>RCWM02000206.1:0-232500 GCA_003667255.2 Euschistus heros | reverse complement strand
TGGTGCCATGTTAAAAATTAAAGTTATGAGTGGGAATATCATTACGGCTAAAATTTTCACTGGAACAGCGACTGGAGAAATCGTATTTATTCCTACTAATCTACCATTTCAACCTGAAGGATTAAAATTTCTTTTGCTATTACAAGGAACAAATCGCAAGGCCAGACTTAAAAAATCGTTGTAGTTGATCTTCTGACAGACTCTCTTACGGCAATATAATATTTTGTACTTTCCAGAACTGGAAACTCGAACAATCAAACCATTCTTATAATATCGGGAGAAAAAACTCATTTAATTATTTAAAACACAATTATAAGTTAGAATTATATTTAATTTTTACTTTTGAGAGCGGGCAAAGACTGGGAATACTAGAATATGATACAAAAATAATTTTTAGAAAAAAAAAACCGACTTAAAGATTAAACCTTGAACTAAAACATAAAAAATAATACTTTAATTGCTTCGAAACAAAAAGCATTAAAGAGGTCGTCACCTGTGGTGTAGTGGTTAGCATAACAACATTCTAAACCCAAGATCGCAGGTTCGCAGCCCGGCAGATGACCTTAGGATTTTTTAGAGGCAGTAAAAAATCCTTAGCTATGCCGTCCTTCGGAAGGGACGTAAAATGGGGGTCCCGAGCCTGTGCGATGTCAGGTACTCGTTAAAGATCGCTATCCTAATTATACCTAGATAAGCAAAATTTAGGACTCCCACCGTATCATCGTCCGATTAGCCATAGCAGCATAAAGTGACGTTAAACGAAATAAATAAAAAAAAAAAAAATAAAAAAATGACAATCAACGAAATTATCGATACTTATATACCTATTTACAATTTATGATCAGTTATTTTTGGAGTCGGTGCCAGCCATGAAGGACATTTTAATCCTGCCTTTGCAACAAACTTTCGAATGGCAGATGACAGCAGTTTGGTGGTGATGAAACAGTTGGAAGATCTTTACAATTACCATTTCTTTTCGAATTCTGTTTGTTTTGGTAGGCACCGACTCCAAAAATAACTGATCATAAATTGTGAATAGGTATATAAGTATCGATAATTTCGTTGATTGTCATTTAATGCTTTTTGTTTCGAAGCAATTAAAGTATTATTTTTTATTTTTTAGTTCAAGTTTGTATATGTAGGTTTAATCTTGAAGTCGTTTTTTTTTTTTTTTTTTTTTTTCTAAAAATCATTTTTATTTTTTACTTTTTAGTGGTGAGTATATTTTTGTTTATATAGTCAATTCTCGATATATCGATCTTCAAGCTACCCTGAAAAAAAGTTCGACTTATCTTCATGTAAATGGGAAAATTGAAAACAAAATTGGAGTTGAAATCATTACGTATGTGTTTCACTAATGGGTATTTTAGTTTGTACATACATATAAAGTCATTGATAAAGAAAATTAAACACCCGGTACCACTATATCATATAACTTTCAACTGAACTGGACTTTTTTCTGACGGTGCTTAAAAGTAGACTTACCGTCTTCTACCAGTGGCGATATTTTCTTTATTCTTTATGGAGGTTGAGAGAGAACTACCAATAACCCAACTTCTTTCTCCTTTCTTCACTTTGCAAATCAATTTTAACTTTTCTTTAATTGAAAGAATTTTCAATAGCCACTGTAAAACCACTCGATTGAATAACTAATAATAAGTGACTGGTGTAACTATTAACTGAAAAGGTAAACGATGACGGGAAATAGGAAAACAAATTACCCATGAAATTATTTTAATTTTAGTTCGATTTATAGAGGCGATGAGTTCTAATAGTTCGTTTCATAGAGGTGGTCCTAGAAGTCCCCTCTTTTGACCCCTATTTTCAGGTCGACTTATTTACATAATTTTCCACGTTTTTTGCCTGTAATCATCTCATTGAGGTCAAATTTACGTGTAATGTACTTCCGACAGTAGATTATGTTCGATTTTGTTTAATAATTCAGCTTATCGAAGTACGACACATCGAGAGTTGACTGTATATGTAAATTATTTTTGTTAATAATTTAGATTTAGTTACCACGGAGATTTTAGATTACCATAATTATAAATATGTTTATAATGGAAGGTTATATAACTGTGATTTTTTATTAACTGTTTTTTTTTTTCTTAAAAA
Source organism: Euschistus heros (assembly GCA_003667255.2). Taxonomy (NCBI): domain Eukaryota; kingdom Metazoa; phylum Arthropoda; class Insecta; order Hemiptera; family Pentatomidae; genus Euschistus; species Euschistus heros. Next base: position 230,385 of record RCWM02000206.1, on the reverse strand, counting down.
GTGCTGAGGTGATATCGAAATATTTTTTTATAGGAACACCTTTGAAGTATACCCTACCGATCTAAAAAATAATGATCAAAATTTATTCTGAATTGACGGAGTAATCGCGTAACTAACGCAAAAAAAAACAAAACAGATGGGTTGAGAACCTCCAAACTTGGAATTATAACCAAGTGGATGGAGCTTACCTCTCAATCGCTGAGGCAGTAACTGACCAGGGGCAGCCATTTTGATTTGCACTATACAGTCAGCATATTAGCCGCTTTTCAGTTCAAATTTTGGTCTCTTAGGCTTTATTCTGGGATTTTATTACTGCGCAAAAATGAATAGGGATATTGCTAATTTTGTGTCATTTACTTTGCCTACCATTTTTGTATTATTTTTATTATAAACTGCATAATATTAATCATAATTTATTATGTTTTTTGCTGAAATAAAATACAATTAATGGGTTTTAAAAAATAACAAAAATAAAAAGTTTTAGTTACATGATTTTTTTTATTGAACAGATTATTTTTTGGAAACAATTAATATCTTGTATAAAGTCCTCTGTTAGCCAAAACCTGTGTGCACCTATTAGGCATGCTATTAATAATGTTGTCACAGGTTTCTTAAGGAATTTCATCCCAGAGATGTTGTAATGCTGCCCTCAGTTGTTGAAGGTCAATTAGCGGCGGATAATGATTTAAAAGCCTTCTCTGTAACGCGCCCCAGTTGTTCTCAATAGGATTGAGGTCTGGAGACAATGGGGGAAGGGGCAGGCGGGAAATTGCCAGGTTTTCTAAAACTTGACGGACAACTATTCCTCTATGAGGTCGAGCGTTGTCATCCAGAAATCGAAAATCTCTCCCAATGAGATCCCTAGTTGGAAGGAGGTATTACTCAATAATTTCATGTGCATATCGAGCTGCTGTGAGGTTGGTTCGTCCTCCTGTGTAAATGCCAGCCCAGACCATTTGACTACCTCCTCCAAACTGCACTGAAGGCACAATAAACTGAGGCATTGTACACATTCCTTGTTCTCTGTAGACTATTTGGCGTCTGCAGTCACTATACAGACAAAAACGCGATACGTCATAAAACATCACAGCATTACAATTTGTGTCCTCTTCTTGTCGCTCGCTGCACCACATTCTTCTGAGCTGCTGGTGGCGAGCTGTTGCTGCAGGTCGTCTCAAATGAGCATATGATGTATGGCCAACTTCCCACAAACGATTACGAAACGTTTGTGTTGATAAAAATCTAGATAAAACACATTTAACTTCATTGAGGATCTGGCGTGCACTATGAAAAGGGTTTCTCCTGGCAGTGATAACAATATTTCTATCCTCTCTTTCAGATGTAATACGTTGCGATCCACTGCCCGGCCTTCTATTGCCACTCCCAGTCTCTCGGAATCGAGCTAATGCACGAGAGACGACACTCTGGAAAATACCAACCGCCTCTGCAATATCAACTTGTCGGTGACCTTGATTACGCAATCTCACTATAATTTCGCGAACTTCGGGGTTTAGATGATGTCTTTCCATGTTTATTGAAAGTGCAACTGGATTAAAATACAAGAAAAGCTGTTTATTTACAAAATGATAAATCTTTAAGAAAACTTGTTAGTAAAATATTCTTAAGAAAACTTTTTATAAATAAAAAGATAAACAATTGTATTGTCTTTGGTTTGTATTTTCTATTTTGTTGTATCCTACTAACATTGAACATATTGGCTAATTTAATTTAAATGACCGGATAAGGGTTAAATAAGGCATATCCCTATTCATTTTTGCGCAGTTTATTTAATACGTTATTTTTCCATTTAATAATGGGGAAATACCCTAGTCCAAATTGAATGGCAAGTCGCCAGTATTGGCAAAGTGGGCGTGGCCGGTTTGTGTTTTAGCCTCACCGCTCACTGAAGAAAATACAGGAAGGGCCTATCCATATGTTTATAGCTCCATGGTTTCAGGCCTGAGAAAGAAAAAAAGGTATAAGAGAGAAATTGGTGCTATTGTTTTCCAATGTATTCGTGGGAATACATATCTTCTAAGCCCTTCACACTTAATACAATTCGTGAAAAAAGTTTTCCTAATGCTGCATGAATCTCGCGAAATTGAAACTGAGAAAGTGCAGACATAACACATAAGCTGGGCAGATCTCAGCTTGCTTGAAGGTAGGGGATGGGGGCAGGCCGGAACCTTTCGGACCATACTACGTATCTTTTTCTTTTGATTGATCCCTCTTACATCTACGATTCGTGAAATAAGGATGTCGATTCCAATATTTATAATCAGTTCAAGTAACGCCTTCTATTTTGAAACGCAAAATAAATAACCCTAAGTCTATCATCCGATGAAAAATCATACATTTGACTCAAAATCTTGGGTTGTTCATGAATGAAGGTTTAGAAAAGTAAATAACTTAAAGGAAATAGATTTTTTTTTAATTTGTTACATAACACCATCATCCACTCGTATCCTCAGTTGATTAAGTAACAATCATCGTATCTTTTATCATATTGAAATATAAATTACATTTTATTTTATTTTTTAATTAATAAATATTTTCAGTAATTTATTATTATCGTTTGGAAGCTACGAGAAAAGTGATGTTATTGGACAAATTAATTTTATCCTATTATTTGAAATTTAATATGTGGAATCAGATGTTGCAGCTAGTGGGCATATTGTTGACTATAGTTAAAAATATATGAAGAAAATATCATATATTTTTATATATATATATATAAAATCTTTAAACAAATTTTAATTTATTAAGTTTTATTGTCAAACCAACTACAGTTAATTTCAATCTAGAATCTTGTCCCTTAGCTCTTATGAGTACATCATTGTCCACTTGCTGCATTCACTTCATTGTTTAATAGCCCCTAAATAGTTACTATAAAAATTATATTTATATGCTAAGCAACCGGTTGGATATTTAATGCAACCTATTTTTGTATGTTTTTTTCATGGAAATTCAATTTCTTCCTCCTGGAAGGGAAAAACTGAAAATCAGAACTGTTTTGTAAAATGATATCCAGATTTGCTGTCCCAGCACTCAATATGGCTATAAAATAAAAATTACATCCAATATTTCACTGTTGTCGATTTTATCTTTTCAAGTTCATTTGTTTAAATTAATGTAAGCCTTGGCATTTCAATTTCAAATGTTTGATTAAGAAAAAAAATAAATTAATTATTAAAAATTTTGACGTACGTTACTGTCCACAGGTCAAGTTTCCATCTCCTAATCTTCACAAAAAAGTATAGAACTTTTTTTCTTCATTTTATTCTCTGTGTTATTTTTTGTTCAATTATGTGTATATTAAATCATTTTTTTTTCTCACACACACACACACACTCATATATATATATGTATATATGTATATATATACAGTGGAACAGAATGCGATAATTAGAAATTAAAATTAGATAATAAATAGATTTTATATTGTTTTTTTTGTTTTTTTTAACATTTTCTTAAAGTTCATTTTTTCTACATGTTCCTCTTAGTCACCACACTTTTGACATACGTTACCAACGATTTAAAAAAAATAAAAATTAATTAAGAATAATTTTTTGGTAATGAAAGATTATTGGAAGGGTTTGAACATTCTTAACAGATTTTAATAACTTTTTGGCAGGGAGAAATAATAAAGTCAATGAACTTTTTAATAAAGTGAAAAACGAAAAATTGGTAACGTTCGTTCAACGTTTTGGAAAAAAATACCTTAATTTCTCACTGAAAATGTATTACTATCGTTCATCCTGGGAAATAACTTCAAATTATCAGCCTGAAATTCTGACAAGGTATAAACCCGGTAACTTACGTTAAATTATTAAAGTTTTTTTGTTTTTTTCTCTTAAAATTCATTAAAAATCAAGGGAGCGGAAATCTGACGAACCGACTTAGGTATATATTCTCAAGTAGTGCGACAACATCCTAGTATGCCACAGAATATGAATAAGTAACGTGTTTTTTTTTTTAAGGATGTTTGGGTTTTCTGGAAAGCTAAATTGCCATTTTATTTGAAAATAACTCTCTAGCTATTTTGGTATTGCTCGGATTGAAATCTGACGACGGTTTCCTGGTCAAAGTTTTAATAGAAAATATTTTTCGTTATAAAAAAATGTCGCTAGAACCTACCGTTTAGGAGCTATTTTGGATTGAATGGAAAAAGTAACGCTTTGCCAACATTTTTTAAGTGTTTTTTGACAACAAAGAAAAAAAAAATATCAAAAGCAGTAAATATATATGCAATAGATAATAGAAAGACATATCCAGGATTTCCCAGTCAGGGATAAATGAGTTTTTTTTTTTTTGTTTTTTTTATTGCCTGAATTCTTTCATAATTTATTCCTTAGTTACTGTATTATAACAAGAAACATAAATAAATACATAAATAAATTTTGTTATATCGTTCTTAAAAATATGTATTATGTAATACAATCTAACATAAATTATTTATACAATACAGAAAAGATCATTATTGACAACCAACAGTAATAATTATAATTTACATAAATTATTATCCTACAGTATATTATTTTTTTATAAACATCAACACTACATTCAGCCTTTACTCATAAGATTTATGATTATCCTTGACGATCCAGATATCATCAATGATTTTGCCCTCCTGAAACATTTTATTTAAAATCTTGAGTTTGGTGGGCTTAAGTAAACTATAAACAAGTCGATCGAATTAAATAAATATTACCTGTTCAGCTGAAAGCTGCTGTATGTGAAGATGTGAACGGTTTACGAAATGTAGTTTTCCATATCCATAGTCCAAATTCCTGAAAGCTGACCACGGGTGGATTGCCTTGGTAAAGTTGGACAGTTGTTCGACGCATCCCTAAGAATAATAATATTAGTTAAAAATAGTGTTGGCCATGGCACATTAGAGACATATCCCATAAATTATTATGTGATTCGTATTATAGATGGGTGATTTAAAAATTTCGGTACAATTTAAGTCACAAAGGTATTTTGTAAATTTTTCTGAACATAAAATTTAGATTTTAGTTTCCATGGCCAAGTACCCATTGTACCATTATGGACTCCCAACAATAATGATATATCTACATATATAACCGGAGTAATTGACGTTTATGTATAGCACTTACTCACTCCCTAGGTTGCCACAACTTGAAAATGCTCGTATTTCGAAAATATTTAAGGCCTTCTCTTACGCTTATTTTCTAGTTTGAAAATATGAAGGGGTATTGTTTTCTATTTTTTATCCAAAAATAATTTTGTGATTGATATCTAGATTTCTTATATATATATATATATACACCATCATAAAGAAGTGTCACAACCCTCTAGTTCACTCCCTAAATTATTTTAGAAAATCCCTCCATCGCTCTCTAAAAGGAAAATTTGAGAGGCGTTTTGTATAGGTCATCGCTATTTCTGATAGACCTGTCTGCTCCAATCTGTTTCAAGACGGTGAGTTCATTGGTGGTAAACAAGTGGAGGTGCATTGACTCCGCTCGGTAAGAACTTTAATTCATCCTCACTCCCTAAGGTGTATCAACCTATTGAAAACATGATTTTTTTTTTTTTTTGAGATTCAAGATAAATTCAAAGCTCTACTGAAAAACCAATAGATACCATGTTTTATTTTTCAAATAGGCAACGTGTATAACGTGATATCAACGTTTTTTTTTGTTAGAACTCACTCCCTAGAACTGAGTGAGGATATCGTGTTTTATATGAACTTAAATTGCTTTAGCGTTTATCTGCTTTAATAAAAATAAATTTCTTCATTTCTCCCTCTCATACCATGAACAGTGGGAAATTTCTAGGCATTCAGCACAGCCGGACCATCAACATCAGCCCAAGAGGAACTAACGAATTCAATTATTGCTGCTCGTTAATTTTTTTTTTTAATATACTCGTATTTTAATTAATACCTATTTCGTAGCTTATTTATCATTTACAATCGATTTAGGTTTTATTGTTTAAAAGTTAATAGAACTGTCGTTATTAAGTGCAATTGTATATTATTTTAGTATTTTTAAAGTTTAGTTTGAAGTTTTTAAAGTAGATGTGCAGTACGTACCTAAAAGGCTGAAAATGTGATTCATGTATACACCCCAAGTTTATAATATACATACCTCGTTTCTATTCTTAAATGTATTAAATATGATATTTTCCCCACTCCCTAGATAATAAACTCACGTCCTAGTCGTGGTTTTTCACTCCCTAGATCCAAGATTTATTAAGTTATTATTTATTTAATATATCTAGAAATATAGCAGATTATGTATGTAAGAGAAACAATTTGTGAAAAATAAAATCAATTTACATGTTTTATGTAGAGAACATTTTTTTTTTATTGGAATTGTCCCGAAATATTGAAATCACCCAGATACTTTTGTTTGCCAAAGTATGTTTATAAATATAATATATATATATATATATATATATATATATATATATATATATATATATATATGAAAAGGAGTCGACTTAAATTATTATTTAATTATATGTATCATTATATAAGAATATTAAGTATAGGATAGTATATAGGAGGAAAATAAGCAATGATATCTCCTAACATTAATTTTTTATTCAAATATTATATTTATAATAATATGGGTGGCATTTTATGGCTTTAAACCTAGAACCTAGAAAAATACTATACTAAAACCTAGAAGGAGCAGTTTACCACTTCGAAAGTGTCGAACAAGCAAAGCCATGAAACGTCGCCCAAATTGTTATAAATATAATTTTAAACAATAAAATTAATGTTGGAAGATATCATTGCTGATTTTCCTATATATATATATATCCAGTTTATAATAATCATGTTTTCTTTATTCTTCTTCGTTCTCATCTACTTTAATATACACATTCTTCATTCAAGTTTATTTTTCTAACTTAACTTATCCAATTTTTTTACTTTATTTTATTTTTTTAACTGTATTAATATCATTCTCTTCTATTATTTTTATAATTTTTTTGTAAATAAGGTAAGAATAATTAAGGGAAAAAAGTAACAAGAGGTAGAATATTACGTTTTGCACTTGAAATTTTGAAAAACAACATATTAAATAATACATTTCTTGTGAGTTCTGTATCTAGTGGTAACGGACATGGTCAAGATAAGACCATGGATATGATCAATCTGTAGAATGAGAATCCTGGTCTTCTGCTAATTCTGCTATTTCTGGTACATACTTGTATAAGATTAAAAGAAAAGACACGGATTATTGTGATTTGTGCGAAGATAAGGACAATCCGAAACATATAATATTCTGCCGAGCGATATCATTTTATAAATAAAATTAAAAATATAATTAATAAAAACAAACTTTCTTATATAGGGATAATATCAAATCCTAATACTGTCCTAAAAGCGTTAGCCCATTTTATGAAATCCACTGGTATTAAATTATAAGAAGGCATAGACGTTTCATTGATTAAGATAAAAAAACAATCATTTTGAATAAATATAATTTTAAAGTTTTAAAATAATACTTAAGCGTCTAGCTTAAGTCTAAAAATATAATTAACAAAAATATGGTCAATGTTAAGAAATACAAAATTTAGTTGCGAATTCGGAAAAAAAAAAAATTAACGAAAAGAGGAGTGGATGCACAAAACAACCCAAACTGTAAACACTACCATTTCTCCTTAAACTATTATGCTAATTCTAAAATAATCATACGAATTACTCACACGGATTATATAAATAAATAAATACTAAAGCATATACAGGGTGAGTACCTCTTAGTGTAAAAAAAAAAAATTGGATCGCGGCTGAAACTAAATTGGGTGAATAAAAGATGTAGGAATAAAAAAAAATAGGTACCGCAAACTCACCTTTCTATTTATAGTTGTAAACAATCCGTCGATGTCGAAACCTTATAATATTTGTACTCCGATAAGCTGCATCAAAGACTTTTTTCGTGACGAAAATTAAAAGACTTATGTTAAAGAGGAGGTTTAAAAGACGTTTTTGATGTCGTGTAAGGCATTCGATGAAATCAATAAACAATCCCTATCAACACAATCTGCGTTCAGAAGCTAACGGCAAAAGTGAGGTATATGTGCCTGCATTATTTTACGCCTAAATGTTAGGGTTTTAAAACCTTACATTGAAAATCTAATAAAATAAATATTAAGACTAAACTTTCTTCAAAAAAGTAAAGTAGACTATAATTCATTAAATAATAAGTAAAAGCTGATATAAGAAGATCCTCTAATCTGGTGTCACTTTATTGGCAGTTTTCCTTTATTTTAATTAAACAATAATTTTTTTCTTTTCTTTTTATTCCAATGAAGAATTTATTATGTTTAAAATGCACATTTACGTTACGGGATTGTCATAATGTTTTATTTACACCAGTAACTGATTTGTATGCCAAGACCACCATGTTATTTCTGTTTTAAAAGTAAATTTCTCCATGAAATCGAAACAGAATCATTACTTTTAACATATCATTCAAAAGCTGATTAAATTTGAAAGTTTTTGTGAGATTTATTATTATTATTATTTAATATTTATTTCATTAGATTTTCAATGTAAGGTTTAAAACCCAATAATAATGAACATATACCTCACTTTTGCCGTTAGCTTCTGAACGCAGATTGTGTTCAAGAATACCACTCTTTCAAGTGAATTTTATGGACAGATGAGTCTGTTTTTACAGGGGAAGGCATTTATAGATTTTATGATAAAAAACGTGGTTTTCTCAAAAAAGGCTTTGATTTATCGTATATATGCAACGGATTGGAATTGAAAGATGAGGTCTGCGGTATTTTTCTACATTTTTTATCTAGTTTTACCCATTTTTTTTTTTTTTTGCACTAAGAGGTACTCACCCTGTATAATACTAACAAATATTTTATAAAAACGTTGCTTTACTATTATAGCGACAATTCATATACTTACGGCAGATCCAGTAGTGATGTGGACTGGAGCTTTCGGATTCACATAAGGTTCGCTGATTGAACCGTTTTTGACGTCATAGTTGTACATCGGGAATAACCTTTCGTAGGAGTGTTCGTGTCCCCAAAGTTCCAAGTCTACTCCATTTTCATAGAAAACTTTTTCAAGTCCAAACCTAAAATTTTAAAGAAATTATCACTGTGATGGTAATTAAAGCCAAAGATCTCGACCAATAAAATGTTTATTGGGTTCAGAAAAATTAGGGATAGTTAGGTATCACCAATATTTCACGAGGACACAGAATCTTATCGATCAATATGTTATATGGTAATAAATTGTTTAAAATTGAATTGAACAATTTATTTCGTAAAGTTATTGAATTTCCTAGTATATATTGCTATACTATAAAGAAATAACAACATTACCATTGAAATCCTGGTAATCCAACACGCACCCGCGTCGTGTTCACTTGGCAATCATCGGTCCAGTAGTTTGAACAGTACATAGGCCTATGTCCATATGTGATTATCCAAGGTCGCTCTGCTCTGTTTTTGGGTGAATTTGCTTCCTATGGAAAATTATAAATTAGTCAAATGAAAAATACCAAACGCAAAAAGGAAAACTTGAACATAACCTGATATTTCTATTACGAAATAATTAATAATGTAAGTACTAACTGCTAAAATTTTGCCGAATACAGAATATAGTTTATCTAGAGGTTATTTATAAAATAAGGCTATAACGATATATTAATGGATATACATAAAATTAGTGATTTTATATACACGTTATAATAATGTGTAACATTCTCAGTAGTTCAATATTTTTTCGTAAAATGACGACTAAATAAATATTTATTTTTTAGTCTTAGTCTTCAGCGACAAAAGTGAGTGAAAGACATATATCTATGGAGAGCTATAATAATGCAGCAGTCGAACAATCCGAAAAATTTTTCATGGAGGTCTATAGTTCTCTGTTGGTGTTGCTAGGGTAGGTACGAAAATTTACCAACAGTTTCCCTATCAGAAATTTAATGGAAAATATTTTTTGTCATATCATTTTCGTCGCTAGGACCTACCGTTGAGGAGCTATATATAAAAAAAAAATCTACAAGATTTAGCATCGTTTAACTAGGGGAATGCAAAGAAACATCTGTGACCAATCCATCAATAGTTTAATAGGTCCAATTCTAGGAACCTTTACACGTTTCCTTTGAGAGCAGGAATGGCGAACAAGAACAGTTTTTAACATTAAAACTCAGTCGTATAGCCTTGGCTAATTTTAATTTTGCACAAACGGAATCTCTGGTTCAATGCATCGTTGTTTTCTGTCCATCTCATTGTTTGGGGGGAAAATCCCTTCTAAATTTAAATATAAATATTTAAAAGAACAAAATATTGCTAACTCACAATCAAGTCTTGGGCGATCCAATTATATTGGTTAACGAGGATTTTGAGACCATAGTTGATGTAATAATAAGCTTCGGTGGTAAAGCTAACAAAATGAGCCGGTCCAAGATTGAAGCTGTAGAAAAGATTTTCGGTATTTCCTGGCATTGTAAATCTCTCTCGGAAGTGACTAAAATTGCTGAAATTAAAATATAAATAATTTATTAAATAATATTTAATTATTAAATTTATAGAATAAAATCAGATTTATAATAACTTACTAGGCCTGCTCGTGGTTGCCAGGACAGACCATGTAAGGGACGTGAGCTGCGATAGGTTCAATCTGTCTCATAAATTGGTCACCAAAGAGACCATCATCCTGGAAAATTTGGACTTTTTAAAGAAACTTTTATAGATAAAGAATATTATATATATATCGTTACGGGAAAATATCATGCATCACTTTAAATACCAAGGGGAAATCATCCAACCATCTGTACTGTACCTTGTAGTAAACCAAACACTAATCACAAAACTACAGAAGGCCTACAGACTAACCTTGAACCAATATTCCAAAAATTAAAATCTATCAATGCTAAAATTAGACCCTAAAACACATTTATACTCTCCGAAGCACTATATGCAGCGGAAACAACATTGATTCATGGACATACTGAAGTAAAAGGTATTGAAAAAGAGGAACGCATGACCCTCAGAACAATATTCGGGCCAGTGAACAGATATGGAACATGGATTAAGCGACCATCATCAGAATTATATAAGCACACGGAAACAGTAACAACCGTTTTCAGAAAAAGGAGAGCAAAATTCTATGGACCCATATATCGAATGGACCAGAACAGAATCACAAGAAGAATCTTCGACTCTGCAATCACCAGCAAGAAGTCCAAAGGGATTACCGAACTAGAAGAAGACCTTATAAGCAAGTAATTAGAACCACAATTAGAAAACATACTTTTAAACAAGAACTCGCCGTGAAAAGAAGAGGAAGAAAGTGGACCGAAGAACGAAAGAGAGAACATAGTGAACGCATAAAGAGAGTTTGGGAGGAGCGAAGGATCAACCAAAGGAATAAGGAGTCATGAAGGCATTCAAGTTCATTCCCTCTTAAAAAGAGAATAATCGTCAATAATAATAATAACTATATATATATATATATATATATATATATATATATATATATATATACACATACATATACAGTTTTATAGTTAATGTGAGTGTAAACGGATACGGTAAAATGTAAAACAACCACCCATTGGAGGCACTTTAATTAAAGTTCTATATTAGAATGTCTATTAAAACGCCTCAGAGGGTTATCGGGAATAGAATGCGATGCAAGTTGAGAGACTTGTAGATTGGTGGTTATGGAGTTTACTATGAAAGGATAGGTATCTGGTACAAGCTAAATCAGCTACATATGAGACATTAAGATCTTTATGGATAAGTTTATTTTAGACAAAGTAAGGAGCATTGAATATTTTTAGATCGGACACGAGAAGAATTGGAAGGTTTAATGGTGCCCCAAGGTCCAACTCCATATGTCCAAATAGATCTGATACTTTTAATATAAATGAGTTCTTTATAATTAATCGGACGTTTGTAAATGGTTACTTCATGCGGTCCTAGATGGTCGAAATCGAGAAAGAAAAAAATGATTACCAATGAACACCCGAAATCAAACTTCCTTTATAATCAAATTATATTATACTTATTATATAAGATATATAATCTTTTCATTGATGTTTCTATTCTATAATTACTAACCGTATCCATATCATAAGCCAAGTCTCCTATATGTATGACAGCATCGATGGAACCCTCTTGTGCTTCAAGCTGGAGGAAAGGCAAGGAGCGAGCGTTCTCATTGCCCATGTCCCCGTAGACTGCGATCACTGGGCTCCAGAATTTAGAATCGTTTGCGGTACGGAACCAAAATTCGTCCGACCAACCCAATTCGCTACCACATATGTAAACTGAAAATTAAGAAAATAGTTTGTGAAATCACATCTTCATGATATGAAATAAAATGTAACAGATTACAAAATTTATGAAGAATATCGTTTATTAAGGTTTGTTAGTTATTTTAATAAAGAGTATATAATATATAAATGGATCATGAATTTGTGATTATTTATCTCATATTATTTATCTATTAAATTATTTATCTCGTTTCCGATTAGAATATAAACCGATTATATAGATAAATATTTATTTTTTGATTTTATAACAAACACTGTGTACTCTATTCTTGATTATGTCTATATGTTATTCAAAATGGAACTGCAAAAAATACTTATAAATGTCAAATTGTGCAAAAAATGATGGAGATGTTTTATGTATTTGTTAAATCGTAAAGGATGGGAGAGAGCGTTTTTCAGAATAAAAAAAAAAAAAAAAAAAAAAAAAAAAAAAAAACCTTTTTCAAAGCGCTTTAGAAAATAACGTGTATTAGTAGGATACTTTGGTTTAAATCTGTAACATGATAGACATACTGAAAAGTGCAAAAAAAAAAATTAAAAATACGGTAAAACGTTTGACTTTTTCCTATTAGAGCCAATCTCCTACATGGCTAATTTGGATTCAGAACTTAAAAAACGTTTGGAAGCATTTTCATACATACATAAAAAACGTTTTTATACATACATTCTTCATATTCTATGTAATTTATTGAAAATTGAATTTTTCAGCGGTTCTACTCAAAATTAAAGTTTCTTTAAAATGCACTAGACGATTTTGATTATACATCGAGTAGTATTTCTGTATTTTTTTTTGTATATTTATTGAAATTTATTATTGTATACAAAATAAAATAAAAATAAATCTAGTAAATGAGATTGGTAGTACATCAATAAGCTCTATATTAGAATGTACCGAGGCCAACTTCTTTCAAGACACATCGGAGGATTATCTGGATAGAGTGGGATTCGAGTTGAGATACTAGTGGATTTGAATGGTTATCGAATACACTATGAAATGATAGGTATCTTGTTTGAGCTGTCAGAAACATTAAGATCTTTACGGATAAGTTTGTTAGAGACAAAATAACGGGCATTGAGGATTTTTCTAAGGAATTTGGATAGTAATGATCGGATACTAAATGAATTGGATAGATCAGGGGAGCCCATAACAGATTAAAATCAAAATTATCTAGTGCATTTTATAGAAACATTGGTAGACTTTAATTTTATATAAAATCGCATAGTTTTCAACATACATATTATACTACACAATTCTCGTTGTAAAGCAAAATTCCCACAAGGTGGTAACTTGGATTTCGAAGTCAACTCCGTAACACATTTGGAAACATAGACACATTTTTTCCACAATTTGGTTACAAAAGCATTGATCGACTAATTGAATATGAAGGAATATGGATTAACTAAATTTCTTAAAAACAAAAATTATGAAATTGTTAAACTGAATAAGAATATGATTTACAATATTTAGTGGCAGGTTCCAATCCTGTGAGAGTGACTCGGTGGATGAACTGAGATCGCTTCCTCTTGCCACCGTCGACAAACAATTTGCTGTTTCCAAAGGCTTTGTTCGTTGGATCAGATTTGCCAAACATCACTGTAGCTCTTCCAACAGCGTTCATGGTCGACCAAGTGACCACCATTTCGGTTGCATTTCCTGCAAATGTAATTTTTTTTTATTAGGCTAGTTCAGGTATACGTTAAATTGTAGGAGAAGTTTTATCAGAATTTTAAGGATTCTTGCAAAAATAGATCTTAATTTAGTATCTATTTTTTTTTTTCAAAAAGCAGCAAGTTTTGTTGATTAATATATGGAACAAAGCACTATATAATTTAAATAATATTCATGCTCTGTTCAAGAAATGTTTGTTCTGTTCACTTTTATTGTCACCTACTATCGTTTCATTATATGTCTGTATGCTGTTCAAGTATACAATACAGGAAACAGGACACATCAACGTCAGCCCCATTTGGTTGCATTATTTTTTTTACATAAATGATTAACATAGAATAATTATACAGGGTGAGTACCTCTTAGTGTAAAAAAAACAAAAATTAGGTGAAACTAGATCGAAAATGTAGAAAAAATACCGCAGACCTCACCTTTCAATTCCAATCCGTTGCAGATATACGATAAATCAAAGACTTTTTTTAGGAAACCACATTTTTTACCATAACAAAGCTGTAATATCACAATTTTGTTTAAATATTTTTCAAACTCTGACCACATTTTCGGATTTAGTAGTAAATTCCCTATAAGAACAGAATACATGTAACCTTGAATTTTTCAAACTTGGGATCTAAAGAACAGCTTGATCTTCACCTATTTAGGGAAGTTACAATGTCTTATGCTACTTCAACGGTCACCGTTTTTCGAATAAACTATCCACAAAACTGCAAATATCACAGAAAATTGCAAATTTAATCAGCTTTCGAATGATACGTAATGATTCTGTTTCGATTTCATGGAGAAATTTACTATTAAGACCGAAAAACCATGGTGTTCTCATTTGACATATAAAAATCAGTATCTTGTGTAAATAAAACATTATGAAAATCTCTTAATGGAAATGTGCATTTTAAACATAATAAACTTTTCATTGGAATAAAAAGAAAAGAAAAAAAATATTTTTTAATAAAGGAAATAAAGGAAAACTGTCAATAAAGTGACATCAGATCAGAGGATCTTATGTTATTAATTAATTTATTTATTATTATTATTATTTAGGATTTATTTTATTAGATTTTCAATGTAAGGTTTAAATCCCAATGATAATGAACATAGACCTCAATTTCGCCGTTAGCCTCTGAATGCAGATTGTGTTGAAGAATACCACTTTTTGAGGCGGATTTTATGGGCAGGTGAGTCTGTTTTTACAGGGGAAGGCATTTCTACCTATCCTGTATATGAGAAGGTTCAAATATATTTTATTATTTTGTACTAAAAGTTATAAATTATTGTGTAAATGCTTATTTTTTCTTAATTGTTTAAAGATGTATTGACATTGTTATATACATGAATCCTCCATGAAGGTGATGTTTTTAAAAATGCGTCGTCAAACAAAATTATGTGGATTTAAGGCAGAAAACTGCAAGGCGGTTAGGTAAAAGTTGTTTCATTGCATTTTTAATAAGTCGATGAATTTTTTTATCAGTACCATACTGTTATACAGTTTGTTACGGGAAAATGAGTAACTTCAACTTTATTTTTTAGAGGAATCAAGAGGT
The DNA here is from genome assembly GCA_003667255.2 of Euschistus heros. Taxonomy (NCBI): domain Eukaryota; kingdom Metazoa; phylum Arthropoda; class Insecta; order Hemiptera; family Pentatomidae; genus Euschistus; species Euschistus heros. The sequence goes on along the minus strand of RCWM02000206.1, from coordinate 214,870 downwards.
CTAGTAAACTTTAAACTATTTAATCAACAGTCTACGTATTTTTTCAAATTTATATGGAAATTTTGTGAACCATCTATAGATCTACAGCACGAATAAAATAATCATAATAATCGAGAATAATTATTAAATTAATGATAATAATAGAATAATAACATTATTTAAATAAACGATGGACTGGTAGGTATTTAAAAAATAAATAAATAGATTAAAATAAATCAAGAAAATAAAACTTTGATATAAGGAAAATATATTTTAACGAAGAAATGTTTTTTGTATTTTATTAAAGTTTATGGTAACTACAATTTTTACCCTTAAAAAAAAAATAATTATAATAAATATTTACATTTTTTCAAATATTTGTAGCATAGTTTTCATTTCCTTTAATTTATTTTTATATAATTCTTTAAGTTGTGAAATATATTATAATATTAATTTTGTCAGTAATAATTATATAATTTAATATGTTCGGTTCTTTTATTATCTAATTTTTCCATTTATTAATCACATTTTCAGATTTACTTACTTCCATATGCAAGATGGACTTGTTCTGGCTGAAAATACACTGGTGTTTCTACTTTCAGCTCTCCTTCTTCAACTTTGACCAGAAGAACAACCAACAAAATGGAGAAAATTCTAAAATACATCGGAATCCTCATTGTTTCAGGCTAATGGAAACAGAATGTAGGATTTCTGTAAACAATAAAAAATAAATATTAATAAATAAATAAATTAAACGAAATATTAATTTCATTTCAACTTCCCTAATTACGTAATAAAAACATCTATTAACCAAAAGTGATTAAAATACCCTGGCTCTTAAAAAAGTCAATGAATGATCAATTTGCTGAGATATACATACCAGAATGTACGTATAAAAGAAAAAGGAAAAAAAAATGTAAACATTAGGTAGCTTCAATGTTTTCCTGGTCACCTTACTTCAAGTTCCTATTTATAATTCTTCAAGATAGATTAGACAAATATAAAATGGCCGAAGTTTCGGGCAAAACTATGAAGACTATCATAAGGACTGCAAAACCAATACGCTAGATAAAATATAATTATATTAAAAAAATATTTAAAAAAAAAAAGACAATTACAGAAAATTATATAAATAGGCTGTTCAATATTCGATGGTCACCCCCTATTTTTTTTCCACAATTTCTGAAATTTTGAAACGAAACTCTCGGGGTCTTAACTGTGTCAAATGAAGTTTCTTTTCAGGTTATAGTCTGGGCTCCAACCTTCTCCAGTTCTTCTTCAGCGACCCCAACTTTGGAATTCCCAATAGGATGTGGTATTTTTTACAACGGATTTCGATAGAAAATCAAATTTTGAATCGATTTTACGCCGGTGAAGCGTATCCTCATCGGAGCATCCGAGACATAGCCAGTGATACCCACTTAATGACAGAACGTTAGCCTCAGTCTCTCAGCATCTTGGGGAGTTGTTATAGTATGGCCCACACCGTGCCAATGCTTAAGTGGGTATCCCTGGCTATGTACCGAATGCTCCGATGAATACGCTTCCACCGTAGCCAGTACATAAAGGATATTAGTTTCATCACGGACTTATCGACGATTTGATTTCCTCGGGGGAAACCTTCCAAGTCGACCAAATCTCGTCGCTCGTCGTACCAGTCGCGGGAAGGCCTTAAATTCGTATTTTTGTTCAAAGTTTATTTTATTTTTGCAATCCCAGTTTTAGGCTGCTTATTTTCTTAAAATAATTTTTCGCGTTTGGCGACGAAACGGTGCACCGAATAAAAAGAATTCACCGGTATAAACTCGATTCAAAGTTTGATTTTCCATCGAAATCCGTCGTAAAAAATAACACATACCATTGGGAATTCCAAAGTTAGGGTCACTGGAGAAGAACTAGAGAAGGTTGGAGCCCAGACTATAAACTGAAAAGAAACTTTATTTGAATCGATCCTGTTAAGACCCTGAGAATTTCGTTTCAAAATTTCAATAACTGTGAAAAAAATATTGCACACCCTGTATATATATCTGTTATTCCAGTGAATCAGTGTTTAAGTCGAATTTAGACCAAAAAGAGTTAAGTGGCTAAAAAGAATCGTAGAGGGTTTTCTTCATGGTGAATAGGTGTTTAAGTAACATGTTCATTTTAATTAACCATGTTTTAAAGTAAACATCTAACTTAAACACGTATTTACCATGAAGAAAAGCCTCCTAGATTCTTTTCAGACACTTAACTCAGTTTGGTCAACATTCGACTTAACCACTAAAATGCCAGTAAATATAGAACATTGACCATCACAAGTACCACTTGATTGTGCTTGGTTTATATTAAACTAACTCGCCTTTAAAATTGAGAATTAGGAAGTTGGCACTAAACGTCATTATTTAAAACGTATAGAATTAAAACCTCAAAAAAAAATCACAATCTCCTTCCGTTTTTGAGAAAATTCGAAATTGTTTATCTTAGTTCCCGTTAAAGCTATACATCTCATTTTATGCTCAAACTGTCAACAATATAGTCTAGTTTCACTTTAAAAATGATATATATTTCTTTAAAACCAATCGTTCAACGGATATTTTGGTGAAACGTAGAAAAGATCGAAATTTTTTAAGTGGCAGCGCTACAAGGCCTAAAACTTGGATTTTAGTGAACAAGCATAACAAATTTTGAATTTTCTAATTTAAAATTTTGAATTAACAAGCTTTGAATTTTTCATTTGTAATCAAAACCACCTGACCTTTTGCATACCAAGATGATCTATTGTTCAAGGACTATTACGGCCGTTTATATTATTTTATAATGATAATGTGATAGCAAGATAAATAAAAATAAATAATAACCTATCAATACACCAGTTTACCTACCTGCAGCTATTTATTTTTCTAATCTCAACATAATTATAGTTCCTTTTTAATTAATTCATTTTCATTTACCTGAATTTTAAATTAATCTTTATTTTCAATAATTTTATTTTATACAAACTTTTATTTTCATCTTGTGCTTTATTCTCTATTATCTCCAATGTATTTTTTAAATATACATTTATCCTAACGTAATCAATAGTTTTTTATTTATCAATTATCATTTTTTTTTTCTTTATATCATCTTATTTTTTATCATGTCTATCTTTCTTGTAGCCTTGATGATTACCATCATTGTTAAAGCCGAAACATCAGCATAAAATAAATTATTTTAAAACCGGCAATTTTTATACTTGTCCCGCTTAGTCAAATATTCAACTCTTTTATTTAAATTATTATTTGATGAATAAACAATAATGTTGCTACATTATTTAATAATAAATATTATTAGCTTATATAAACAATATAAGTACATCTATTTACTTTCCACTCTCAAAAATAACAGGATAAGATCGATTGCACAATTCTATCTTTTTATTTTCATAACGTTTTGTTTAATTTTGACTCTTAATTAAACATTTCATTTTTAACGGTTACATTTGTTGGTTGTCAGTTATTATGTGACAGTATCCCAAAAATGATTTCATATCTATAATTTGCACTTCTGTTAATTATTATTTTGCTGATATGTGTTTCTATATAATTAAAATACTTGAGTTATTTTCAAAATATATGTATTTTTATATATTACAAATTGCTAATTTTTATATATCTAGAATTTCTAAATTGCAATACTGCATATTTATTTTTGAGATATTACATAATTTTTTACCTTATTAATTATAAATAAATACATCCATTCTGTTTTGTTTTTTTTTAATTTACTAAGATTAATTTAGAAATATTTAAATATCCAGTGAATAAATATATACTTAAAATATATTAAAAACCCTAATTGATTACCCCAAAAATGTTTCTAAATAAAAAATTACCTTAAAGCAGCTTTACCACCAATGCTCTCAATATGCAGTCAAAACATTTTCCTAGCGTCACTGAAGCAGATCATCTAGGTATCTCATTATATAAACCTCTTATCTTCCCATTCATATCGAGAAGTTAAAGGCTCCTTCAATAGATGCTTAAGATTATATATCATATCGAATGTAAACATTTTGAATGATCGAAATTATTAAATTATTAATTTCAGGGTCTGGAAGACCATAATACGGAAGTTGAAAATATTTTTCGACTCTCTCTCTCTCTCTCTCTCTCTCTCTCTCTCTCTCTCTCTCTCTCTCTCTCTCTCTCTCTCTCTCTCTCTCTCTCTCTCTCTCTCTCTCTCTCTCTCTCTCTCTCTCTCTCTCTCTCTCTCTCTCTCTCTCTCTCTCTCTCTCTCTCTCTCTCTCTCTCTCTCTCTCTCTCTCTCTCTCTCTCTCTCTCTCTCTCTCTCTCTCTCTCTCTCTCTCTCTCTCTCTCTCTCTCTCTCTCTCTCTCTCTCTCTCTCTCTCTCTCTCTCTCTCACTCTCTCTCTCTCTCTCACCCTCTCTCTCTCTCTCTCTCTCGATTTTGAAATTGTACTGGCATCCAAAATATCGCACCATATATTTATAACTTTTTAGATAACAATTTAACTGAAAATATGTAAATTTTAAAGAAAATTTCTAGTTTGATAAAACAACATACGGTCGATTATCAAATGTCTCTGCGCGTCACATATTTATCGCGTTTTTGTGAGAATTCAACTGAAAACCTGTAAATTTTATTATCCCTAAACCTTCCTTGAACTACAAAGATGATGTAGTTAAAATTCGGTAAAGATTGGTTCAGTAGTTTCGGTGTTAGTAATCTAAAACGAAAAATGACTTCATCTTTTATATACAAGTATATCTAAATTGAGAAATAATACTTTTAAATAACTACATTCAACTTTGTGGACCAAACATAAGAAATAAAACATTCTAATTTTGGTTTCGGGTCTGATTGACTGCAGTTTTCTCAAAAATATTACATATACTCGTATTAAAAGCCTTACATTACTCAAAAAAAAAAAAAAAATCTACAAACATTCGAATGGTATACCATGACATTTTTAAAATTATTACTGAAATCGCTTATTCTTTTCAAAAAATAAGTTCTACATTATAAAAAGGAATGTCTATCATAAGAATAATTTATTACTAATCATAAATAATTGACATCTAATCAATGATTAGCATATTTGTATATGCTTGTAATTTTATGATTAATTATTTTAAGACTTGACTCAATTAAAAAGAATAAAATGTCATATTATCTATGATTAAAATGAAGGCTTAGTACCAATTTCGAAAAAAAAAAAAAAAAGGATCATTAAGTAAAAAGAAGCTCTCTGCCTTAGAATTTTATTTATAATTCGTAATAATAAAATGTGGATTTTTTTTTCATTTTTTGAATTATTTATTATTTTTATAACAGTTGACTATTTGTTATTAACTTATTAATCTATTCTTATTTAGCGAACAATTTTTCTGAGAATGAATTTATTGTTAACGTTTACTATAAACTATTTAAAACAATATATAATTATATACCACTATACTTTATTCTACTCTGAAACTCAATCTATCACTTTCAATATACAAATAAAATGAAAATAATGTGTTTCTCAAAATATCAAAAAATAAACCCCCTGTTTTACTTTGAGTCAGGGGATCCATCTTTGTTTACATAATAAACAATATGTCATCTATAAGGCTTTTGAAAGATAAAATGTTTGATGAATGTATTTTATGAAAATCGCGAGATCCTTAGACCGATTTTATAACTCTGATTACTTACCAAGTGTTTTGTTGTTTTTCATTATATAATTTTATTAATTTTTGCAATGTATTTTCATGTCATTGGAATCATTTTTCCATACATTTACATGTTGTTTATTGTACACATACATTTACATATATTTCACACTGTTGGAAATATCGATAATAAAAACGTTGTAATACAGAAACAAAAACTTGTCCAATAACTTTCAAAATATCAGCGTTCAGTCACTAAAAAACAAATGGAGAACAATTGTATACGAAATAATTTATAAATAAATAACAATGTATAGAATTCGAAATTTGCTAAAAGCAACTGTTCCCGAATTATTTGATTAAACGCCTGAGAACATACGATTTTCAACCCTTTCCCTCCCTCCCTTGCCCTAACCCGACGCATTTTCAAGGCAGACTTTTTACCACATTAGATCGTTGATGAACGATTTCCAGCAGTCAGACCTGTTTTTCTATGGAGTTCAAGGTTTAGTCTCTTTTTCGTCTAATTTCTCTCGACTATTTGTCTAGAGGTTTTGCCACGATAGCAGGTGTGAGACAAGGAGATAGTCTGGCTTACCTTTTATTTAATCTCTCTATGGAAAAAGCCATAAGAGATTCTGGAATCCAGAGAAAAGGCTTAATTCTAAACGATATGTGCACAAGTTCTTTATATACCGTTGAGTTAGATCTGTTCGAAAGATATTATATAAAAAATATTTTTAGAATAAAGCCCATTTCTATAATAACTGACGCCGATAATACCCGTTAACAATAAAATATTAAATTGTTTAACTGTCAAAATTAGATAAATTATTACAGTATCAAGATGTTTAGGGAAAAACAGAGAACTGTGGATCAATTAGGACTTGTTCTTGATTGTGAGTGGAATGTAAATGTATGTGCCTATTAATGTGTCCACACAAGTATTTATTAGATTTACTATTGAATATAGTAGTATTATTAGCAAAACGTTTTATGTGATGCGCCAAAATATCGTAATGCATTTTCATAGTCCATTTTCATATTTCGTCAGGCTCCAGTAAGTTATAGATCATTATTTCGTAAATCGAAAAATGGGATCCATAAGTTAAAAGTGGAATACAAAACGGAAATAATATTGAAATATCACAGGTCATGATAACATTCAAATTTTAAATGTAATACACAACTCCTTAGGATTGAAGTATTTATAATAAACAACAAAGATAATGATTGTATGAACAACGATTTAAATAAAGATTTACCTAATATTGTGCTATGTTTTCTTTTGCTATAGTCTCAGTAATATCTAAGAATAAAACTGTTATCTACTAAATTAATACATATATCTGTTAAGATTTAATATTCTTCTAGAAGTGTTTACTTTAGAATCTTATAAAAATAACCTTTTTTAAAAAATATATATATTTTTCATATTTGCTGCATTGTGAAATAAATACATTAAGTAAATTTGTGGAAAACGTTTACAACAACGTAATGCAGCCCAAGCTAACCCATGGGTAGCGTTTTAATAAAAGTTCAAATATTAGAACTTCTTTTCAGATGCTTCCGAGGACGGGAATCGAACGAGAAACAACTTGCGAGACTGAGGATTCAAGAGGGTATGGAGAGTATGGAGCTTATCATGGAACGATAGTTATTTGGTTTGGGGTTAGTCAGACAAAAATGAGACATTAAACAACATTATGGATAAGTGTATTTATACATAATTGTAGTAATACATAAAGTGCATAATGAAAAGCAAGGATTATATACAGGATTGTAGGGACTGGATAAGAGATGAATAGGAAGGTTTAGTGGTATAATTCTGTTAGTCCAAATAGATCAAATTAAAACATGTAAATATGTGTTTAATAAATCATATGAAGCTATGAACTAGTAAATGTCGATGTATTCGGAAATGACGAGCAACTGAGAATCATCAAATTATTAAAGTTGTCTCGGACATGAATTCTATTCTCATAATTAATGTTTATACAGTAGAAGAAGAAAATAAACTTTATTCTGGGACAGCTAGTCCCTTAAAGGTGCGTATAGCCAGTACCTTTTTTCGTACAAAATGAGGTATGCAATTAGACGCAAGGGAGGTGCATGTCCTGCACGGAGCTGCAAGTAGTTCCCAGTCTTGTTGGGAAACTCGTGCGTCTTTTCGTCCAACCCTAGTGATTTTAGGGCGTCTTAAATCAAAAGTGTTTATTTTTAATATGGATTGGGGAAAAAATAAAACTTTAGACTCTAGGGAAGAATATAGAAGATGTCTTGTACCTAGTAGACCTTAAATGCGAGGTACAAAAACAGAATCCTTAGAAGAGTTGCGCTTCGAGAGCTAAGTGACAAATATTTAACTGACAAAAACTCAGCCCTAACTTTATTAATAACACTCATATTTTTATCTTCAAAATAGCCACGAACCTAGACTTTCATTTCCTTTTACGAGAATTTTCAATTGTAATATAAGCAGCAGATACGTGAACAGTATGGGGCATGCATCAGAGTGCAAAGCTGCATGGGACGTTGCACTAAAAAAGGCATCGTCTAAACGCACCTTTGTTTGATGCGCAGGAATGTACAGGTTGGTGGGTTGGGTTCTAGTATTTAAGAGGTGGATGGAGGAGCGCAGAGTAACGAGGTCATGAATATAGGCGTTTTTTTCAAGAATTGATATGTGAGTGCACCTAGGAAGTATTCACGTCGGAAATTGGTGTAAAGCCACCCGATTTCAGAATACTTGTGAGATATGTGAGAACGTCAGAAGATCCCGAAAATAAAAATGATAAAATGATTATTTTACATGATCTTTTACATCTAATTTCGAGTTCAACAGACAGTCCGCCGTATAATATTATAGTTATATATAGTAGTTATATAATAGTGCAGTTATATAATTATGTAGTGGTTATATAATAGTAAGAAATTTTGACATGGATATGTGTTTTGGATAGGGGTCAATACTTTTTTGGTTTACCGTTTTTTTCACACCCATTTTGACAAACTTAATCTATGTTGGTGTTCCTCGGATTTGACGATAGTTCCGAGCTGAATATTTAATGGAGAATATGTTTTATTATATATCATTTGTCGCTAGTACCTACAGTAAAGAAGCTATATTGGTTTGAATGGAGCTTTTTTAAGACGCTCTTACTCTGTTGGTGTTTTGCTCGGAACAAAAATTGGAAATTAAATACGAATATAGTATAATTTAAAAAAAATCAAGACTTGTACGATTATAACCGTTATTAGTATTCTTTGGTCCAATACTTATTAGGATCTACGATTATGTAAATTAGGTCATTTTTCCAGTCACTCTCAAACAAATTTTTCAAAATTAAGGGTTAGGAATGGTTATTATTTATACAAAGAGTTGATTCCGTTATAATCACAATAATAATAAAAGTTCTGCTATAAGCAATTATAACATAAAGCAAGAAGTTATATATTTTTTGTTATATAGTATTTGTCACTAAGACCAACCGTTTAAGAGCTATATTGGTTTGAATGAAAAAATTCACGTTGTAACGTATTTTTCGGACTTAAAAATGTAACATTTTGACGCTCTTTTTGTGACACGGTCTGTTTGTGTTGCTCGAATCGACAATTTGACGACAGTTCCCTTATCCCCTAGTCAGGGAAAACGAGTTTTGTTTTCTAATTTATTCTCATATAGGTTTAATAATTTTTATTTAATCATTTTCGTTCTAATTGTTTCGGAGCCAACATCAGTTTGATAATGACACTTATGTGGACTGCTTATGACGCATTCGAAAAAGACTTATGAGAGCTAAAAAATTTTGACGCATACATCCTAAAATTGAGTTAAACGGCCATCTGGCACCTCTACCAACATCTTTGTCTCTTGGAAGAAATGTTCGTATCATAAGCAAAATATGCATTCTAAAATCATTCGAATGGTTGATTCCAAACAAGTTCTAAGTTATCGATAATCTCTCCTGAGGATTCTAGAACTCAAGATTTAGTCCTACCTTAGGAATATTTGAAACTTGAATTCATTCATATTGTACAACCAGTTAATTAAAAGTAGGGATCTGTATGACATTTCAATGGGTGCCGATTCATTGTAGCCTTAAAAGAAATGAACTAGCTGAAAAGGCTCGTTCAAAATGGTTCTGAAATGCCGCCAATCGATCGTCTGATACCCTATGAATACCCTAAGATGGACGGAGCTATTGTAATTGAAACGGTATTATTTTCTGACGGAAAGATTTGATATAAGTGTATAAATCAGGGTGAAGCTAGTTTTCTGCTCGTAACCTCAAATTCAGTTCGTTTGTATGTATTTTTAAATCGACGTGGGTAGAATGCTAATTTCAACAGTCTTTTGCTATTTTGTAATTCGTATGGATCGCGATTCTTTTTATTAAAAAAAACTTTCGATCACTCTTTCAAATTTAAAGATAGCCCAGTAAAATAAGACTCCAAAAGAGGAATGTTTTTATATATTAACTGTAGCTAGAACCATTACCTACGAAAATAAAAAACACAACTCCGAAATCGGGCTATTTTTCGCGAAATTATGGTCTTAGGAAAAATTGAAGAACTGGGCAACTTTTTTTGATCTTAAAGCTGGTTAAATTTACAATTAGAATCCATATAATTAAGCTCCTTAAATTACACATGCCAGCACGCCATCCCGCAAATCCCGTACGGTTGTGAAATCCATGTTTTTTTGGCATATTTGTCGCTCTAACTTCGCAAATATTTGTCCAATCCCAAACTTATTTTTCTTAAAGCTGGTTAAATTACTATTAGATCTTATGTGTATATCTTATATTAAATTCAGTGAAAAGCCGCTCCAGAACGCTAAATATGTATGTTTTGGCAAAATATAACAATCATGGCATGTTCTGGCTGGTGTGGGTCTTTCATCGGAGTTAATAGTAAATTAACCCAGCTATCAGATAAAAAAACGAAATTTTGGATTGAAATAATAGTTTCCATATCATAGCAAAAACTGTACCAAAAAAACTTAAATCACAAAGTCTGGGAATTTAGCGTGCCGGCATGTGGATTTTAAGGGATTTAATCAAAGTTCCATATATGACATCTAATAGTAAATTTAACCATACTTCATATGAAAAAAAAAAATTTTAGATCGAACTAATAGTTTCGGAGTTATAGTGAAAAATGTGTCAAAAAACTTGGATTTCGCAAAAGAGCACGGTTTTTAGCGTACTGTTGTGAAATTTTAGACTTGATTCAAACTTCATATACAACAGTAAAATAGTAAATTAAACCAGCTTTAAGGTGAAAATAAGTAATTTTAGATTGGACTAAAAGTTTCGAAGTTATAGCCAAAATAGTACGACAAACGTGTTTTCGCGGAGAAGTGTGACTGACCGCAAGTTGGCCAATTTCTATAGTTTTTCCCAATACCATAACTTCACGAAAAATGGACCGATTTCGGAGTTGTTTTTAATTTTTGTAGTTACTGGTTCCAGCTACAGTTAATATATAAAGAAATTCTTCGAAAAACGCTTCTTTGTCGTGTTGTACGTATAAAAACCGAAAGTAACGGGTATTTTGGGCGGTTTTTGCAATTTTGGGACTGAAGCCGGCGGATGATGTGGTACCATACTTCAGATTCGGATTCTGCAACCTAAAAAGCGTGAAGATCTGTTAAGATTAAATTTTGGCAGTTTTTTCTTCGTCAAACCCTATTTTACTGGACTATTACATATTTCCGCGTGTAACCACCAGATGTCGTCGATTGTTGTGGTCGTAACAATACAGTACAACACAATAGTGATTAAACTAGCAAATTTAACAAGCGTATGCTCGCTCAGGGCGCCTACTCGGCATCCTGGCAGGAAATTTAAAAATGTGTTGACCCTCGGAACCTTTGGACGTAATCAGTATGGCCCGAAGGCTGAAAAGTTTGGAGACCCCTGGCCTAGAGGATGAAATGTACCACCTCCTCCTCCCACTATGGTCCGATTTTAATAACATTACTGCTGCTTATTTTAGTGACAAAACGGTCAATTCTGGCAATCATTACATCAATGCTTCGACCAGTGTGGAGAGTAGAACTTCGGCGATGTTGCATTTAGCTGTCAGAAGACGAAAGGCTTCCTTGTTAATGTTATAGAATTAAAAAAAACAATAAATAAAAACCCACAGGTCTTGTAAAAATAATATTTGTTTATTGTAAAGTACTTATTGATATATAGTGACGACAATAAAATTACTGCAAATTTTTTTTCAGGCTCTTTGAATATCGCTATATTCCTTTAACCCATAACTTTTTAGCCTTTGTCTTCTAAACCATTCGTTCTCGAATATAAGGACTGCTAAATTTTGATAACATTCGTCCATGATATTTTTCAGCTTGTGTATGGAATTAGCTTTTTCTACTTGTTGCTTTACATCATTTATAGCATCACTGAGCCTCCATTGCATCCTACGGAAATCTATTTGTTCCAGTTCCTTCACTCTATGATGGACGACCTCTTCGTCGAAGTCTTCTCCAAGACGGCCATGGCTCGATTCCTCTTGGATCGTTGAAAGTAAATCGTTCTTATCTTCGTTGAAATTATTTAAGCTTTCTTCGAGGCGTGACATCCTCCTGTTGAGGCGACGTATTTCCTGCTCTTTTTGGATTAAATCTTGTTTGAGTAACTCTATTTTACTGATGCCTCGCAACATACTCATTATTTTCACTATTATTTAAATTAAAATTTAGCTAACTATTTTTAAAAGAAGATCATACAATAATTTAATATCTTTAATAAAAAAAATCTTTATTATCACATCTGTTCATTTCACATTGTTACCACAATATTATTATTATAGTTAGTCGTTATTGCAGGACTGTTCCCAGCTATTCATTCATTCATTCGGCGCTACTACTCGATATCGAGTCTTGGCCTCCACCAATATATCAGCTTCCACCAATTGTCTCGATCCTGTGGCGCCGCCATCCGATTCCTCACGCCCAACATGGACCTAGCATCACCAGCCACACCATTACTCCATCGAAGCGGTCTTCTTCTTCGTCTCGTTCCATATATCGCCTCTGTCAGTATTTTCTTTGGCAGGTCATTCTCAGTTATCCTAGCAACGTGCCCGGCCCATCTCAACCTACCAAGTTTCATAAACTGGACCACATCTGAATCTTTAAATAAATCCTTGAGCTCCTCGTTTGTTTGGCGTCTCCATACCTGATCCACCTTCAAGGCTCTAAAGATTTTACGCAGAATCTTGCTCTCAAAAATTTTCAAATTCTACTCACCAGCTTTAGAAACAGTCCACGTCTCTGATCCATATAGGAGAATTTGCCGGATAATTGCTTTGTATAGAAGGATTTTATTGTCCTTAGACAAAGCACTGCTCCTTAAATATGAACTGAGGCCATAATAACAGCGGTTGGTGGCTAAAACTCTTCGTTTTATTTCAGCGTCTATTACGTTATCATGGTTTACGAAGGATCCGAGATATATGTACAAATTTAGAAACTTTCTCAATAGAGTATTCTCCTACTGTGATTTCCTTACCAGGCCTGGGGATTTCCTCTGTGACCATATACTTGGTATTTGCTACATTTACTTTCAGCCCTATGTTGCTTGAAGCTTTTGCCAGTTTTAGGAATTCGTCGGAGACAGCCTGGAGTGAGCGTCCAGCATTGTCGATGTCATCAGCGTAAGCAAGAAGTTCCCAACTATAGGGGGTAAACAATTAAAGTACTTTCAGATAAAATTTAGAAAATAATATTCTTATTACCGCCCTTGTACGAAAGTATTAACCAGCTGGTATAAATAAAATGACGTGATAATTACCAAATTTTTTTAAGTTTTTTTATTTGGGGCTTAAAGTCCTTATGTACTCCAACTAGAGCAGGAAGGACGGGTTATTCAACAGCTTACCAACCTAGACTTAGACTACCAACATTTCTAGACCAGATCTGTTTGATAAACCCCCCTCCCCTTGACAATTGGTGGTAGGTAAAAACCTAGTCAGCACAATCATTTGCTGATAAGGTTGTGATAATGATGTAGTGATAATTGCTGAACCTGAAGGGGCCTATACACGGTCAATATTACTGACAGTATTAGAAAATACTAATAGTAATATTGAAAATAGTAATATTGACCGTGTATGGGGCCCTTAAGAAAACATACAGGGGGGTTATGCTGTGCACATGCATTCAATAAGTCTACTACTGTGTTAAGGAGTTTACTATAAGTAAACTCCTTTTACTTATAGTAAACTCCTATAGTACATTAGTATCCTTATGGTACATTTTAAAAATTTATTTAATTTACGGCCACCCAATTTTTTAGGCTATACTCTGTTATCAATGTGGCTGTAAAATGTTTAACCTTATTGAGAACAGTCAAATATTTCTAACTTAAAACGCAGATTGGTGCCCAAACTGCTCAGGTGGACTAAAAACTTTTATATAAATATGAAATTAAAAATGATGAAGCAATCTTCACTTACTCTGCACTAGTATAATGATTAAATTATGTATGACCAAAAATTCTTGCCGAGGTTAATGCGAGATATTTGCACATAACCATCATGAGTGGATTTGAATTGAAAAGATCTCTTATCAACAATATGCTATGCTTGGTTAAAATTATTATTAATTCCTTAAGATCATTCTTTAAGAATCAAAGGTCCAATAAAATTTTAAAATTTGTATTGTCTTGATCTCCATAACAAAGAAGAATTCTAATACGGATCAGTGGCTGTTCGAAGCTCCGACAAATAGCGAAGTATTTCCAATGTTGACATCGACCAAACTGTTTGTTCTAGGATCTTTTGCAAGCTTTTCATAGTTCTCGTCTATGGCGTTGCACACGGCTCGGACATTCTTACTGTTTGATATACCATCTTCCATATCCATTAAAGATTCCAAAACCATCATTTTTGTTTCAAACAGCTCGGGAATATCTGGGATAAAATTGGATTCGCTTTGTATCAACTGTTGGAACTTGTACTTGTCCCTTCTCTGCAATTCCTTCACCACGTTCGTTAATTCGTCATTCAATTCCTCTTGTTCCTGCGGGTTTATCAAAGGTCTCGTCAAACGATTGCTGTAAGAATCTTTATCCTGCAAAAAATAACCCATTGCCTTCAAAATGAAATATGTGTTCTTTGCTTCTTGTTTATTTAGTTTATATAATTTTTATCAGAGAACAAACCTATTTAGATGTATTGCTACGACATTATATTGATTAAGAACATATGTGAGAATGAATTATCATTTATCTGGCGACATTGATTTACAAATACTAACGAGTGTTTGTTATATAAAATATTTAATTTCTTTACTATGATAATTTTAACTAAAAATAAATCAACTGGTCTAGTATTTTTAGTATGTAATACTACTAAGTTTAATATCATTTCGGTCAATACCTATATGACCTCTGGTACACTCAATTGAGCAAATGCAAATAAAAAAATAAATAATGTCTCCTTGAACAGGAAAAACATTAGATGATGAATATGTTTACTTATAATCTACCGTTTCTTCCAATCTACATTTAAGAAATAAAAATATCAAATTTTTATCAATTAATAACTAAATTAAATTAACAATTAATCATTATTTTAAATGGACAAAGTTGAAAGAAATGGTTTTCATACATGATTTTTTCCATTCAAAGGAATATAGCTTCTAAACGGTGTGTCCTAGCAATGTTATATAACAAGAAATATTTTCATTAAATTTCTGACCTGGAGCTCTAGTTTAATTTTTGAACCAAGCAACACCTACAGAGCTAGATCACGTCAAAGAAACCTATAACTTATAAAATACATGCAAACGTGACTTTTTTTCATTCAAACCAATATATAACTCCTAAATGGTAGGTCCTACAAAAAATATTATCCATTAGATTCCTGATAGCTATAGTTAATAGCTTCCTCAGCCTTCAGGCAGCAGCATCGAGATTTAATTTGGAGGTGAATGAAGAAAAGACAAAATATATGCATGCTGGCCCACGACTTGATGGGCAGGAGCCGTCACACTTAGTTGCCGGAGGCTTTTCGTTTAAAACGGTGAACGAATTTGTATATCTTGGTTCACAAGTAAACTCCAACAACGAAATACAGGCTGAGATCCAACGAAGAATCATAACTGCAAATAAATGTTATTTTGGGCTACAAAACATTAAAAAGCAGGACAGTATCTCAAATCACAAAAGTGCAAATATATAAAACCTTGGTAAGACCAGTGCTTACCTATGCTTCTGAATGTTGAACATTGACTAGTACACAGGAAGCACTCCTCCTAAGGTTCGAAAGAAGGATCCTGAGAAGAATATACGGACCAATTTGCACCAATGGAACCTGGAGAATTCGCACTAATGCTAAAATTACGAGGCTCTACATGCACCCTAATATTGTAAGGATAATAAAGGCAAGACGTCTCCGATGGGCAGGGCATATAGTTAGAATGACCCCAGACCCTAGAAGAATTCCTGACGAAAAGGTTTATGGCACGAGAAGAGTGGGAAGACCTCGGCTACGATGGATTGTTGGAGTGGCAGCGGACGCAAGGACCACCTTGGGGATCCGCAACTGGAGAGCGGCGGCAGCGAATAGAGAGGACTGGCGGACTAAGGTGCAGGAGGTCTTGACTCTTCAAGAGTTGTTGCGCCATTGATGAATGAATGAATTATATTTCTGATAATTTCCCGTAAAAATAATAAAATCTTGTAATCTGAAAATATCTATAGTGGAAGAATGGGATTATATGAAGAAATCAAGACAACCCACGGTCCTGAAGCTATCACAGTGATAAAGGAACACCAACAGAAATCCAACAGAATCTAGCAAGTGTGAAGAATACTAGGACATTCCTACAGGGCATGATTACATCATAGTCATACAAAAAAATTTCATCTCTAAAAATTATTTTCTGCAAAACAAAAAAAACACATATATTCATTCCCTGAAAAAATATAGTCGGGGCCGGGATTTATAACTATAACACTGTTTCTCGGTACCTGTGCTTTAATTTGAACCCCCACAAATAGCCGGGGAGATTTTTCCTAAAGACCAAAAAAGGTTATGCCTACATTTAAGAAATAAAAATCGTCCATAAAATAGTACACATCAATAATGAAGATCAAAGGGTTTGAAAAAATTCAGTCCCATTTTAACAGTACTTCAAAACAGTATTTTATTTCTCAACTTCAGAAAAGGGCAACTTCATGGACGTGTAAAGGTCCTGGTAACGAAATAATCGAAAAATAAGTTCCATCATTTAAAAATCATATTACTTTATTCATTAATAATATTGACAACGCAAGTGCAGATATTTTAAATCATTTCGTAAAATTTAATTTTACATAATTTTTTTCTAATTTAGCTTTATTTCAATAAATTGTTGGCTCCATTCTACGATTTTCACATTTTTATGTCGATTGCTTTAGAATAAGTTGGTCAAAATGGCTCGAAGGAATTCATTATGTACCTATATAATGGAAAAAATGTTGGAACGGCTCTAATTATCAATTAGAGTGCTTCGCTACTGATGGTAAGGTGTTTATTCTTTAGGTTCCGGTTTCATGTATGTTATGTAGGGATCTGAAAATTTTAGCAGCTTATAAAACCTTGTTAGTGGCTGTACAGGAACAATTCCTAGTAAAGTGTATGTAGACCATTGTACTTATGGTATTTGTTCATAACTATAATTCATAGCTAACTTAAGTTATTTAGGCAGTTAAAGAAGGATTTCGGAAAAAATATTCTTGATGTATTTCCGGTGTTACTGGAACCATATCCCTGCTTTACAAAATCAACTTTTATCCTTAATTCAGAGATACACCGTTTTTGTACTCTTTTTTTTTTTTTTTTTGCTGCTTCTTTTATTGAGATAATAGTTTTGATAGTTCTCCAACGCTGGAATGCCAGGATATAGCTTAGATGAAGAAAATATTTTATGAATTTAATTCTTGCATAAAGTGGAAAAATTACCGACTTAACTGCTTCTTCTTTGTGAAACTTAGGTTCATGTCTTGATATGCAAACTTATCCCTATTAAATTAAAACCGATTTGAATTTTTTTTGCAAAGAGGAAAAAACAGTTATTAATTGTAATACTCAGTGCAGTTAACAAAGCATCCGATACCAAAAAATACTTCCCAAAAATTTATAAATGACCGAATGTCTAGTGACCGGAAGTTCATGATGATCGGTCATTAGAAACTACCTCACATACATTGAAATATTTTGTTTTAATGGTCCCTATATTGAAAATATCCATGTTCATACTCTTTGATTGATAACTATTTAAATAAACATAGAAACCACGAACTTACTAATGCCAACGTTGTAAACAATCCTTTTTTTTATGTACAGTTGTCATTAGTTGTCAATGAAATTAATAGAGATATTAAGCAGTAGTATAAGCTTTTTGAAAATTATCAGTTTTTTCCGCGTTCGCCCCACTGTGCGGCGGTCCCACTGACCACTGACAGCTTTTTTTTCGAGATTTCTAGGTCTAATAAGTTAGAAGTTTTGATTTTAGAACTGATGATGAATATTTAACATTAGAAACTAGTTTTAAAATAAAAATAATTTCACAAGAAGTGACAGATGATTCATTAATTCTAACTGTATCATTAATTTTTTAATTTTGTAGAAATGTTGATACAATGCAGTCGTTGTATACAGTAGGATACTCAGGAACTAACAACATACTCCTTGCACCTTGCATCCACTTGTAGGCATCATCTGTTAGGCCCTGTGTGCGAAGAGGGGTCTGCCCCCACCGCTGGGGCGGCCGCGGGCATCAGTCTGTCACCATGTCCCCTATCATCCTCTTCCTATCGGCTGTCTACATACAGCCAGGTGAGTACACAACATTCAAATCATCCAACCACCATTACCGATTACCCAATTTCTTTATCAACATAGACAATAAGTAAATTTAACACAATAAACTAAAGCCTCATTGAAATAACCTCCAAGAAATAAGAAACTAAAATTTATTACAAAAGTTTAAATTTAAATATGAAGCTAATAATGAATAAAAAAAAATACGTAAAGCTTCCCTTGAATACATAAAGATTGAGTTCTGAAGCCACCGCGTAAAAATTAGTTCATTTTAAATCTGTTTTAAACTTCATAATACCAAGCTGAAATATGCAGTATTTAAAATATGAACTAGGGTAAATCACTAGTTATGGTCACCTGGCCAGTTATGGGCAGGCTAATACAATTATCGCAATGATAAGGGTCTATTCCGTTTATTTGTGATATCACCAGGAGAAATATTTCTCAAATTCCTAAAATACCACCTTTTTTAGTAAGACCGTTTTTAAAAGTGAGGATTCTTAAGGAATTACAGTGAAATTGCTTCATTAATTTTAGGTTTTGAGTTACGTAACGTTTCATTAGAATTTAGGCTTCCATACAAGCTCCATTATGTTGGACCATCTGATTTTAATTAACAATAATTTTGAACTGACCATAACATGTGTATAAAAATACGGGATATGAGTTATAGTCACTCCTATCCGTTTGTTACAAACGTTCTTTCTCCCTTAACTATTTAAAGCGATGTCCTGAAAATCTAGTGTAACGTTTTTTCACCCCCAAAAATGTTACATTTTGACGAGCTCTAGCTCTGTTGGTGTTCCTGAAATATAAAATTTTTCGACAGAGTCCTCATCAGAAATTAAATCGGAATTATTTTTGTTATATAATATTTGTCATTTACCGTTTAGGTACAATATTGGTTTGAATGAAAAGAGTCAAAGTTTGCCTACATTTTTTTAAGTGCTGGGGCTGTTTTGATACGCTCTAGCCCTGTCAGTGTTAAGCAGTAGATAAAAAATCAGTAAATTATAGATAAACATATCCATAATTTTTTCTTTTTTTTTCCAGTAGTGGAAAAATTGATTTTTTTTTTTTTTTTTTTTTTTTTTTTTTTTTTTTAATATATATTTGGGTTAAACGTCCATTTTCACTCCCACTATAAGAGGAATGAGGGGTTATTTCGTAGGTTACCAACCTATTCCAGCCAGGGTGGGAAGGATAAAATTCATTCCGTAGGTCCACCACGAATTGTAACCCGCCCAGGTAGGATTCAAACCCACGTCCTTCAGCACCAAGCGCTCTGAGACCCCAACTCCCTATCTGCTTTTTATGACGTGTTGCTGTTTTGTAGATTGTTGATAACTGTTGACAAAATATGTCTTCAGTAACAGATCGAACTTACTGGAGATCAAACCCATAATAAGCTTAAACTTGAGGACCGGTTTGCCGAATGTGTTTGTGTAATAAAAAAATAAAATAAAATTGATGTTAAACAAATTTTTAATGTTTTTTCACCTACTTATTTAGTAATACCTCTTCTGTTTACTTGGTTGAGGATCAGAAAATAATGAGAAAAAAAATACTCTTTGCTTTACTGTAATATTTGCGTTATATTTAGTTAATAAACAGGAATTGATAATCCAGGTGTAGATTCTGCTATATTTTATATGATAATTTTAATATTAGTAGTAGTTTTGTAAATCTATCCAAAATAATAGATCCAATATTACCAATAGGTTCGCATTGGATAGAATAAAATTAAGTATTTGTGTTGTATGATTCCCTCCCAGACTGTCGTCAAAGTCAAAATTTTACAATTTACAGTAGGGCACCACAATTTTGGATCGTTTTCCAAAATTCTGTGATTACTCTAAAAATAATATCTACTTCAAAAAATATACTTCAAGCCTTATTAAGAAGCACAACTTAACCAGTTTTTCGCAACTTTTAACGAAAACCACCGAATAACTACCAAGCTTTGGTGCTTAAATTAAAAATAAAAGAATGGAGAAGTAATTTGATCGACAAAATGAACAGAACAGGTTGTCTCGCAGAAGGTTGATCATATAACGAAAATAACCACAAATTCTGAAAGCAAAATTCTTGCTGTTTTATTATTTATTTATTGATAATTTTAAAAAGTATAGAGTATATACATTTAGTATACACTTTAGTATAATTGAGGAAAAATGAGTACAATAACTTGCCAAGCAACTACCCAAAAACATCCTCATATAATTAAATTTAAATACAAAAATGACTTAAAAGTTTGGGTAAATAGAATTAAAAGCATCATCTCTATTTAACGGACAATTTTGAATTTACACAATTCTTTGTTATCAAAACAATTCTTTAAAAACTCAAACGGACACTCCAAATATTGGGACCCGCACAAACGATTTAAAATAGTTTTGAAACATCTACATGAAGGCCTTTGTAAGCATTGTCTCAAATGATTTTCAAAGAACGCATTAGCCTAATACGATGTAAACGAAGTCAATCCCGGTCGCTGCCGATTTTCTAATAAAATATTATGTACTTTAAACAACCAATATATACAACCATTATTGTATGTTTTTTTAATTTAAAACATTGCGGTGAAATACTGAAATACTTAAATTCCGAAGAGGAAAAATATTACTTGGGTAAGACGTTATGAATACATATATATCATCTTATAAAATAAACCTGTAAAACAAAAGCCCAGAGCACTTTAATGAAAGTTCTATATAGGAAGGTCCTTAGACCTACTTCTTTTCGGATTACCGGGAATCTAGCAGGAAAAAGTTGTGACACTTCGAGTGGGTATGGAGGTTATCATGGAAGGATAGGTATCTATCTGGTTTAGGAGTATATCAAACAAGTAACAATACAAGACATTAAGATCTTCATGGATAAGTTTATTTGAGAGAATATTGTAGCGAGAAGCATTCAGAAGGAATACTGTTTAAATGCAAGTTCTCAACATTTAAACACACAAAAAAAAAAAATAAAATAAAGGCCTCCAGCAACAATTTCAACGGACTATTGAAGACATGAGGAGGATAAAGATTTTAATAAAAAAATATTTAAACTATTATTTTTTTAAGAATGAAGATGTAAAGTACCCATCTCCTTCTTATAATATAAACTCAAAATTTTTGATTAAGCAACCCATGATTTATAGTTAAACGAATCATTTGTCAGTGGATGAAGAAGTTAATTAGCATTTTTTAGTATTCAAAAGTATAAGGTGTTACCTTAAATTAGTAACGCAACGGCTTTGTCAAAAGTTTATTTAACAACAATTAACAATTACATTGCTTAAAGTTTGATACTGATATTCTTTAAATAGAATAATTTAATCAAATTGAAGTAATGAATTTTCTGTTAACACTTTTGATTCCCTTATCTATTTTAATGACTAAATTAATTCAATTAAAATTTTTAATTAAGATTTGCTATATTTTGTTGGAAAGTGGTGTTTTCATATGTTGTGATGTGAAATTCCGAGTAACTTACAGTTACAATAGTATATCACTTTTATTATGGCCAGTAAAGAATAAATCGATCTACATAAATGCATACTACTATACAGGATGTTCAGCATAAGACTGCAGTAACTTCGGGAGGCGATTCTGGGCATCATTTGCAACAAAAAGTCCTTATAAACTATAGCTCGATTCACATCCGTATTGTACATATTTTTAATTTTGTTTTTTCAAGAAATGTCTACTTGTTGACAAATAATTGTCTATATTTCCTGAACTATTAAAGCTAGAGCAATTTCAATATGCCCATTAGAAAGAATATTAAATTTCCTTTAAAATAAGCTGTTTTAGACTTCAAAATAGCCGCATCCTGTATTTAACTTTCTGATCCAAACATATAAATAGCAAGTTTCAAATATCGTTCCAAAACTTTGACTGCATTTTTCTCAGAAATATTGTATATGTTAAAAAAAAATTCTACAAAAAACATCTTTCGAATGGTATACCATGAATAGTGATCATTTTTAAAATTGATATGAAATCGCTATTACAACATTAATTACAAAAAACAGGGAGATGCAACAACGGTGTTTCGGGAAATACTGAGAGAATGCTAAATAGTTTTATTATGTTTTATTAATAGAAAAGTAGTTTGATCACAATTACCTATTTATCTTAATCTAATATTTCCAATTTAAGAAACTTTTAAGATAATTTAATTAAAATTTACATACTTAATTTACAATAATTGTTCAAAATTTCCTCCCTCTTCTCTGATACTCAGCACCGATCTTCTGACTGCATCTACTGCTAGGCGAACTTCATCATGATTTTGCCGCATTGCATTATTGTATTTTTAAATAAATATTGTAAATTAATATTATTTATTAATTATTTATTAAAAATGCGATAAATATGTGAATTCCAGCAGAGTTTTCAAATCGATCGATTTAGTATATAATAACATAGTTTTTATTCTCTGTCCATCTGAATTACCAACTCATACATTAAAATTATGGAGAATTGCATTTATTCCTGGCATCCCAATGATTCCGACAAATCAACCGATAAAAATTTCAAATTTCCAAAATTGGAAACCATAACAATCATTCTCATAACATCCGAAAACAAAACTCGAAATGTATTTTATTCTGATGTCTTGTGAATTTATTTTTTCCTTTTTGCATACTTTCTACAAAACAATGTTTTTATTGCTCAATAAATAAACTTTCAATTATTAGTTAAAATAATCTAAGTTATTTATTTATGACAGCGGGCTAAGCTTGTATAATATAAAATTATATAATTATATACTTAAGTAAACAGCATTAAACATTTAAATCCTATTTAAAGATAAAATCCTAGTCAGTCTTTATCTGCAAACATTTTTATGAAAAAAAAAAACAAAAACATAAATCTGATTTAAGGCCCAAAAAAAGTTTTAAAAATTATTTATTATTCCTCCAGAGGTTTTACTGTGTATCTAAGCCAGTTAATGGATATTTTGTAGAGATCATCTTAAATGTTTTTATTATGTTTTTCAATAAACTTTGGATTATTTTTTTTTTAAAATGTTTTTTAAGAAAAGCTGTTTATAGAACTCTTATCTGGACCCAATGACAAATAGAGATGAGAGACAACCTCTTAAAGATCAAGTGAACACAGGTTGTGTCTCTCACGTGTTTTTAATTTGCTCCTAATGTTTCTATAAGAAATAAAACATTCAAGGCCTATTTGTTCTTTGATACGATAAACAATAATTTGATTGAATAAACGTAAAAAAACTCTTTTGCACCAACTCTGCAAGTCAATGCCACCAAGAATTTTTTTAAACACGATATAAACAACAAGAGCGTTATTTAAGTAACAAAACAATATTAACAACACACATAAGCTAAATATTTCATTTTTAATTAATTAGGAAAAAATGTGGGAGTTTAATTGATGTAATTTTCGAAATTACAATTTTATTTGATTTGTTTTATAATCGACTAAAGTCCTTAAAACAGATTAGAGGCTCAAATTATATCATTACAAGGACAACCTTTGTTGATAGTAGTTAAAATGTCTCACAACACGTATGAAGCGTATTTAAGATTTTTTTTTTTTTTATTCCCATTACTATTGATTAAAAAATACTTTTGCATTCTTTTTTCTTTCTTTTTTTTTTAGAAATTAATATAAACATAGTCCCTAATAAGCGGGTAGGATTTATTTTTCAGAACAGAAAATAATTTTAATTAATTTTTTTTAACGATGAATGTAAATAGTTATGGTCTGCTAATAATAATAATAATAATTGTGCCCCTAATCAAACTTATGTTTTGACAAAAAAACATTTATAGTTGCTAAAACAATAGTAAAACCAACTGTTTAGGCGCCAGAACGCGTTGAAGGTATAGTGTAGTTACTACGAGAACGAAATCCAGGGAAAAAAAGTAAAGGTTTTTTTCTCATCACATTTTTTTTTTAAGATGTTGAATGAAATTTTAACTATGAAATCCGAGAAAGGGGAGCGTTAAAAAAAAGAGCAATATATATTTTTTAAAAAGAAGCTATCGTTTTAGTTATGAAACAGATTTGTATATGTTGGACTATATTCACAAGAAACTGACAATCGTTCACTAACCGCTACATTTAATTTCCTAATTTTAACTCGAATGCGCACTAGAGCCTAAATAATTCGAATAACAAAAAACGTTTTATTTTTGCAACTATAATTTTTTCATTTATACAGGGTGTCCCGAATTTAAATGGCAAAACTTCAGGAACTTATAGGGGACCGAAAAACTAAGACAAAAAGTCCTTTAGAGATTTGCACGTTTTTGCTTAGTTTTAGAGAAAATCGCAAAAAAAGAAACAAAACAAGTTTTCATTTTTATGCTTATTTATTTACATTTATATTTATGTTATGTTCTTTTTAATATAAATATTGCTCAAAATGTACTCTTGCACCAATGCAAGCATTACATCTAGCAATCACTTGATAAATTGCAGCCAAACATTGTTCTGATGATATTTGGTGCACTGCATCTATGATTCGGTCTCTTGAGTTGATTGACACCGAATAAACTTTCTGCTTCGAAGTTCCCCATACGAAAAAATCCATGGGTGTCATATCAGGTGATCTGGGTGGCCAAGGTACTACTCCTCCACGTTCAATCCATCGTTGTGGATAATTTATATCTAGCCAAGCTCGAGCAACTCTGCTATAATGAGCTGGACATCCATCGAGTTGGAACCACATTTCAATCCGCTGCTGTAAGGGAATGTCATCTAAATAATTAGAAAAGTCGTTCTCCAAAAAATGTGTAAATGTGATACCATTCAATCTTCCAGGTAAAAAATATGGTCCCACCGTTCCAAATTCCAAGCCAAACGTTAATAGCAAATTCATGCTGAAACCTATTCTCTCTAATAGCTCTGAGATTTTCAAGAGCCCATACATGATAATTTCTTTGATTAACAATTCCTCCTCTTGTAAAGGTAGCTTCATCGGTCCATATAATTTTTAATGCAAATTAATTATCATCGCGAATTTTGTCAAGAAACCAGTTACTAAAATTCAATCTCTTGACATAATCTTGAGGTAATAAATTCTTAACTTTTTGAAGATGGTATGGGTAGCGATTATCACCTTTCAAAGTTCGCCATATTGCTTGCCGCGATATTGTTTAAGCAGCAGATGCTCTTCGGATGCAAGTCTCAGGATTGTTATCGAAGTGGCGTTGGAAACAATTCATTACGTATTAAGAATGACCCAGTCTCTCCTAGTCTATTAAAAGTTAACGAAAAGACTCGTCGATTAGGCACTATTCTATTTGGAAATCGGCGCGCATACTCCCGCACCGCTTCTAAAGCATTACCGTTCACACAAAAATATCTGAGTAACTGACTGAAGACTGATTTAGGAATTATAATCCTAGTAGGAAGCCAAAATGTAAACAAATAAAAGAATTTAAAGGATTACATTAAGTGTTTACATATCTCACTGCCTAGCCTGACGAACTTTGAAAGGTGATAATCGCTACCTGTAACATTTTTTTTTTTTTTTTTTTGCGATTTTCTCTAAAACTAAGCAAAAACGAGCAAATCTCTAAAGGGTTTTTTGTCTTAGTTTTTCGGTCCCCTATAGGTTCCTGAAGTTTTGCCATTTAAATTCGGGACACACTGTTAAAATTAGGAAATTAAATGTAGCGGTTAGTGAACGATTGTCAGTTTCTTATGAATATAGTCCAACATATACAAATCTGTTTACAAGTATTATTTAATTTTATGTCACATCATTATATTCATTTAAAGTCTATTATATTTGTTTAATATTTATTGTTGAAAATTTTCTTGTTTATATTGTAATATTACCCAAGTACTTAATACAGTTATTGTTTGGAACGGACACCAAATATTATATAGTTACAGTATAATATACATACAACTAGCATCCCCCATCACGGCTTTTCCTGCTCTCATAAGCAAAGAACTTGGATAATTTTAACTAATAATTAGAGTTTTATTTGTTAATTAATAAAAATCTTGTATTAAAGTATGCAGTTGAGCCTCATTTCTTTAATGATATTTTCACGCAGAGGTATAATTTTTTACCTGGTTAAAATTGCACTGATTAGGTGTTAACATATAACGTAACAGAATAATTGGAAATCTATTTTTTTATTTTAATGTATGAGTTAGAAATCCAGGTGGACAATGACAATTAAGAAAACCTTGCTGATAATGGACTGCATTATCGGTGCTAACATTTTAAGGACCATGAATCATATCTTTACACACAATATCAAAAGGAAAAGTTTTGGTTTGGTAATAATTTTTCTTATTCATAAGGTATAGAGATGTAGATAGTTGGGGTAGGCAGTCATAGATACACAGCAGATCAAAATAAAATTGTTTTTATTTTAATTGTTCATGCCGACGTTTCGACTTGCAAGCCTTCATCAGGGGTTCAGCGAGAACGTTAAACACACTGACCAAATCATGGTTATAATTTTTATTCGGTAGAAATAATTTGATTTGTTCATCCTAGTTAAATATTAATTTCTTATCATAACAGGACATACCAAGGTAGCACACCTCGTTTTTGCCATTCAACATTGTACATTTAAATTTTTATTATTGTAAATTGTATTATTGCTAAACCGTCCTAGAACTATGAAGATGATAGTTATGATTTGGTAAAGATGATTACAATAGTTTCACCATTGCAAAATACTTTGAAAATTGGCGCTTGGTCAATACCGCGATATTGGACGATTTTTAATATTCATTGGGATCCAAAAGTCGCGCCAAATATTTATAGCTTATTTAATAACAACTTAACTGAATATAAGAAAATTTCAAGCTCTATATAACACGCTACCTTTGTGACCTCACATGTAGAATGGCGATTGCCACCTATCGGTCGATTTTCGAATCTCACTGTGCACTACATATTAATCGAATTTTAATTACAATTTAATTGGGAATCTGAAAATTTTATAATTGCTAAACCTTCCTTGACCTATGAAGATGATGTAGTCAAAATTTGGTTCTGATTGGTTCAGTAGTTTTCTTGTTTAGTGATCACAGACGAAAAATGGCTTATCCTTTTATATAATAGTATAGATAAATGGTTGAAAAGACTAGATAGAAGAAAATATAGATAAATGGAAATATACATAAAAGAAAAGATTTCGAAATAAACAAGCTGGGCATCGATCTTAGTGACATAGAAACTTCTGTTCAATGTTTATTTAAAACATCAAACCTTTATAAGAATTTATAATTACGTGTAATTTAAAAACATCAGAAACCAATAATGTTAGAATGAACTTGATGTAATGACACACTCATTTGATATTGCTAATGACCCTTTAGGAAGATGCTTGTTTAATAAATAAACAAAATAAATGAAAACGGCACTGAATTGGAACTGCTATAAGAATGTTTTATATTACTCCATTATTATTACATTGAAACGTTTTTTCGTATTATTGTTCGATTAAACATCCCTTTTCACAAAAGTAAAAAATCTCAAAGACGATCCGGGACTAGGGGATACTCGCCCTTGAAGAGACCACGTCCTCAAAACAGCCTTGGTTAGCGGCCCACATGATGAGCCACTACTTCCCATCATCGGCCCCTTATCTCTAGTTAGTCCGCCTGGATTCCCCACCGCTTTGTCAGCTATAGAATAATAAGAAAACTTCCTTCTCATTAAAGTTTACATAGTTCTTAATTTAATTATGGCACTGAGATAAAAAATATTCCGAATGAGTGATTCATTATATATTCACCTTTTGGCTACCTCTTATTACATTTATGAAAAGTTATCCCGTAGTTCCAAAATCAAGATTTAAAAGACTTATACTTTGTAATGCTGAACTATAACCAAAACTGATAAGATTTTAAGAAAAATTGTAGGCTCCATTTGAGCTGGAGGGAAAGAGATATGGAGACAATGGACAAAAATGAAGTAACTCAGCGTTACAAAGATATATTGGGTTGGCAAATAAGTACTTTCGGTTTTTCAGTTTATTATTATATCATTATAGTCCATTTCTTATCTGATGAATTAATCTCTAAGGTGGATTGTTTACTTTGTTTGTAATTATAATTTGTTGGTCAACAAACATTTCTGCAAGGCTTGTTTAACTTAGCTTAGTATTGTGATTGCTATTGCACTGTGAACATGGGAAAAAATATCATTCATTATCGGAATATTTTGCTGTATTATTTATATTGCTGTATTAATAGGGATGATTCTTTAACCGAACGCACCTATCAAAATTGGTTTGCCAAAGTTCGTTCAGGATTTTTTAGACATCAATGACGCTCCACGGTCTGGTCGCTCAGAAGAAATTGAAACAAGCTATGGCCATCAGGAAAAACCGATTCAACTCTATACTGTTCGCAATTCACAAAGCTGGATTAATCAATTTTAAAAAAAGCGCCCAGAACTGACAAATAGAAAGGGTTTGTTATTTTGGATGGGACCTTCTGTCTCATCTTTCGTATTCACCAGACCTAGCTCCAAGTGACTACCACTTATTCTGGTCTCTGTAGAACACCATGATGGAAAGCAATTCCAAAACGAACAGGACATCAAAAACCACTTCTTTTTTTTACAATAAACCCCAGACGTTCCACGAGCGTGGCATTATGCTATTGGTCGAAAGATGGGAACAAGTTATACTAATTAATGGTGAATATATTGTAGATTAAAATAAATTTTATTTCTATTATACACAGAGTTTTCACCCTCAAAAACCGAACGGACTTATTTGCCAACCCAATAGATGTTGGCTTCGCTGGGCAGGCCATATTGCCAGAATGCTTGAAAACTATATCCTGAAAACATTAATGAAAAACAGGATTCACACAGAAGAGGAAAAATCAGATGCTAGGCCCTTTCTGGGTTTGAAAAATAGGAGACCTGTTGGAGGAGACAACGAGAATAAAACTTATAGTTTGATGAATATAAATAGTTAATAACTGATGTAAGAATTGTGTGATTTTATATTTTATATGTAATTGAGGAACGAATTTATAAGGAAATTGAGCTGTTGGCCCTCCGTTCCTTTCTGTTTTGAGGTAGCGCCTACCTTACTATAAGAATGCTCATAGGATGCGGGGTGGCTCACTGGAGAAGGCACTAGATTTCCAAGAAAAATTATTTCTGTTGTTCCAGCCTTGGATCGACTTTGGGGTTGGAGACCCTCCTGGATCAAACTTAGCTTCTGAAATGAGTGCCCTTAATTTGCGAAATAACCAGTCGAATGAGCGTGGTTTCGGCCAAATCTCTTCTCATTTCTCAACTGTTGGCAGTAAGAGTATATCCCTAAAGGACTGAACCCTTCTTCTTCTTTCTCTAGCTATTTTATGCCTTTCAGCGTAGAGCTTGACGCGCCTCGGCTCAGATCTTCCATTCCTCTCGATTCATAGCCACCCGTTTCATCTGGTTCATGGTCCTTCCGCTTTTTATCCCCAACTTTTCAATATATTCACAATATGTGATTAGTGGCCTGCCAACGGGTCGTCTTCCTTCTGGTCTCGCCTCCATATACCATTTTACCCTTCTTTCCTCAGGCATTCTACATAAATGCCCGAACCACTTTAGCTATCGTTCCTCCATCCTAGTCTTTATAGATGGCACTTTCAGATTCTATAGGAGAGTGGTTGGAAAGACAAGATGGGATTGTGTCCGGAAATTAATATTTTAATTTTTTTTTTTTTTTTTAACACTACTGTAATTAAAGTAGTCTCTTTAAATCTATTCACGGGTATTTAGGTCGTGGGAAAATATAGGTTTATTGTTTCCAAACCATATACTATGATACTAGAATTAGCGATGTTTTACTTTGACATGCAGCAACAGCTCAATTACCCGTAACTTCCTATTTTTTGTTTCTGAAACCATAGTCTGCTAGTATCTATGGAACTATACTTAACTATACTTGGATAATAAGAATGTACTGGAAAAATATGATTTTCATGCAGGTTGGGAATTAGTATGTCAAACATTAGATGGAAAATAATTCCAGATAGAGAAGAAGCGGCCAAGAAAGTAATGATCAAATACTGTAGTTCTTGGGATGGGCTATAAAGGTTGGAAATAAGATATCTTGTGTACTGATAATGGGATGGGGATAATTAAATGAAATTTTAGTTACAGAAAAGATGGTGATGATTCGTAATATGGTTAAGGAAAGAACTTAAGATGGAGAGTTCCACTTTAATTTGAGGTAGAGATTGGGAATCATGTGGCATTTCTCACGTTAATCGGAGAGCCTGCTGCTTACAGAGGTTAAGTGGGTGACACCGGAGGCGTTACCGAGGAGTGGAGACAGATCACACATTTAATTGCAACAATACTACTTTTTTCTGTTTGTGAAGGACACGATTCTCTAAAACAAAGCTTTCAAAAAAAAAATTTTTTCTATAAATATTGCGGATATAGGTATGTCTTAATTACATCTGGTGTACGTAATGAGTAGCAATTATGAAGCCATCATTCGATTGCATACCAACATTTTTTTTTCCAATAAACAATCTGTTTTTAAATAAACAATGTATTTTTAAATAAACAATCTGTTTTTAAATAAAAAATCTGTTTATTTTTGACGGATCACTTCCTTATATTTATGTCTTCATTTATTTATCTTCTATACAAAACATACATTCTATTATATGTCACTGCCTTTCTGGTTTGTACTAAAATGTCAAAGCGTGATGGGGTTATGAAACACTGCTTCATCCATATCACTCTCCATACCTCTCGCCGACTACAGATTTTCTTAGACACCTGGACAACTTATTAAAATATATAATCAAAATTCGATATAAAATGCTTTTTTGGAATTTGTTAATATCAAAGACTCAAACTTCTATGCTCAGGGCAAATGATTAACTCGTTAGCAGAAATGTATTGATAGTATTAGAAAGTACTGTGATTAATAAAAAATCTGTTTATTTTTTTTTTTTTAATTTAGTACTGTAACCATCCATTAATTTCTAGACAACCAAATAAAATAGAAAACTCAACAGTATTCAAATGACTAGAAATCACTATAAGCAAAATTATACATCTTTTGAAGCAGTTGACTAACACCGTCTACGTTTAATAGTAGTATCGTTTGTTCATTTTATTATTCCTAAATAATGTTAATCGTTTTTTAGGAATCGCAAAGTTTATTGAAGAAGAAAAGAAACCTATTTACTTAAGTGCCCATGTTGGAGAATCAGTTGTCTTCAGCTGTGACCTAGACTTCCCCCAGGGAGTCATCATACCTTACATCCTCTACTACTACAAAGAGGTAAATTAAATATTAATTGCATTAAAAACTTTAAGATTTTTTATCTAAGCTCAATGTTATTTAATTATTTTAAAGACATATTCGCTTAGTTACACACTTCATAAATTTCAAATTTAAAAATAAAAATAATGGGTCTTTTTATTTCTTAGTACGTAATATAAAAATTGTTGATGATTCAGGCATGCGTATAATATTGAAAAAAATCTTCGAGAAAGCAGTAATTTACATTTATTTAAATCCTACAGGTTATCAGTCTATTTTATTCAGGGTGGGAAGGTCAGGATTCATTCCGTGGGTCCACCATAAATAAAAATAATTTGTATTATATCGACAGTATTATTAATGTTAGTATTTAAATGGCATAAAGTTAATTACTCACCAAGGCAGTAAATATTTATAACTGTTGCCAGTCCAGTCGACTGATGCCAATGAAATAACAAATGTTCTACCAATTTATCTCACCGCACAGATAAATTTACACTGCATAGCTTCAATGTCTATAAAAACCGATAAAATAGATGTAAAATGCCTGAAACATATTTGATGTATTTCTTTTAATTTTTGTTAATATTTAATAAATTAATTTTCTTCACTTTTTTTTTCCATTTTTCATAAATAAAATATTAATTCTTCGATGAGACCTGATTAGTGGTTTTGCTATCTTGAATGTGAATTGAACCAGATCGGTGTAATGCAATAGTGACTTAAATGAAACACTAACATAAATGAATTGTCCTTAGTGACAATTACATGGATTTATCTGCTTACATATATACTTATATATTAGAGTAGCTTTTTTATATTTATTTGTCAACTTTTTCTAATATCTTTACTTTCTAATATCCAAAAATAAAAAGGTCTGACTGCTGGAAGTTGTTCACCATCTTTAGCTTCAAATGTGGTAAAAAGTATTCCTTGAAATAGCGTCGGGTTTAGGCGGGGTAGGAGGGAAAAGTGTTGAAAATCGTATATTTTTAGTTGTTTGATCAAATGCATTATTACATATATTGTTCTATACATTATTAAAGAAAATCAAATTTGCAAGAAATTTGGTTTTATTCATTTTATTGCTCAATTTTAAACAAGTCGCACTTCTCCACGAAAACACGTTTGTCGGTACTCTTTTGGCTATAACTCCGAAATTATTTATCCGATCCGAAATTTCTTTTTTTCATCTGAAAACTGGCTAAATTTGGTATTAGACCCTAAATATAAAATTTTGATCAAGTTCTGTAAAACACCCATGCCAGCGCGATAAAATACCGTGAAATGTATTGAAAAACTTGTTTTTGTCAACACTTTTCTCGCTATAACACCAAAACTATTTGTGAGATCCCAAATTTATTTTTCCATATCAAATCTAGTTAAATTTATTATCAGTTTTCATATATAAAAATTGGGGTCTTTTGCACTTGTTCCCCGCATTTCATTTTCAGTTTGTTATCATATTAGTCCAGTCAATAAACACATTGTAGAGTGCATGGAATATGCGATAATTTTTTACTTCATAGCTTCGTTAGGAATTCATTAAATTTCATATATAGGTTCTTATAGTAAATTTAAGGAGCTTTCAGATGAAAAAAAAAAATTTTGGATTGAAAAATTAGTTTTGGAATGAGTATCAATAAACTTGTTTTTTCAGAGAAGTGCGACCCAAGATAAAGAGTGCCGAAATGAGGGATGTAGAGTGCATGGAATATGCGATAAATTTTTACTTCGCAGATTTGTTAGGAGTAGTTAGAAGATAAACATATTAAAAGTCCCCGCCCCTGGGAGGTGAGCTAAAGGTGGGGGAGGAGAGAAGGTCCCAATTCTGTTTTTCGATTATATCTCGAAAACGGTGGACTATAGAAAAATATGTAGCAGATCAAAATTAAAGCTCATTAAATTTCCTATAAAATTATTAATACGTATTCGTAGAAATTCCAACGGTTTTCGAGATATACGTTATTAAAAATCGACAATTTTAGAAATAAAAAAAATTTTTACCCCACTTTTTGTTAAACATTTGAAGCAAATATCAAAAATTTATATATGAAACTAAAGTACATTTAATGCTCTACAATTTTGATTCTAAATTTTTTTCTGAGAAACGATTGTGGAACGTAATAGAAGCAAAAGTTTGACAAAAAGTGAGGTGACATTTGTTTTTTCCCGAAAATCACCTATTTTCAATAACGTATATCTCATAAACGGTTAGAATTACGACAAATTTATATATAATAAATTTTATAGTAAATTTAATTAGCTTTTATGTTTATTCAAAACATATTTTTCTAGAGCCAACAGTTTTCGAGATATTATCGAAAAACCAACAAATTGGAACTTCTCCCCTCCCTCCCACCGTTAGCTCGCCCCCCAGCGGTGGGGACTTTTAGTATGTTTACCTTCCAACTATTCCTAACGAAGCTATGAAGTCAAAAATTATCGCATATTCCATGCACTCTACACCCCTCATTTCAGCACTCATTGACTGGACTATATGTTTAGGTTACGAGTAACCTTCCCAAACGTAATAACATTTCAATGAGAGATCGTTTGAATTGTGCCTATTACCATATATAATAATTAAATTTAAAAAAAAAAATTTTATTATTATACGCGATATGTCTTTGTTCGATTTAATTCGTTGAAAAAATATAAAAGAAAAAGCGATAGCATTTCTTCAGGAAAAAGGTATTTTACACCTAATAACACTTAATAAATATTTAATTAAATAATTAATTTTTTTTATTTAATTATTTAATAATAGGAACAATCAAACGATCTCTCATTGACATGTTATTACATTTGGGTTACTCGTAACCTAAACATATGATAAACTTAAAATGAACTAAAAATAAAGTCTTTTGAGCAAGTGCAAAAGACCCAAAAATTGGATTAAATTCCGTGAAATAAACACGCCAGGACGCTAAATGTGTATGTTTTAGCAAAATATGAAGATTTTGACGTGTTCAGTGGGCTGGCGTGGGCATTTCATGGAATTTAATCAAAACACCATACATAGGATCTGATTGTAAATCTAACCAGCTTTGATATGGAAAAAAAAAATTTGGCATGGCAAAAATATTTTTTAATTTATAGCGAGAAATGTGCTGGAAAAAAACGAGCATTTAAAAAACAGTACTGGTTTCTCAACGTGAAGGTTTTAAGGTACTTGATCAAAATTACATATATGGGGTCTGATACCAAATTTAACCAGCTTTCAGATAAAGAAAAATAAATTTGGAATCGGACTAATATTATTGGTGTTATAGCGAGAAATGTGCTGGTAAAAACGCATTTGTCATAATTTTACGCGGTATTTTATCGTGCTGGCATTGGTGTTTTAATTGGTGTTGGTAAATTTAACCAGCTTTCAGATGAGAAAAAGAAATTTGTATCGGAAAATTTTTTTTTGAGTTATAGCAAAAGTAGTAAAAGTAAAAGTACCAACAAACGTGTTTTCGTGGAGTAGTGCGACCTACCGGGAGTTAGCCAATCCCTTCAATTTTTCCCTCCTCCACTGCTCAAAAACTATTGAACTGAGCAAAAACATGAATAAAATCAAATTTGTTGCAAATTTGATTTTCTTTGATAATGTATATATTACAAAATATGCTAAAAGTAATGGTTTCCGAGTAATTTGATCAAACAGCTAAAACACACGATTTTCAACCCTTCCCCCTCCTCCCCCTCCAAAATTCCGATGCTATTTCGAGGAAGACTTTTTAACACATTTAAAGCTAAGGGTGTTGAACAATTTTCATCAATCAGACCATTTTTTTTTTTGGACTTCAAGGTTCGATGCTGACTTCCCTGTACTATTAGTAGTATTTCATTCGTTTGACATTGTTGAGGATCTTAAATGAAATTATTTTTTTCATAACGTTATACTATACATAAATCTATTTTTATCAAATTACATAAAATGTTTGATAAAAAAAAAAAAATTAAATTTATTTATCAAGACATTTTATGAATAATGTTTATTTTAAATATTCGAAAAAGATTAATATTGAAAGATTAAAAATAATAGTATTCTGTTTGATTTTTTTCATATACTCATTATCATACAATTTACCATTACTTGGAACAATGTTTTTAAAGGATTTTATTGTTTCGGGATTCATAGATACCTTGTGCAAGTGACTTTTATAGTAAGACAATATGTTCGAAAAGTGCTGCATGTGGAAGACCACATGTTAGAAATGTTTGAAAATACAGATGTAAAGGCGTTGTTAGAATGAACTGGCCTGGTATAGCCTGACGGAAGAAGTTAGTTTCGTAAATTACGAAATGCGTGGGCGGAGTTAACAAGTCAATATACAGCGACTGACAGGAGATCTACACCGAGAGCTAAATCACGGTTGTCCCTTAGGCCCTTCCTCTATGTCCCTTCCTCTCTCCCTTTAAGGATTTATATTGTATCTACTTAGATCACGGTACTAGATGGTCGTAGATCTCTGTCTAGGATGTCAAAGCTCTTGTTTTATTGCCACCATTGAGCATAGACGTTAAAGTATTCAGTCAATGGTGGGGAACATCACTTACAACTTGAATAGATTACAATTGCTATACCTTTATATAGAGATCAATGTACTGGAAGTTCTAGGATAACCAAATGGAATTATCGGCTGTTTCCGTTACCCGCAACAATCATAATTATAAAAATAATTTTAACTGATAATTGAAATTTTATTTGTTTATCGATAAAAACAAATACTGTATTGAAGTATGCGATTGAGCATTATTCCTTCAGTAATATTTTCAGGCATAGCAGTCATTTTTAGCTTGGTTAAAATTGCACTGTTTAACCTTGAAGATAAGACGTAAAAGCATATTTATGATTTGGTAATCCAAATGAATGGTGCACATCAGAGAGATGATGTGGACATCAACCAACTTTAGCTTTAAGATGCCAACTATCTCGATTCCAAATTTGATCCACGTTTGATATAATAAAAAACATTTGTTTCTAGCACAGAATAATTAGGATTCAAATACGTTAGATTTAACTACTAACGATTCCCATATACATTTGTGTTTTTTTTTTCCCCGGTCCCTTTCATCAAACAACATCCTCTGATGCAACATTTTATTTAAACACTATAGGACCGTAAGGTAAATCATCACCTTTCCATATTCTTGATTCAGTTATTTGTTTAATGTTTTAAAAACCACTTGTCACATTTTATTTTTTAGATCACTTTATGTACTAGGCTCAAAAGTGATTCTAAAATAATATTTTATAAAAACAATGTATATTTTCCAAAGACATATTTCGTTTTCAGATGTAGATGCGGTGTTGGAATTGTTGGTACAGAACACCAGGATGCCAAGCCTACTCACTAAACTGTTATACAAAAGGCAGGAAAACCACCATTATCTGAACATTTGTTGTCACAAATCTAATACAGCGCTTTTGATGTATTTTAATTGAGCTTTAAATAATTTAAATGATAAAGCATTCTTTTTAAAAACTTTCTGTATTTGTTTATTTCATGAATTATCTGTATAAAGAACCGTTTATACTTCATTTGTCTATGCTGTTTAAAAAATAAATAAATAAATAAAACAACATATTTTGAATTTTAGGAATACGTTTATTTATCAAGAAACATTCACAAACAACAATTGATCGCATTTTTCATGTTTGTTTTTTTCCTCTCTTTTTGTCTTTGACTAACAAAATTTTTATTGGAATAGATAATTTATATTTCTTATAAATTATCTTAAGTAAATAAGAAATATTATATAAAAAATATATGTACTTTTTTATTCTAGAAGCTATTGGTTGGATTTGATGTAAAAAGAAAAGGTGATATAAGAACTGGTTTTAAGTTTGCCGAAGTTTTGACCAAGTTTGTAAATATCTTCGAGATATAAAAAACTTTTTAGTAGTACAGTGACAGTAAAGATTATTTTGTATTGATTGTTAGTTATTATCAGCGTTTTTATCAGCCGAGAATCTATCTAGGAGTTAGAAACTCTCCCGGGGCACACTTAAACTCTATAAATTGGTTGGACTATCGTCTAGGGGGGCTCTAGGCAATAGTCCAATCAAATTAGACCAAGCAATTAGATTTTGCTGCGTTTAACAGTGTAGTTTTAATTCTTTTAGGAAATAAAATGATTATTTTCAAATTTAGTTCTTGGTTTATTAAGTCCGAGATATGGCGAGCGAGTGAGATACTGCGAAACTGGAAAATTGTCATACACATTTGTAGTAACTCGTCAAACTTGTCCTTCAACCACTAATTGTAACTGTTCTTAAAGGAAATAATATAAATTATATATAAATATATCCTTAAAGGAATATGAAATTTTATTTTGAGTCTGTGCTATTGCTACTAGCTGCTTCAATTAAAGCAATAATTATGAAGGCGAAGCACGAGAACTTAAACAAAGCTAAAATTAATTGAGAAACAAGAACATGGATTTTAGTTAATTAGGTGTATATCAATTTAAAAAATATACCTTATTTTTTTTCTATTTTTTTAATGAAATATTATTATTAATGTTTAATATTTATATTTTAATTGCCTTTTATTTCATAAATGTGTGTATAGTTCTTTTTTCTGCTAACTGTACAGCGTAGGTTTTAATAATACAAGGGAGTTTCATTTTCCATAGAGCCGGTTGTATGGCGAAGTTCCACTACATCTTAACCATTTTAATAATTAATATTCATAAATTACTCAAAGAGCATCAACCGTTTAGTCAATGAATATAAAAAAGAAAATTGTCCAACAATTCTGAGACCGTATACACTTCATTACGATTCATCAAGAATGTCCATTCATGAAGAAATTGTCTATGTACAATTTTTTTTTTCCAATTAATTGGCGTTTCTAATTTACGATGCATCATATAAGGCCGTTTCGTTATCCCTGACCTTTTAATTTCAGAAGGCGAATGACGTCTTCTCCAATGACATTTTGCCTTTGGAACCTTGTGTGACTACACAAAAATAAAAAAAATCCTAAGGGTCTTGGGTTCAATACTTTAGTAAGGACATAATGTTGAAAAGAGGAGGAGATTTAGCTGAAATTATACTCAACCGGCAGGTCATTTCTCCAATTAAAGGTACTCACTTTAGAGGCTGGGTGTGCCCCAGGAGGGTCTCCCGACCCCAAAGTCGATCCACGACTGAAATGGGAGAATATTAATTTTCTGTCTTCACCCACACTCGAATTCGGGCCCGGGTGCCTGTTGGTATTCTAGTAACATGCCCGCTGGGCTCCTCACCTCCCACACAAAAATATATTAATATATAATTTTCAAAAAAATAAAATAAAAAAAAATAGATTGTAAATTATCTCGTTTGTAGATTACATCTTTATGTCCAAAAGAGTCATTTTCCAAAATTCCTGACCTTATTTGGAATATAATTTTCCCTCTTCCTTCACGAATGTCCCACCCAAGCCATTAATTTTTGAAAGATATGGAGTTCTTTGTAAATTTCATAAAAATCCGATTTTTTTTAAATTTGCCATCATTCTCCGATAGCCCCAAATATTAATCCTTCGAAGGATTAGCTCAAAGAGGAGATCTATTTCGTGTATTTTAAACATGGTTCATGATTACACATGAAGTACAGCAGAAAATAAATTTGTTTTGAATTTCATTGAAGATCTATATTTTTAGGGAGAGAAGGTTGTATCCCTCCAAGATGAAGACACGGAGACCGGTACAGATTATATCGGAAGGGCCACTATCCAGACTGACGGCAGCAGAGCAAGGCTCACACTCTCTGGTCTTCGAGAGACAGACCACGGCTGGTACGAGTGTCGTCTCTTCTTCCCCAACAGGACACCGACCACCAGGCTCAACGGGACATGGTATCATCTCACTGTACATGGTAAAACAAGAATTGTATTTAAAATGTTAGACCATATTAGGCATAAGCAACTTGATAATTTAGGATATGCATGATGCTTACAAAAACCTTATATATACCGACATAAAGATTTATAAAATAGTAGTTGAACACGCAATGTATTTATGTGATAACGATATAGCAAACAATATTGATAGTTATTATATTAAAAATTCTATATATTTGGGTTATAGGCAAGTATGAAATAATAGGTGGGTACCTTACGATGTATTTAACTCTATTATAAACAGTAAAAGCCTAAGGATGACTGGCACCTTAGCAGGCAGGATACCTGGGGAAAAGTGTTTCAAATAAAGGAATCAAACATTCAAAGGAAGAAATGTGAAGGTTAGATGGAGGGGATATACTCCCTCTAGGAATGGGGAAGAGAATGCTGAAGCTTTGAAGGGAAGGATGAAAATACCTCTATATAAGACGAACCCGAGAAATAAGAAGAGATCTTTTTATGGAGGAAGTTGGTGCTAGAGGGACAAAAAGAGGTTAAGGAAGGGGACAGTGATGGGAAATGAAGGTCAAGGTAGAGAAAGACTCTGCGATGCCGGTTTAAATCCTTAACGCAAAGTACATTCTTGGTAAACTCAAAATTAGGTTTTAAGAACATGGCCTTGCAACAGACATGTTGATAGTCCCGGAATATACCTTTCTATAGAAGTAATATTTCCATATTTTCCTTTAGGAAGGGAGCTGCTAAGCATGCCTCCTAAAAATGAGACCGTGTTGGAAGGAGAGACTGTGAGGTTAGAATGCAGTACCAGAGAGCCTGGAGCGAGGGTAACTTGGTACAAGGACGGCTCCCTCCTGGAGCCTGGTTCTGCGAGGGTCTCTCCAGGGGGTGCTCTCGTCTTCCAGTCTGCTGGAGTCTCAGATCCCGGCCTCTATACCTGCCAGGTCATATCTCCAGCCGGTAGGAGCCAATCAGCATCCGCCTACTTAGATGTGAGGTGTGAGTAGTTTTTGAGTAGTTTTTCTATAACGATATAATAACGAATGTTTTATTGTATGTAACATATAATCACAATGTTTTACCATGTAATATATATAAAGATAATAATCCGAAGCAATGTATAGATGATTAATGAAGGGAGACCTAGAAGAAAAACCAGACCTAATGGTAAAAATATAATATTTCATTTACTTGATTCACACACCCCAAAACAATAATGTAATTTAAGTACAAAAAAAATCTTTTATTGCAATTTTAGCAGATAGTAATTTCATAATCTTGGGGCAAAAATGATTTGAAAAGTTAACAAGTCAAAAGAATGTTATATGCTTGAATAAATCGACTGAATTGAAGTTTTGAGAGGGTAGCTACGTTTCTGTCGAAATGTCAAGTGATATTTGCCACATTTGGATAAAGCAACATAGTATGATTTCAGGAATTCATTTACCTCTTTGTTCCATTGGACGAGTGGTATTTGTTTCTACATTGTAATGCTAGTGTAAAGTTTTTACATAAACATAAAATAAAGTTTATTAAATACATTTATAAAAGAATTTTTCAATTTAAATTCAAACACTATTCCGAGTATGAATTCACGACTATGGGCACAGGAGTTTGGGAGGCAATGTGAACATTGGTATTCTAACTAACTCTGGCGTACCAGCCCTGCAAGGTGCTGGACCTCCTCTGAGATCCTACTACTCTTCCTACTCCCCTGGGCGGGTATCTTCTGGTTTCGTAACAATAGTTTTTGTTGTTTTTTCTAGGATAGAGTTGCCAATCCTACATCCAACTCCCAGCCTGGAGGGTCAGGA
Source organism: Euschistus heros (assembly GCA_003667255.2). Classification (NCBI taxonomy): domain Eukaryota; kingdom Metazoa; phylum Arthropoda; class Insecta; order Hemiptera; family Pentatomidae; genus Euschistus; species Euschistus heros. The sequence goes on along the minus strand of RCWM02000206.1, from coordinate 173,527 downwards.
TTTTTGGGGGCTTTACTCCATTAGCCTCTGAACTTTCATTCTAGTCCATAAGGCAGTAGGGGATTAGGAAAGTTCCGGAGTAAAGGATCAAGATCGGAAGGACCTTTGGGAGACGGGATGGTGAGATGAAGGTTGGAGGACAACAGGAAAGTTGTTACTTTAGTCGCCTTTTACGACAAGCGGTAAATACTGTGGGTCTATTCGTTTATCCTCAAGAATTCGTGGTATTGAGACCTTCCTTAACACAGCTCATAACGTTATTTATCTCTGTAGTAATTTTACTTTAGTTTTTTTATTTAGCTGTTCTATGAAGACACAGAACTCTCCCTTCCAAAGGTTTTTTTTTTCGTCTATCCGCCTTGTGATTTTTCAAAATGGCGGCTGTTTTTCCGAAATTTCACATAAATCAAATTAGCAGCAACATGAGACACTCACTGTTCCCGTGTTGCTAAAATCAGTTGATTTACTTTTTGATTATTGCAGCCAATGTCCTGATAGTGGATTTTAAGGACTAATAGAAAAAATCGTTCGGTGTTACATGATCAAGTGTCAAACAATTTCTCCTTAGTGATAGATGGATTTGGTAGCGTTTATCTCTCATCTAACGCTTCCTGTTATGTAATTCATGGCCACTCTACCGAGGGGAGAATATGGGGCAATGTCTTGATTCGGGATTCTTTACAATTCAGGCTTATGATTGTCATGAAAATATTTTTGTGCAGGTTTTACTTGCTTAGATAATAATATAACTATTGTTCCCTCCCCTTCCTTTCTTTTTTCAAACAAACAAATAAATTGTTATTTTTAAGAATCTTCATTCAATCTTCATTTTCATTTCTTCTTCTTTACAATTTTTTTTTCTAATATTGTTCAGTTCTAAATATATTTGCTGTAAACACTTATAAACCATGTTTAATGAATATTAAAGAAAAAAATCAATGTCATTCCTAAATGGGGTAGGATATTGTATTTGAAGAGATCATTCAAACATAAGGGTGTCCCCTATTAAACTAAATTTTCATTTACACAGTCATATAATTATTATCAATAATTATATCATTATTATAATTATGATGATCCCATTTAAAATTTGAGGTTTAAATTCTCATCTGATATATTTCTTAATAGTAGAAGCCATTGGTGGTAGAAGGTGCTAACCCAATTTAATTACAATGTTCACAAGTATTTTGTGTACTCTGATTTCCAATTTAAGGTAATTTGCCCTATCTATTGATATTTTTTAGTAGTAAAACGATAACTGCAAGAGTGAAAACGAGAAAAAAAAAATGATTTTTGGAAAAACTGAGTAAACTCTTTCTTTTACCAATAGCTTCAATTGTAAACTGAACTTTGGCTTTTTTTTTTTTGTCTATTTCAAATAAGAATAACAAGCTGCATAACGTCAACATCCATATATCCATTGAATGCCATCCCTCTCACTTTATATGGAGGGGATTATTTTTATTCTTATCAAATATTAATAATTACAAATTGAAGGTTCAAGGTTCAATAATACTGCCCACTCAATACTAATTATATTATAAAATATCATCCGAACCCAAATTTACAATGTCAGTACTAAAACAATCCGTCCACTAATGTTTTGGATGTTTACTCACCATTCAGCTGAAATAACCTTTTTATGGTTTCAGAATAAAAATGCAAATATTATTATTTAATTTTTTTTTTTTTTTTTTTTTTTTTTTTCAATTCCTTCTATATTTTCTGTTCTCCTTTTGGAATCTTAAGGAACATCTTCCTTCTTCCAAATAGAAACACTACCTTTCTTCTGTTAAATATCTAATCATATTTTACAAGTTGATAACCATATTTCTTATATATGTTTTTTCTTTTTGATTCCTTAGTCAGGTAAGTTGTCCCATTGATGTACTCAAATCAAATAAAAAAGGTTTTACAATTATTTTATTATATTAGTTTGTTTTTTTATCTGAAGTGATCTACTCTTAGTTAGTAATCTAAGTTAAGACTAATCTGTTCCTCCTTTTATTGAGTAATAATCTTTTCTTACTCGTTTATCTTTTTTTCATAATAATAAATCTTTTATGATTTTAATATTTAATAATTCACACATTTTAAATATCTCTGATTATTAAAAATGAAGTAAGGCCCATTAGTATTTGACTGATTAACATTTACATGTTTACCAAACCCTTTTCTATACTTGCCATTAGAATTTAAATCCTCAAAATCATTAGATTCATCCTGAACTAATTACATTCATGAATCTAGTCCATTCCAGGATCAACAGGTTTCTCTCCAAATTTACCTTTAACACATACTTTTTTTCTTTTTCCTTTGTCATTTATTTCACCTTTACCACATGGATAAATAATTTTTTTTTTTTTTACAATATAATTTTTTTCTTTTCTCAGATTGTTCAAAACTATTGATGTTAAAGGTGCCTAATAAAAATTAACATCATTCACCAAGATAGCTACAAACCCATATCTGATGGACTGTTCTATGGAAGTCAAGTCAAATTAAAATTTTCAACATTTGTTTTTAGTTTTGTTTGTTTTTTTAATTCAAATTAAATAACAATGTTTACTATCCTTGATTCCAGTTCTAATAATTTTCTTTTAATGTTAGTTACATATGTGAAACCCAAATGTTTTCCTGCATAGATACACAAATAAACCTTCATCTATATAACAAACTTAGAGTTAGTAGTTTCAATTACAATATCAACTTTTTCACATTATCATTGCATAAATATTTAATCATTACCCTACATTGATGAAAATGAGAACATGTTAATTCCTATATGTTGAACGTATTACAACACCAAATCTCAAAAATCATAGTAATATCTTCAGAAATTTTTTAATTTACCTGAGAAATTCTATTATGTAACCTTAAAAAAAAGGTCAAATCTTTAATTTATAATTATACCAAATTTGATTATAAGTACTTTAATATCACTGACTAAAAATTAAATATTTTTCCTGCCTGAAACGAGTTGTTAACTGTCAAAGATTAAAAAAGACAATTTGCCCACTACTTTACCACTTCACTGAAGAGGGATTAATTGGATAACTATGCGTAACCACCCACCAGCCATCTACAAACAAAATCATAGATAATTAAATCATTGAAACCATAGTGGCTGATGTGACTAAGGAAGTAGCCGTAGGGAATGTGTAATAGACAGCATTACTTTACATCTCTATTAGAATGTCCTAGATTCTCTATTATGGCATTCCGGCTATGTATCCAACTTTTTTTACATTACCAGTATACCTCATCTAAATAAATTAAATTTACTCAGCTCCCTTTACTTTTTTTTTTATTTATTTTTTTTTTTATATTTATTAATAATCGATAAAGATGGTTTAACTGAGGCCAGAATCAAACCAATGCTGCAGGGATTCTGAGAATACTAAAGTTCTTGACACTTAATCAGGCTCGGTCATCATGGCCTCACACTTGATAATTAAAAATTTGTGCTTTGATTATTAATTTAAATGTTAATAAATTAGTATCCTACCAACTCATATTTTCTAAATTACAGGATCAAAAATGGTACTTTTAAGTGATAGATACTCCTCACAATTTTGAACAATATCTTCATTTTATTAATAAAAGAAAAACAAATAAAAAAAGTAAAATAAAAATATATGAATATTACTTTTAAAAGCTATGAATTTTCAAAAATGAAATATTTATTTGCAATGTAATCCATAATGCTTCTAAAAATATAATCATTGACAGAGTGATCATACATTTAGCATATTTATTCTTATTTTTTAGATAAGGCCCGTGTTGTATACACTGAAAAAGAAGTATATCTGCCATTTGGTAGACCAGGAATTTTGGACTGCCACTTTTCTGCGAACCCTCCACTAACAAAACTCAGGTGGGAAAAAGATGGATTTTTGTTTGATCCTTTCAATGTGCCAGGGGTCTTCTCCAAAAGAAATGGATCTTTATACTTTAATAAAGTAAGTATCTTTATATTATTGATAAATATTTTTAAAATCAGAATAGCTTTGAAAATCAAAGACCATTGTTCAATCTTATTGAAACTATTGTCCAATTTTATAATTGTTAATTAATAGTTTCCTGGCGTTCTGGACATTTTATCATTCAAAGTCTATTTAAGGGTTTAATATTATCTAGTAAAGTAATAAAATTTCCTTCTAGTTATTTACGCTTTGACCACCATTTTAGCTAATGATTATTTAACTAACCATTTTCTAATCATTTTTACTCAGTTTAATGATTGATATTTTTTTCCCAAAGGTAGATGAAACCCATGGAGGTGAATACACCTGCACACCCTACAATGACCTTGGAACCCTCGGTCCTTCGCCAAGGATCCGAGTAGTAGTCCAACATCCTCCAGTCTTCACGCTAACCCCTCATAACATGTATTTGCGGAGAACTGGAGACAGCATTTTAATGCCATGTGATGCGCTTGACGGTGATTCAGCACACAGACCTACTATCCTTTGGTTCAAGGTGAGCCTTAAACCACAATCATTCGTCATAGTGTTTTGGAAACGGACTTGGTTTTGCAAGAAGAAAAGTGTTACAATATTATACAATAAATAGTGACATTTGTAAACAATTAGGGCTACCTTTAAATGTTTATAAAATCAACAAGACTAAATTTGCTTTTTTTACAGTAAATTCCATTTATATTCCTTGAGTGATAAAACATTCATTAATGCAGTAAAATAAAATAAGACAAACAATAGCTTAAATTTTATTGATGCTGAATGGTGTTCTAATTTATGATCAATGAAAATCCAATACATCTAAAGAAGAAAAACTATTAAATCAAGAGGTATTATCAACACTCAGCATTGTCTCTTTCACATTGCTAAATTTTATTTAGTTTTCTAATAAAATTTGTTGTAGTGAAAATTCCATTCAATTTTTAGCTTAAAATTAGTTCCGTCCATAGGAATATTTTGAAAATGGACTGCCAATAATTAATAGACATATTATATTCAAAATTTTACTTCATTAAAGTTACTTAAGATTTTTTAAAAGTATGTGATAATATTCAATAACTTGTTCATCTTATCAATGATTATGTAGGAAACATAGTAAATAATAAACATGAAATACAAGAATTAAATTTCAGTATAACTTAATACATGGAAGATGTAACTGTAGTAACAGCTGTAAACAATACTCTAGATAATACCAGATATTACACATTCATCTTATCAAACTGAAGTTAATCCAATTTATTAGTGTTTTTTTTTTTTTTTTTTTTTTTTTTTTTGTCCTCAAATAGATATTTGTTACAAATAATCACACAAGTGAAAAAAATAAGATAAATTCAATATTTAGCCTAAAAACAGTATTTTCCTCTTTTAAATTATTTTTATACAAATTCTATTTTCTAGATATAAGTACAACTATGCCATTTACAGCAAAGTATAAAATGAATTATATTACATAAACCTGAAAAAACTTATTATTATATAATTTATATCTTTTGATACCTATTTTATTTTTTTTTACTTTTGTATGGTCTCTCAATTAACTTAATATTAACGATACTTTTTATGCTATAATATTAATTAAATGTTTACATTTATTTAAAAAATTGTAACAATTACTATAAGATCATTCATGCATATGAAAACCGTAAGTTTAATGTATTAATTTTGTTGGTAATAATTATTTAATTTTTTTATACTAATGGATCGTCAAAGTTAGACCCAACACAATAAAGTTCATTTATTAATAATCAACCAAACTTCTTTGTTTACACTGAAAACATACAAATAAAGTGGGAATAGTTTCTATTTAAAATTATAATAATTCATTTAAGTTTTGGACATGTCTAAATATAAACATACCTGATAAAATCAAAGAAGTTTAGTCATTAACATTATCTTATTAATAAATAGCATTAAATAGCATTGCTTAAGCTGTGTTACCTTATGAGTTCAAAAAAATATACCCTGAGGTTCTAACACGAATTTTCAGGGTTGCATTAATTTTATTTATTTTTTTTAGAGAATCTATTTTAAAGTTCATTTTTCATTTTGGACTAGGGAGGTATCACAGTTTAAACAATATATAGTTCAAAGTTTTTCATCCTTATATTATCTAATATTTGTTTGAACTTTCAGTATTTTATAATCATAATTTTTTAAAAATTAATTATATGCTTCAGTATCTCCACTATGTGAAATGCATGTTCCTATTTCAAAATTTGGATTATTTTTTTTATTTTTTTTTTTCCTCTTTATTTTCATGGTAAAATATTAATGGATCTTTCAATTATATTTAAAAAATTTAATTTGAAACTAGGCATAGAGGGAGTCCAGTGGAGATTAGCTTGCTAAATTAAACAGTCTTTGTTTATATGATTAACAGTTACATTGATGAATAAAAATTATCAACATAGGAGTTACTGAAAATGTAATCCATTTCCGAATTAATGGACGTGCATTTCATACATAGTACAAAAAATACTGCTTCTGACGATTTAATTATTTGCTTTTATCCTCTAAACATTATTCTTTTCATTTTATCAATAATGTCTAACCTTAAAAGTAGGCAAAGTGATACAGCATTTGCATTATTTAAAAATAAAAAAATATGTTAAACCTATGTTTTTCTCTCAACGGTGAATTTTGGGCAAAGGTGCTCTTTCATGAAAGTATTACTTATGTTCACATTATTTGATATCAAACATATTAAAATGCATAATTTGTAGCGAATTATGAACACCAACATCCAATACATCATCATTTCATCTCACTCACTGAATCAATATCAATCAAATACATTTTAGGTTTAACATGTTTTCACAACAAGCCTTTATAAACTAAAAGATTAACGACCACTTCTAACATATAACTTCAAACCTCTTGCTTCTATATTTTAATAAGCGTTCATTGGATCTTGAATAGTTAAACATAAACCATTTGCATTCTGACAAAAGCTTCCTTACTTTCATGTAATATCTTCATCCAAATCACATTTAAATTAAATTAAGCACAGCATTGTATTTAAGTTGAAACATTTCGCAACTAAAATTTATGCAGTTTTTTACTAAACAGATTTGGCCAAACTAATAGCTTGAAAGTCCTTAGAATGTTCACAGTGAAAGATAAATTAATAAACTTTTTTTCCTTGATTTAATCCACTATCAACAATATTTACATCATTATTAATACATTGTACAAACAAACTTGTTTTATTAACTTAATCTTGCCGAGGAAAGATTAATCTGCATGAATTTGAACCAAAATGGTCTTTTTTTTTTCTGTCTTGCCCATTCACAACATTTAATTGAACAACTCTAGCTTCATTTGTTCATTTTTTTTTTTTAAACACTAATATAATAATAAATACAATTATTTATAATAGATTATAATATTGGAACGTTTTACTAAAAACAAAAATATTTTTCATTCTAGGTTGTACAACATTACAACTATTATATATAAACTACATATATTTTAAGCACTAAACCATTATATACCTAAACTTTTACAATAAAACAGTTCAAATTCCAGTGTTGCTAGCAGTTAAATTTGTTAATAATCCTACTTCTGAAGCTAAAATAAGTATGAAATATCTAAACATTCTCCCTAATCATTTTACTAAACAAAATTTCTCGACATTAACTAAATAAGCCAACTCAAAAAAGAATATCAATAGGTGGAAATTGTTTATCTTTTTTTATTTTTAATAATCCACAATAATCCAACTGATCTGCATAAGTGTTAGATAAATAGAAATTAGAATATTTTCGTTTGAGTATATTTTAAAAATTTAAAAACATGTATTTTGCGGATTTTGATATTTAAATAAAATCTGCCCCTCAATCATATCAATAAAATAAAAAAAAATATTTAAATAACATAAAAGCAGTATGGACAATAATGTGGATAAATTTTGAGAATAAAAATCAATACTTTTTTATTGATTTTTATTTTTAAAATGGAGAGAACATGAAATTTCGACTAAAAAGGTTTAAGACATAGTATACAAAAATTTACCAACATTCTACCTTAACTATGAGATTAAAATTAAAATTTTAAATCTAATAATAAATTCAAATAGGATCTAAATTGGATCAATGTGTATCAAGATAAATTTAAATAATCAGGAGGTAAACATCCCTGATTACTAACTAAAGATTAGTTGACATGAAATCAGTTCTTGAAATCCTACATATTTTCCCAAGTGATTTAGGGCTAAAGAATATCTGAGGGATTGCTAGGATAAAAAAGTCATTCTTGAAGTTAAACTTGCCTTATGCATTGTTTTGAAGAACCGAATAAACAGTCAGAGTAATTAAATGTCTATGGACCTGTAAAAAGGTAGTAAGTAGAATATAAGGTCTTGAACTAATAATGGATTAGTAGCTATAATCTACAGTGTTATGTAAGGCCATTCTATGGTAGAATAATCAGCTGTACATTCAGATTGAAAATACAATTGGAGAAACTGCCAAGATCAGCTTCTCCAATGATGACAATTATTATGAGAACTCACAGTAGCAATAGTCAAAAAAAAATTAACACCACCTGGAGATTAGAACTGAAGACTGAAAACACCATTAATGGACTTTGTAATTCAGATCAAGACATATAGGAGCTAATAATACTGAATAATGGTTCAACGCAACACAACCATATATGACACTAATGCCTACAACAGTTCCTTGACAGTACAAGACTCGTGATCAGCAGCTGGCTTAACAGACCCACTAGATGCTATTTTATTTTGATATATTGAGTTCTATTAAACGGTGTAGAAAATTTTACTAAACTTTCCTGTCTGAGTTACTAGTGATTAGATGTTTTTCTGAATCTTAAATTTCTGCTTGGCTATCAGACTAATTATAACAATCAAACAACAATTGGTGTAGTAAATGGATACAACACCCAATCAAGAGGTCTGCAAAGTTACTCTCACAACACTTTCACTTGATATAAAAATTCTACTTGAAGGTACTGCACCAATCTGGAATGAAAAGTCAGACATGATGGCAAGAATCAGTTCTAAATAAAACCGTCCACTTGAGCCCTTTAGTGGAATAAACCTAAGTAATACTAAAACAAAAATGAAGGACTCTGAATTGGCAAATGTGGATATACACAAAGCCAAAAAAAAATAAAATAAAATAAAAAGACTCAATTCTGGGCTCTAATTAATTCATTAAAGGCTTTTGGGCTGTCATGAGACAGTGTACAGGGCAAAAGGTGTCTAAATGACTGTGGACCACTTAATACCAGGAAAAAAATTAGGTAATTTATCAAATTTTTATTACTTATTTTCAGTTCAACAATATTCTTCAAATATAATGTGGATATTACTAAATAACAATATTTTTTATTTTACTTTCAAAGAAATTTTAATTTCTAAATAAATCTTTATTATAATTTTATCTGTTTTTCAGTTGCCTAAAATATAAATTAAAAAATGTCCTAAAATATAAGTGAGGAAGTTTTATTATATTTTTATATTATTATAGAGATATTTTTCCAAGCAAATGAAATGTAGCCAATAGCAGACACGTAGCTATCAGCCATTAGCACAAATATTCACAAATACTTTACTGAAACCAACCAAATCAAATAGAAATTCACTCCTCTTTAATTTATTCTTAGAATAATTAAAATTACCTCTTATACACCTATATGTTCTATTTGAAGTCTATATAAATAATTAAAACACTTTTTTCAAGGATAATTACAAAATTTAAAAGAAGTATTATGATTAATATTTTTATAATTAGTGAATATAAAAAAACTAATTAAAACCAACTAAACATTATTCTCTTGCCCGAAATTTATCCGATGAGAGTGAATAAACAATGAAATGATAAGAAATTAATTAATTTATACCAACTAAATTCAATGTGGGGGTCCTATTGAGACAGAAAGATGGTAGCCCGTTACCAGATCGAGCTACAGTCTCTGGAGGTAACCTGACCATTATCAACATTAATGAGAGTGACCGTGGAATGTACCAGTGTGTGGCCTCTAATGAAGCTGCGACCATTTCGGCAGACACAGAACTACTTATCGAAGGCAGTGCTCCGAGAGGACCATACAACCTCACTGGCAATGTCACCTACACTTCAGTCACGCTCAGCTGGAGGCCAGCCTCTCCAGCAACATCTGACCAGTACAGCGTCTGGTGAGTTTCTTCATATCATTTAACAGTATATTTATTTATTTCAATCTTTACCCCAATTACCGACATCAATACTTCCTACGTGCAATCATATTTCAACCCTGCATAGAGCAAACAATATTTCAAACAGCACAATATTAAACAATTTTACAGATAAAGCATCTCTTTGTCATGCACCAGTTTGCACTTTAAAACTTTTGCACACTTTACTCCCAATCGTTACTCAAGATAAAGCATTATCTATATTCATGCGGATAAAATTCACCAGTTTTTGTGGTACCCCGTTATTCATAAGTATCCTTAACAGAATTGAATCCTTCACACTATCAAAGAGTTAACTGCAGAAATCAGATGCTGAAAGTAAGGTGTAGATTTTCATAAAAGGTATCAAATATGCAGAGAATTGTAATAATCAAAGAGTCTGCTACCTTATTACTTTTATCCTATTAAGCATACAAACAAATTATGCAGTTATATACAACAATTCTGTTTCTTAAAAGTGTTAAAGATTTTTTACTTATTTAAAATATCTTATTTAGTTTCAGCCATTAAGTCAAACTGTTAGACCTTAATTTAAAAATACTCAATACGTTATGAATTTGATTTTAAGAAATAGAATGAGATAAGTTGAAACAATTCCAAACAGGCTTTGATGAAAATATGTAGCTCAGAAATATAGTTTTAATGTCACAATAATTAAGTCAAACAAAATGGTTCAATTTTACACTTAAAATATCATGTTTTTTGGCTTCAATGTTTACATTAAAAACTAGTTATTTTTTTAAGGGTTCGTGCTGCTGACGGTGCAGAGTGGAGGACAGTGAAAGTATCCGGTGATCGGGCGACCATAACATCATTGGATCCAGGGAGAGAATATGAATTCATGGTACTCGTTCAGGATCATAATGGGGATGGAATGTTTTCAAAACCGATTAAACTAAAGACAAAAGGTAAAAAAAAAATTTGAAAATCTATTTACAGATGTTTATGGTCTTACTAAAATAATATGAATTTACAGGAAAACCGGTGGAAGTACAGGGTAGCACACCTACAGCTTCTCAAAGTATAATGGGTAAGAAGATAACCTCAAAGTTCATTAGTTAATGCATTATTCAAAATGCATTCATAATTTATTTACTTAGCAGTCACATATAGTTCCGGAAAGCTAGAGATACTAAATTAAGAATAATTAATTTCTTCGATGAACACAAATACCAATATCATTCTATGTAACTAATTTGATTATAAATAAAAAACATATTATAGTTTTTAACTTCTTCCCTGCATATCCATAATTGAATTATACTGGCTAATTTCTCCAGAGAGTCAATATTTTTATATATTATATTTTATCCCACCTTCCAGGGCACTCCTTCAGAGACTAGAATATTTTTATTATTATGTTACCATATAAAATCACTCCTAGTTATTAGCTAAAAGCTTTTTAGTAAAATGAAAAATTGATTTTCAAAATTTAACAAAGGTCATGTAATTATTAGATTTATTTTTTATTATTAGATCTATGCCTTTTTTTTAAATAACTTAAAATACATTTTTTATGTTTGGTTTTTTTCTAGATGGTGATAAACCACAAAAAGTAAGAGTAACACCAACAGAAGGAGGTTATCTTTTAGAATGGGAGCCACCTACATCTGGACAAGTAGAATACTATAGGCTTGCATGGGCTCAAGGATCCTTGGACTCATTACCAGTTGTAATAGATACAACACATCCTTCTTACTTAGGTAAAAAATAAATAAATAAATAAAAAATTATAATTTAAATCTTTAAGTGAAACCAAGCTAGTTTATCTACATATTTGAAAACCAGAAAAAAAAAAAAAAAAAAGCCACATAACAGACTTAAAGAACAAGAAACTGCTTGTCGTTTCCGTCTGGCATTTACTAGGCATTCAAAGCTCCCAATAAATTACAAAAGACTTATTTGCGTGACAATAATTAGGCCCATTTTTGGACATACAAAGTTGAGCTTTTGGACTCCACTAAACCTTCCAATTCTTCTTATATCCAATCCTTACAATCCAAAATCCTTCACAAAATCCTCAATGCTCTTTATTATGTCACAAATGTTATGTATAACGTCATAATGTTCCATACGTTGCTGATTTGGCCCAAACCAGATACCTACCCATCTTTTCATAGCAAACTCCATACCCACTCGAATCCATTAGTCTCCCAACTTGCCTAACACACAATTCCCAATAATCCCCCGAGGTTTCTGAAAAGAAGAAGGCCAAGAGACCTTCTTAGGTAGAACTTTTATTGAAGTGCTACTAGTGAGTAATTCTTTACATGCTATTGACAAGTCATTGTAATCATTTTCCTCAAATTTGCTTGTTGTATATAATGTATACAGTTGTAAATATAAATAGTTTTAAAAAAAAGAAAAAACAGATAATTAAAACAATTAATTAAATTAAATTAATAAAATAAGATATGAACATAGTTTAAACGGTTTTCTGGAAAATCAAAAGAACAACATTCATTGGACTATATTTCATCAGGATCCATCAAAATATCCCACAATCTCAAGCATAATTATTACATTTATTTAAATAATAAAATATATAAAGAATATTCTTGCAAGTAAATATTTCACCAACTTGAGTAATTTTAAACTAATCTTATTTCCAACTACTACTAAAAAGGCATTTCCAATTAATCAAACAAACCCTATGAAGAATTAGCAGCATTCAACAATAATGAAAAATGGCTGATAATGAAGCATCCAAGGATCTCATTGATAGAAGCACCAGATCCTCGGCCGTCATCAACTGTACAATAATTTAGATCAGATTATGAAGGTATTAAAATTGAATGAGCTGCTGAGATGGTAAATGTCAACCGTCAAATCTCATCCAGGCTAAATGGGTAATGTGATCCTACGATACTGTCATGAACACATCATCTTTGCTGTATAAAATAAATTTGTGTTGAGTTTTTGATGAGTCATATTTTTAATGAGAAAAAAATACAAGAGACAGAGAGGGAACACAAGATACAAACATGTTAATTTGAATTCAGTACATGATATCATTGAGATAAGACTAATTATATTAAGCATTGCTAATGAAACAAAGATATATATCTCATATGTCTTTTACATACACAGATACGAGGAAATATTTTACATTTTTGATGCTATTTAGATAGTAAATTTAGTAATTAATTGAATGAAAAACTATTAAACAGTATTTATAAAGAATCACTTTTTTTTTTACTTTATAGGTAGAAAAATTATTTGTAATATTAAACATAATTTTTATTAACAGAAAAATATATAAAATCCTATATTTTATACGTCATCTTTTATCTATTGAATATGAAATAAGATAACCTTTTCACACAAACTCAAACTTATATGAGCACTGGGATTCTAACTTTTGACTAAGATGAAATAATGAACATAATAATTATTGTTTCATATAATTTTAATAAATAAACTGTGCATTTTTTGTTTACAGTTGGTGATTTACAAGAAGGTGGAGTGTATCATTTCCAAGTGAAAGCTGTAACAGTAAATAACAAAGAAACCACCAGTGATACCTTTATTCTTCACGTTCCACCAATCTACCAAACTGCATCTATTCCATACATATTTGCTGGATTCGTTGGTTTCATACTTGCTGCTGCCCTGATCTGTGCGTACACTAACAGATTATACTTCCAGAGAAAAATAGAAGGATTGAAAGCAAGGCACTGAGGAATGAGCTTATTCTCATTGCAGAAAAGTATTTTTGTAATTACTGAAAGGAAAAGAGATAAGTGTCATTTGTATGACAAAATGGTACTAAAGAAATACAGAATTATAAATTTGAAAAATATCTTAGTTTTAAATTTAGTGCAATTAGTATTTAAGATTGTACATAGTGTTGAAAATGAATGTTGATATAAGTTAATTGTAAATTAATGTTAGTAATAGACTTAACTAGAAACTTAGTAATAGGGTATACTTTTTTTTTCAAACATAGTGATCTCATGGCACTCCATTGTATCAGAAAAGAAAAACATGAAAAATTACCACTGAAGGTCAACAGAATTTACTTCTATACCTAATATGATATTTATGTGTTGAAAATAATTTTATAAGTACTAGAAGATTGTTTTAGTTTCTTGAACAGTAATGTTAAGAAGAATATTTTTATAAAAAATAAGTAAATAGTATATATTACCATACAGTTATGTATCGGCATGAGGCACCTTAATGCAAAATTTCTTTTTTAAAACTAATAAAACAGCTGCAAACTTTGTGTCTTATAACGGAATCACTAAGAGATATGCAAACAAGTGTTCAGAATGGACAAAGAGAAAAATACATATATATTTTTTTCAAATTATAGTGTTGTTAGAAGAATACTGTTTATATTTATTAATAAAAAAAATAAACTGTTGATAAAATCAATAACCTTAAATTTTCCCAAAATTTATAAACAAAAATAAATACTGGAACCTGCAAATATCATGATAAACAATGAAAGAGACACTGGTGAGTGTTGTCTTGTTACTGTACATGGTGTACCATATACATTAAGTTTTAAGTAAAAATATCTAGTTTTTGAAAAACTTTTAAGACTTTTACTTAAAACTCACTTAAAAAGAAATAGTGGGATTGCACATTTATTATGTACAAACATTACTGTAGTTGAATACCTTATTTATTAATAAAGATATTGGTTTTATCATTATTCAGTCATTCCTAAAATACTTTTTTCAAATTCAAAACTTTTGGATAGCATTAACCATTTACCAGCAAGAATTAAATATATATCAGAACAGAAGTTCTCACATTTTTTTAGAAACATCCTATCCTTGTAGATATTTGAATCTCATTTGAAATTGTAGATAATTTACTCAAGGTTAAAAAATAACTGATTTTTTTTTTTTTTAACCGAATTCTACAACCCGCGCACGAGTCCTGATTTCCTCCAAAAACAAGCGCCATGCGTCCCTGTCCTGTGCTACGACCATCCAGTTCCTGACGCCGAGGGATCCTGCATCGCCAGCCACACAGTCCGTCCACCGCAGTCTGGGCCTTCCAACTCTTCTCTTTCCATGAATGGGTTCGGTCAGGACACTCTTGGGAATGTCTCCATCAGACATATGTGCCACATGTCCAGCCCACCGGAGTCTTCCGATCTTAATGACTGAGACCACATCAAGATCACCATAGTCCATTCACCTCCACGTTTTCCCTTCTTCTATTTATTATCAGACTTACACTTCGTGAGGTTCTTTGAGAAAATAGGAAAAAGTTCGAAAGTTAAGTGTTTTTTTTTAAATAAGCCAACACTTCCCAAGGTGAATTTGAAAACTAAGATTTCACAACAGTGTAATATACAACATATTAAAGAAATCACAATTACTTTAATTTATGCATCTATTTGACTTTTATTTTTTGTCAATTTGGTAGGATTATTTTGAGAAAGAAATGAAGATAATATCCATCAATCTATACTTACCTTAAGTAAGTAGGATCATCCCTGGACAACTTCCAGCAGCAAATCAAAATGCCAAAAAATTGGTTCCCAACAATCAAATGTAACAAATAAAGGAAAAAGAGAGTGACAGAAAATGCCATAACTTTTACTGAACTTGAAAACTTTATCAAACATTATTAATTAAATGGGTATTTTATTTATATTATTCATGGAATATTATTAAACACAGATATTGCCGCTAATTGAATTATACCTTCTTTTAACCTTCAGAAATTCCTAATGTTAATCTTTCAAAAATCTTTTAATAAACCTTATATTTATATTTGGGTTGGCATGATTTAAGGCGTAATTTACTGCAGAACTTGCAAGATTTTAGGAAGGATGAGTAACAAGTAAAAAAAAAAGAAAGAAAGAAAAAGCATGAAAGCATATTGTAGGAAATGCATAAATACCGTTCATTAGAGAAGTGTATAAATCACAAATAGAAAGAAAGAAGGGGCAAAAAAATTCTGGAGGGAAATTTTAACAGTGGAAACAGCTATATTACAACTTTCTATGCCCTAAATGTCTGTCTAAAAGTCTCAAAGATTAACTATATCGTTTTTCATAAATCCCAAAGGAAGTACCCAGAAGCTTACATAATATTAAGTAATGGTTACTAATTGCTTATTATTATAATAAATAATAATTTAAAACAATATCATTACTTTTTGATAAGCCTAACTTTCTTTAATTACTGCAAAAAAAAATCTAACAAAAGTTATTTTTTCAAAAATAAATAATAATTAGTATCTATCTACTAATTGAATGGGTCCGCCGAAAAACGTTCTAAGCGACAAAATTTTGAAGTGACAATTTTAAAATTTTTAAAATGTATTATAAATAGTACATCATAGTATGATATAGCAATCCATTATGTTATTATACATGTAAATATAAGAAATTACAAGGTGAAAAAAAAATCTAACTTACAAAACTAATAAGAACTTTAAATTATGATTTTCTTTCACTGATTACTCAAAATTTTGTTTGTCGCTTAGAACGTTTTTTGGCGGAGCCATTCAATTCTATCTAGAAGTCAAATATTCTTCTAACAAATAAATATACGCGTAGAAACTCACTAAGGGACCAACCAAGGGGAAGGGTGGAACGGCCAGAAGGTAGGAAAAGATTTCTATAAAGCACATTTGTTCATAGTTAAAAGTGTATTATAATCATATTAAAAGTTATATATTAATATTTTAAAAAAGCACAGGAAATAGAAACATGCATTATACACACCAATAGACTAATTGTTTTGCATAAAAAATGTTTTAGCCAGCCATTTATATATAGAAGCATTGGCTATAGTACTACTGTATTTAGATAGGTTTGTAGATAATTAACTCAAAATTTTTCATAGCGAAGTATGGTATACACATTGTTTTTAAGGAAGAATAGAGCAAAACCTTAATAAAATGTCTGCCATTTTTTTCAGAGAATTTTGAAAATTTGAAAGCATGTTCCTTACTTAATCTCCATTAAAGCTACGAGCTTATTTTCTGCTCAAATAGTAGAAAAATTAATATGGTTTGATTTTAAACACCAAATGCTTTTCTTTAAAACCAACTATGCAGCTGATATTTTGGTGAAACGTAGAAAAGGTCAAAAGCACCTACCAATTAGCTAGAGGCTACTCTACAAGATCCAAAACTTGGGTTTAAGTACACAAGTACAATACATAAATATATCAAAACTACCAGACCTATTTCACACCAAAATGTGCAATTTCACTGGACTATTAAGGGTTCCGCGAAAATATTGCCTACCCTCTCCCCCACCCAACTCCTGCAGGAGGGTGACTAGCTGGAGGCAGATTAGTGAGCTTCTACTGTATGTTTCAGTTAAATAATTGATTTCATTACAAGAAAACACAGTAAACTGAATACTCCTAAAATTAACTTAATAACCAGAGAAGTGAAATAAAAAGAAATAATTTAAATATTTTTACTCACAGTCCTGAAGTTTCTTCTGTTTAAATTATGTTAACAGAGCTTCATTAGTATTCTCATCATGGTCAAGTTAATTCTAAAAATACATTATAAAGCTAATCTAAAGAATCAATTTTGGGCAGAATGCATGCATTTTTTTAAAAAAACAATTTTTTTTTTTTTTACATAGTCTTAATTGTTAACCCATTGATTAGAGAATGGAATGATACATAAAAATGTCCAAAAGAAAATTTAAAAAATAGTCATAAATCAGTAGAAATAATTTCAATAACAAAAAATAATGGGATAAGGGATAATAAATCATTAATACTAAAAGGCAAAAATGTTTAAAATAATCACATTTTCTTGTTTATTTCTTACATAATGCATGACCTTATAAATCAATTTAATTCATATAACTGATCTACCCTTAGACTCATTAACATTTTTACATCAACTATCAACATCAGCAGAAACATTACAAACACAAATATATGGGGTAAAAACATGTTATGAAATACAAGCATTTCTGGGAAATGTATTATATTAAATGTGAGTTCAATAAAATAGATAACACTTAAACATGTACCAAGATGAAAGAAAGAAAAAAAAAAAAAAGGATTACTGTGGAAATAAAACACAGATGTTGTGAAATGGATTTTACCCATCACTGACATTTATTGAATGCCTTAATTTTGTTGAAAATAGTTACAATAAAACAAGTACAATTATATCCACTTGATGTAAAGCGGTCAAACTGACTTCAGTCTATTGAAGAAAAAAAAAAAATTATATATATAAACAAACGTACTCATAAATACAAATAAATGTTCGATCTTCATATATATATATTACAAATGATCCACAGGTCAAAGTTTGCTTATTAAGCTTAAAATAGAAAGAAAGCGAACAAATAAAAGACAAAAATATCACTATTAACTCGAAAAACTAAATCATTCGAGAATTATACAGTACAAATAAACAAGCGGACTGATTTACAATAAATAAAATCATAATAATAAAAATTAATTTTGTAGATACAAAATGCCATTTGGATAATCTGTACAGATTTCAGAAGTACTCAGACAAAGATTATATACCTATTATTATTCTTCTTAATTTTTTTTCTTGTATTTTTATTTTTCATTAATCATTCATACTTTCGATATCAATATCGCAACTACGTAATATACATCGGAGTCAACATCACACAAACAAAACACACAACGGGAGGAAGGATTTAGGTTCTGAAGGACACTGGGATTTTCATTCATACATTTTCTTACCAACTACACAACGACGGTCCCACTTTCAGTGGCAAAGGAAGAGAGCAATGAGAAAAAACAAAAAAGTGTTTCACACACACCTCATAGAGGTGATATGCATTTTCTTTTTTTCTTTCCTTTGGATAAAACGGCATTCAAGCATCACACCATTATCACCACGACTAATTATGAGGGCTAAAGATGAAAAAATAAATACATGAACTAAATTGTTTATATAGTTGGCTACTACTAAAACTCAAATGAAACACTATTAAGTATTCTTATTGATATTAATCTGTTATTCAACTCAACAACATAGCATTATCACTAAATTGATTAATCTAAACTATATATCAACTCAAAATTTTAATGTAAAAAAATGGGAAAAAACAGAACTAACTAAGCTCATAACTATATATATATATAAAAACTCAAACATAGGAACCTAAACATAACTGACAATACGGTGACAGCCGAAGAAATACTTCATAAGGATAAAAATATAAATATATATGTATTTATATTAACAAACACTATTTATATATATGCATTTACACATACACATATATAAAACTTCATTTTTCACATACATAATTCATTAACGCATCTAACACAAGTGTAAAAACAGTCTCAAAGGATAATCTCTGTTATTTTATATTATTCAACTGTTGGAATGAATAACGGACAAATAAATATCAACAAGATATGATTCTAGAGGTAATGACATGCTATCGGCCGCATTATCTTCAGAATTCTCTCTCCTTTTGGCTGAGTCTTATCAGAATTTAACTCTTAATTCCTAAAACAAAAAATACGATTATCAATTTCATATAAACTAGTAAAAGTACCTATCAAATAGAATAAGAGATGACAAAGGATGTTATAATTGCATTCAAAAAGGAAAAGAACATTCCTATAATGAAAAGGACTCCATCAGCCTATATTAGCCAGGGTGGTCATCCTCTGCCATTTCATGACCCATGAAATTAATATTAGTTATTCATATTATCTATGCAATCCAAATATTCATCATAATGACACCAACCCAACCAATTAAATTTGTTTGGAAAACACTCAAGATAGTTGAGGGCCATGTTTACGCAAGTGGGTGATATTTAATTAATAATTTTTTGTAAACGAAATTCTTTTTAATTTTTCTGATTTCACATTTCAAGATTGAGAATTAGTAATTAATTTTATAGAGTACAAAATCTTCATATAAAAATTAGAAAAAGGTATTCTGCATTTAAATTTTTAAAAAATAGAAAATGCCTGATGGATAATGCAGTATAGTTTAACTAGTTAAATATTTGTTGGCTTTTAATTTCAAAAAATACTTATTTTTCGAATTGTAAGAGAACAAAATGGAAATTTTAAAAAATAGCCCCCTTGAGCCTGTCAGCTAAGGTAAGAATAACATGGAACATGTTTTAGGGGCTCCTTGACCGTCGATGCTCACGTTTTCTAATTTCCCCCCCTCCCCCCCCCACACACCTCTGAACACTTACCTTAGTTTTCTTGCATAATTATGCAGACTGTCTATGCCCCTATGTTCTTTATTTTTTTCTGCATACCTTAATGATTTTATATTATTTAAATTAAACTAACAATTACAACAATGGAGAGAAAACAAGGGTTTAAATTTTTTTTTTTTTTTTTTCATTCAACCAATATAGCTCCTAAACAGTAGGACCTAGTAACAGAAAATATTTTCTATTCAATTTGTGATATGTTAACTTCAAGCTAATTTTCGATCCGAGCAACACCAACAGTTAGAGCATCTCAAAGAAACCTCCTACATCTGAAAATAAAGGTTTCAAATCTGACTTTTTTTATATAAACCAACATCGCCTCCCAAATGGTAGGTCCTAACGAAAAATATTCTCCTTTGACAAGTAGGATGTCATCAAATTTTCAATCCGAGCAACAACAACTGAGCCGGAGCTTATCAAATTTTTTTTATGAATTAGGAGAAACACAGACAAAAGGAGCTCACTCATCAAGTATAACCTCCTAGTCAAGTATAAATATAAGAAGAGTTGAGCTCCTAACTGCTTCTACTCTCTTAATATCAAACTATCAAACATATCGCTTTTGATCAACTAGATCATTGGTAAAACATGTTCCATGTTAAAAAAAAAATCAATAGTTTTTTTTTTTTTTTTTACAAAGGCATCATGAAGTCAACATTGTTATTTTTTTTAAAGATTAATACCCATTTTATAATTCTTATGTAATATATAACATAAATATAAATAATTATTTTGTTTATATAAATGTCTTACCTTTAATCCTGCATTTCTTCAGGTAAATCGTGAGGATTTATGATACCGGGTACTAATAATTGAGCTCTTCTCTTTTCTTCTTGGGCCCTTCTTAATTCAGCTTCTCTTTCTTCTAAGAAAAGATCAGAATCATCTTCCCCAGTATACTCCTGTAAAATTAATAACCATTTCACATACATATAACCAAATAATCTCCTTAACTTAACAGGCTAAATGAATAATTGAATGAGTCCGCCGAAAAACGTTCTAAGCGACAAATTTTCCGAAGTGGCGATTTATTAGGTTTTAAAATGTATAATAGTACGTCATAGTATGATATAGTACTCCATTATGTTATTATACATGTAAATATAACAAATTAATATTTAAGCATAATATCTAACCAACAAAACTAACAACAACTACAAATTATGATTTTCTTTCACTGATCACTCAAAATTGTCTTGATAATATACAAAAGCTATAATAAGTTTTAAAAATGAAAAACAAACAATTTGTATACAATGCACACTTGAATTCAAGCTATCAAGAGTGTAACTAGCCGAAAAAAACAGGAAAACATTTCAAGATAGTAAAAAATAAAGATGAATAAATGAATAAATTAAGCATACCCTTATTTGAACAAGGAAGTCCCTTAGATGTTCTTTGAAAGCTGGTAGGTCATGTTCAAGATTAAACATACCCTGAACTGTTATCTTGATCTGATTATCAGAAAGATGGGGAAATGCTGATTTCAAAATCGAAGCTACATACTCCTGAACAAACGTAATATTCTGGGGCCCAGGCTGGCCAAGTGGTACACCATAAGCACTCGTTTCTACTAATTTAAACATGTATGCCAATATTTGTGCATGCAAGCTGAGATCTGAAATAAATAATATAATTATTACCGAAAAAGGTTCATGGATTTAACTATTGTACTAGAATAAAAAGTTTTAAGTAAATATAATGTCAATTTATTTTAAATACTCATATTGCAAATACAATAAAAAAAAACTACCTATTTGTGATTTACAAAGGGAGAGGATGTGTGAATAAAAAATAATGTTGATTAGGATCATTTAATAAGCAAAATATAGATAAGAGAAAACAAAGCATTGTGAGGTCTAGAGAAAGATATAACAGTATGGGTTGAGATACATCAAACAAATTGAAATCAGTACTTGGGCTTAGGTAAAGCATGCTAAGTGCTGGTTTTCAGCATGACATATCAGAAAACCAGCATATTTATTTATATTTATAAATATGATATCAATTATAGTGATAAATAATATTTCACTGTTCTTTTTTTAACATAATTTTATTTTGTGCTATCCTTCAAATAAGATTTTCTCTTTCCCTCCTCCCTTTTTAGCTTCTTATTCTTCTTCCACTTTAAACCTTCATTATTACTTATATTTAGTTTTAACCCTTTCTCGTCATATTTCATTACTTGCAAGTATTTAATTCTTTATACTGTTTACGTAACTTTTATGTCCTCTTTACATGACTTATTAACTTTACAAATTAATCTATGTAATTTTATTTCCCCATATTACAATGCATTACACTTTAAAATATTCCATCTTTCAATACTACAACTTCATGGTTTTGGTTATAAGCTTATTTATTTGTTATATAGTTATTCATGTTATTATCATAGAGAGCACTGAGTTCTGCTCCCACTCATACCTTCCACACAATTTAAATATTCCCTCTTCACATTAACTGACTGTTTATATTATAATTGAAAGATGTGAATGAAGTGGTAAAAAAAATATGTGTATATATAGGGTAAGTGCAATAGTAGTTGACAGTACTTCAAAAACTAGTACCCTATCCACTACTAAAAATTGGCATCCAGGGCGTGTCAACTACTAATGCAAAAAGGTTATTTGGAAAATTAACACTTTTATTACTGTTCTATTAATACTATTTCAAATTTTCTCAGTTGGCCTCTAACTTTCCTAGAGTGCGGGCGTGTTTAAAGTGTTCTCTTAATTATTATTTCTTATCTCATGTTAACTAAATGAAATCGGAAGATGATGTAGGTGTTACTCCATTTCAAATCTTTCTCTAAATCAAATGGTCACGGAGTTATAGAAGACATAAATTCGAAGAAAAGAAATCTCGAAGGCTCTCCACTAAATCAATAAAAACAATGATATCCCCATGTGTACCAACTGTCAAAGATTTGGTCACACAAAAAATTACTGTCGATTAGAACCAAGGTGTGTCAAATGCAAAGAAAAACATCATTTTTCAAAATGTCCTCTAAAATTTACTGATAAACCGTTTTGTGTCAACTGTAATCAAGAACATGCAGCTAGCTATAGAGGTTGCCCTTATTACCAAACAATTAAAAATAAAACTAACTCACCTGCAGTTCCAAACAATATCGAAAATAAAAATGAAGAAGCTCTTGCAAATCGTAAAACATTTCGTAAAGCTACACCACATTTTTCTTATTCTTCTGCCTTATCACCTGAACAACAACCTCAAGAAAAAAATAACACCGAAGATAACAGTGAAAACATATTGTCCGCTATTACAAAAATAATAATCAACGCTATAAAACCATATTTATCACAAATAATGAAACATTTAAGTTCGTTAGTAACCTCCTTCTTTACAACTGGGCCTTAGTGTAAACAACAGCCCATCGACTGTTACTAATTCCTTTCCCACCCGTTATAATAAATATGTTTACTTTCATTTTCTTGCTATATTCTTAATGATACTATATTTATTTTACTATGACCGCTGAAATAAAAAAATTAAATCTTTTAAACTGGAATGCATATGGTATTTATTCACAAAAAAGTGAATTTAAAATATTTCTTGAATCGAACTCTATCGATATAGCCTGTATATCTGAAACTCATTTATCAAGTAATATTAAATTTAATATACCAGGCTATGAAATTTTGAGAAAAGATAGGAACAGTTCTACTGCTTCTGGCGGAGTAGCTCTCATCATCAAAAATAATATCAGTTTCTCCGAAAATATTATTCTCGATATATTTAATATCGAGTTCATATCCATTCGTCTAAACTCTACCCACAGCACTGTTATCACAGCCGTATATAAGCCACCAAATAAGAAGCTCAAAGAAGAAGAAATTCTTAAATTATTACCTCCGAATGAATCAACTTTAGTATTGGGTGATATGAATTGTAAACATATCTACTGGGGGTGTCATAAATCAAATTCAAATGGTAGCAAATTACTCGATATCTGTTCTAGAAATAATATTCTAATCACGGCACCTCCCGAACCTACATTTTTTAGAAAAGGATGTACGCCTGACATATTAGATATTATGCTATCAACAAATATCAGCCTACCTGTCACAAGCAAAACAATAGCTGCTCTAAATTCGGACCATATCCCAATATTAATTCATTTTTCAACTGAAACTCCTGAAATTATCACTCGAAGTTCCATGATTAAAGGACTAGTAAACTGGGACATGTACGAACAATTGATGGAGCAAAATATTTGTTTGAAAAAAAAAATTCCACCACATTATTGAAATTGATGAAGCTATAAAAATTTTCACAGAAATCATATCTAAATCCATTAATGACTCCACAGTAAAACCATTCCACAAAAAAAAAACAGCTATTTAAACAACGTACCAACTTCAATTCTATCAAAAATAAAGGAAAAAAATTATGCTAGAAGACAGTGGATACGAACTAAAAATCCAAATTTCAAAACAATATGGAACAAATTAAGAAAAACTGTCAAAACAGAATTAGAAATATTCACATTAGCACAATATAAAAATTATGTCTCAAATCTGGATCCAAATGATCAAACACTATGGAAGGCTACGAAACGGCTATTAAACAAGCAAGAAAAAATCCCAAGCCTACTAGAAAATGGTGATTATATCACTAGTGATATTGAGAAAGCTGAAGCCTTTGCAAACTATTTTGAAAAAACATTTTCAATCCCTACAAGAGAAACAAGTCCGTCAAGAAGAAACTCAGTATATTATGAAATCAATGAATTTGTAACATTACCACAAGCAACAGCACAACGTCCATTGAAATTTGCAACTCCAAAAGAGATTTTCGAGCTTATTACAAAACTTAAATCAAAGAAAAGTCCTGGCCATGATCTAATTCCAGTTATTGCCATTAAAAAATTACCGAGAAAAGCCATAATTTTCATTACTTCAATTTTCAATAGTTGCTTGCGAACAGGTTATTTTCCTGATAATTGGAAGAAGGCTGAACTGGTAGTTATCCACAAGCCTGGGAAAAACGCCAAACAAATCAGCAGCTACAGGCCTATAAGTCTCTTACCAATTCTAGGAAAACTTCTGGAATCAGTTATAAAACGGCGCCTAACTTCTTTTTTTCAAGATATATGCATTATTCCCGATTTCCAATTTGGATTTCAGGTCAGTCATTCCACTGCACATCAACTATCAAGATTATCAGAACTCATAGTAAACGGTTTCGAAATGAAAAAACACACACTTGTCACATTTTTAGATTTTCAACAGGCATTTGACAAGGTATGGCACCAAGGTCTGTTATACAAACTTAAGTCCGTAAATACTCCAAAATATCTATACGATATTCTGTATTCCTTTCTCAATAAACGAACATTCGCCGTCAGAATAAACCACACAATCTCGACCATCAGACCTATCAGTGCCGGTACTCCACAAGGATCAGTTTTATCACCCACCCTCTTCAACTTCTACCTTCATGATATAATCCAATCCTCCGAAACCTCTATAGCCATGTTTGCCGATGACACAGCAGTTTTTTCGCAACACGAAAACATAATAATAGCCAGAAATATTCTTCAAACTCATCTAAACGAATTAGAAAAGTATTTTAATAAATGGAAGATCAACCTAAATATACAAAAATGTATTGCTAAAATTTTTACCCTCAGACGACCAATAGACCCACCGGAACTGGTTCTAAATGAAAACAGACTTCAATGGAATCCTTCTAATGAGGCAGTAAAATACCTGGGTGTTCACCTAGATCGTCGCCTAACCTGGAATCACCACATCAATATTAAACTTACACAGACCTACGCTAGGCTGGCAATGCTGTACCCGATAATTAACAGGAAATCCACTCTTAAACCAAATATAACTATTTTAATCTACAAAACTATACTCAGACCATTAATGATGTACGGTTGTGAAGTGTGGGGAGCTGCTTCCTCTACCAAACGGAAAAAACTACAATCTTTCCAAAACAAGATCCTAAGAATTGCTGTAGATGCTCCCTGGTTTATAAGAAATAGTCAACTTCACCGTGAATTAGACATAGAATCTATAGACGATTTCATCAAAAAATGCTACACCAGGTTTCATTGCAAATTACCAGCGGTTAAAGGTGCAGTAGCTTTCAACATAGGTGCTAAAACAACATCCCGCAGATTGAAACCAAGGCTTATGCAAGATCTCCTGATGTAAACACCATGACTTCTTCATTACAATACCAATTATTGTTCTTATTACTACAATTTATTTCTTATTATTTCTGTATTCTTTACTTTATTCACTTAGTTAGTCTTTATTATTATTCTCTTATATATACACATATATATTATCTTTTCTGTTATTTTGTAGTTATTTATTTTTTTTTTTTTTTAATTATTATTATTTTATTTCTTTTCTTTTAATTTATCCTTTTTTATTATTCTGCATTTTATATATATACGAAAATAATATGATATATATATATATATATAAACATATAGCATTTAGTTCTTTGCATTATATTTCTTTTTTTTTTTTTAATTTATTGTTTTATATAGTCCTCTAAAGTTATAATTTTCCAAAAATATTAGCGATTTTTTATGGGTTCTCTTGCAAGACTCATAGCCTTCCTTCTACAATTGTTAAATCATCACTAATATTTTAAAACACCCATGTACTTACCAGGCCGATCTGTAATAAATAAATAAAAAAAAAAAAAAAAAAAAAAAAAAAAAAATCTTTTCTATCTCCTCCCACCCTTCCTCATCATCATGATAGTTCTTTAACCAATAAGATCTTATAGTAGTGAAAATTACCTTTATTTGTAAATTTTTTCAAAATTTGAATTATTTATCATACATTGAGACACTTACTTGCAGTATGTGAAGTGTCAGTGACAACGGATAAAACATGCTGAAGAATATCAGTGAAATAAGTTGCATAAAAGCTTTGCGCTGCTTGTTCATGATGTTCTACATTGAGCAACAACTGATGAAGAATCTAAAACAAAGACACACAAATATTTCACATAGAGATCCTAGAAAAAATCAAGAAAAATTCAATTTCTCCCAGACTGAGAAAAACAGTAGTCATGGATATGCATGCAGTTAAATTAGGACATATAGGATACTAAGGTCATTGTGAATCAGTTAATTTGCGACTAAGGAGCATTAGGGATTTCTCAAAGGATTTTAGATTGGAGTGATTGGATGAGAGGAGAATTCGATGGTTCGGTGGAACCCTATAACTATATACCATAAGCACAAATGGGTCTGATAATGGTTATATAGCTAAGTTTTTTGTAGTGAATCAGACATTGTGTCTGTCAAGTGTTGGAGCAGTGAAAATCAAAGAGCAGCTTCTTGTCTTTTCAATCTTGTATGAGAGTTCAATGTTAGTCTCTTGTCTAGATAAAATCTAAGGTATCTTATTGGTTCAATAATTTGATGTCTGACATACAAACTTTTAAAAATCATCATACGTAAAAATATAATAATTACCTGAAGACCTGTTTCTGCAACATTCCTCATGGTATGTTTGAAAGCCCATACAATCGAATCCAAGACAAATTTAAATTGGGCAGATGGAATATTCAAAAATGCGGGGAAACAGTAACTATTAACAGCTTGAAGCAACAAAAAGAAGTTAGTTCTATGCTCAGGGTATTCTTCGAAATTTTTGTTGATCATATTTAATGTGCACTCAAAAACTGCATCGAAAATTTTGGGGACCTCAGGGGTGATATGTGCTTGAAGTTTATTGACTATTGTAGCCATAGCAGAAAGCACCTCCGGTTCTCTTGCCGAAGCCACGCTACAATGATTGTAATCCAACAGGACGGCATCCAACAGATGAGGAATGAAGTTTTCTAAAACCTGATTCAAAGACAATATACATATGTAAGAAAACATGAAATGACAGCATGAATAAATAAGTCAAAATAAATAATGACAATGAAATTCACCATTGCATGATCATTCGTGCGGCTGATCCAATCGGATATTAGCTTTAAAGTTTCTTTTTTCACAACTCTCATGCTTTTTATAAGTGGCTGTTTGGTGACAACTTCTCCATTGGCAGTGATAGCAGTCGTTATATTTCCACTCATTACTTTATAAACGTTAAGCATATCTAAATAAATCCTTCCCAACTGAAAGAGAAGGGATACATCAATAATTTATAGTAGCAACAATTAATGTTATGGCATAATTTATATACAGTTTTTAAAAGCGTAACATAATTTAAATTAATCATACTAAAATACCTTTTAACATGTTAAAAACAAAAACCTTTTTTTTTCTTCAACAAATAGGTAATTTAAATGATAAATTATAATCCTATAGCAAATAAATACAATTGGATAATTATAATCCTATAGCTGTATATAATTATAATGTAAGTTATTTAATTGTATTTTACAAGGTATTACATAATGTTTCATTACCTGTACAACATACGGATGCCCCAATGCTTTACAAGCCCGAACATTTGTTTTCAAAATGCTCACTAGTTGCTTAACCACATCAGGGTCTTTTAAAACATCTACATTCTAAAAATAAAAACAAAATTTTAATTTAACATCATTATTACTGATTTACATTTCATCATTACTCATATAAAGAAACACTAATACAAAGAATACACTAAAATTAAACAGGAATACATCTGTGAACTGAATTGATAAATAAAATACTGAAAAAAAAAAAAAAAAACTGGAATCTAGACTAAATGAGAGTAGAGTTAATTCATGGGTAAAGGTTGATCGGATCCAAATCTGTACATCCTCTCTAAGCTAATATATATTCTAGGGTGTATATATACAAATATATATATATTATATATTTTTTTGTTTGTTGTCTTCTGGCCAGTGTGATTCTACCATAGTGAGAAAAAAAAAACCTTATCCTTTATAATGAATACACTATTATAAATAGATATAGATATTACTGCTTAGTAAGTTTATATAAGTAACAGTTCAAGCTATGTATTATATATACATGGGGAAGGAGAGGGGGGGGGCTTCAAGTTACATATTAAAGGTATAAGGTTTAAAAAATAGAAGAAAACATGAGCGTCGTTAGAAATAGTAGCTAAGCGCAGTCTGGGCCAGACCTCCCTGGAAGAAAGACAGACAGTTTTCTTAGTATACCGCAGACAGAAGTGTTTGTTTTCTCTCACCCCTCCCTTTTATTTTGCACAACTTGAACCAAAAACTTCCTGATTTCATACATGAAATTTATTTTTTTTAATTAGTTTTAATTTTATAGAGTAAAATTTCAATTTAGATTAATAATTATAGGAGATTTTTTGTTTATAGTTTTATGTTACTCTTTCTTAAATAATTCTTTTTATGTATGCATTTATATTGTATGCAATATAGATTTATTTTGTTTCTAGTTTAACGTCTTTTTTTCTCACCACCTTATTTTTAATTATTTTATTAGAGGTGTTCTTCCATAATTCTTTTAATTGATATGTTTATTTCACGTTTCCTAATTTTCATAAACAACATACTGGTAACATTTTTGTTTCTCTAGTTTATAATAGGGCGTCATTCAGTTGACAATTTTTTCAACTGCCCTTACTTGGGACGGTGATTATTTTTCAAAAGAGAGAATTCCTCTCCCCAACAAGTAGAATATCGAATTGCATGCAATACATGTTTTTAAACTTAACATTACGTCCTGCAAAGAAACTTCAAGAGTGGGTTGAAATTTATTTCATAGCAGACCCACTGAATTAATTCCAACCTATTATAAGTCAGTAGCCCGGAAAAAAAAACCTTTATTCCAGTCCTAGTTGGTGCACTTAAGGATGTAATGTTAAATTTTAATAAGAAAATAAATAGTAAATACCTTAGAAGCCTGAGAGATAATGTCATCCCAAACTTGGTTCGGCAGGCTCATATATTTCTCTATCAGAGCATCCTGAGCCACTTGATTTGCCTGAGCGTTTATCATGTATCCAACAGCTTCATAAAATGTATGAATCTAAAATAAAATATAAACATAACAATAAATTTTTATATTAACGACAATGTTAATACAAAATATTAATGATACACACTGTAGAGTTAAACACTAAAAGTAATATAATGAATTTTTATACAATCGTTTATTAGTTAACCTGTTTTTTGTTAAGTAGTTACCCGAAATATATTTTCCACTTAAGCATATTAAAACACAAATCCTCCTTCATCATCTAATTATATATTGTAGCGATATTTCGGAGTCGATATAAATTTAATTACAAAGATTTAAATTTGAATTTGGCACTGGCGAGAGTTTGCCGCCGATCTTATTTTTCGAAACTTTTTCAAATAAATTTGTCAAAATAATTAAATATAATCTCCAAATAATTCTTAAAATATTATAATTGAAGTTATATTTCATTTATAATTTTATAAGTCCTTAAGACAAAGAATAGACGAAGGCTGTAAAGTTCTAGAACTTTCCAAGCGTGGTTAAGCACGCGGTTCCTCTTTGGAAGCTCTCTCTTTGCAGGAGCCTTCATGAGTTAACAAGTATCCGTCCTCATATCAGTGAGTCACATGTGAAGATCTTTACTTATATTAATCTTAACTACAGTTGTTAATCAAATTAAAATGGTGATGAGTGCTTGAAGAGAAGGAGAAAAATGGTGGAAGAAAATTCAGAGATGCTGAAAGAAGTTAGGGGAATAAATTGAATTGTGATGAGGACTTAATGATAAAATTGAAAATAAACAGGTAGATTGTTTAAGAATATGTTTAATGCTGAATGTGAAATTAATATAAAATATTTTATTTTGTTTTTGTGATAAAATATATTCTTGAGTCGGAATCACGATCTTTGAAAAGCTCAACCCTTTGATTATCCCTCAAAATTAAAATATATTAAAAAAATTAACTTTAAAATTTAAATAATTAACTTAAAATTGATTAATTGAATGACATTACAATATATAATATTCAAAATGTATATGTTTGTGGATAAATGAATCTGTTAGAATATTTTGATTTTTTAAAATTTATTTCTTGTTACTTCTGACACTACAATACATCCCATTTCCATTTCATCCATTCTTCAAGCAATAAATATCTTTTGTTTCTCCCCTATACTGTACTTAATGTCAAGATGTAGAGGAATGTTTATTTATCTTTCAAAAATAATATTAAAGGTAAAAAAAGTATTAATAAGGTTTGTTCATCATTCTGTATACTTTCAGTATATTATACCTGAAGCCTAATAATTCAAATTAAATTAAATTAGGACCTGTTGGGTTTGAAGATCACAGATAATAGTCCTGATGGTTGCTAAAATCTCTTCAATAAATGGTATAGGTTCCCCACTTTGGACTGTTACAAAATGTCTCCTGCATTTCATAGATATTTTAATGAATGTATCACAAGCCATATCTTGGACACCTTCATGCGTTTCTGTAAGAAATAAACATAAGCACATAAATTAAATTATTTAAAAATCAAAAATGTTTTCCACTAACTTTTATTCACATCAATTATCTAGTTTTTATAATGAAAGCTACAATATTTAAGTTAGTGAACAAAAAAAAAATATATATATATATGATTTTTAGTTATGACCAAACATTTAAAATCAGGAACAATTTTAACTCAATATCAATTTTAAATAAACATAATAAACTTAGTAAAAAGAAGGGAAATGAGCAGATTTAAATTTTTAGTATGCTCTGAATAATTTTCAACTGATTACGTGAACGATTTTTAACCAGCATATTATGGTCAATACTAAATATAGACATGGAATGGAGTAACTAGTAAAAAATAATAAGACATAAATGATAGAATACTTTAATTCTATATAGCAATTTCAGAACGATTTGTTTTTTTACATGATTTATACTTTTTTTTTTTTTTATTGATTAAACCTGTCCTTTAACTACTACTTTCAGATAGCATTGATTGTTTCAGGAAAGAAAGATTTATATTTATTGAACATAATAAATAAAAGGTAAAATAACCTACATTTTATATTGATTAAATCAATAAATTAAAATAATAATGCATATGTCATAGAAAACTATATAAGGCACAAAATTTTAAAATTAGGTTTTTAATAGACCAAATGACAAAAACCCATTCCAGAGGGAATGTGAAGCCAGTTAATCCACAACAAGATTAAGTGAAGTATGTAATTTATGTATCTCCGAACATTTGGGTATCATCAGAATGAGATTTTATTAATAATGTGATATTTCAAGTTAACACAAAGTTCTTTAAGAGAGTTTTATAAAGTCTTTATTTAATACATATCTTATATCCTTCATTTTCAGGCATTTTAAGTCCTTATCTTGGACACAATTTTCTATTACAATACTCAATATAAACCTCACGAATAAATCTTGACCTTCCCACCTTGGCTAGAATAGGTTGGTAACCTCTAGGATAACCCCTCCTTCCTGCCCTAGTTGGAGTATATAAGAACATTATGAATATGAACAGGTATCATTTCCTTAAACAATCTAGATGGCTACTGGATCTGAAGGGGATTGGTGGTTAGCCTTTGATGTTGGGGAGAGAGAAAAATTAATCGCAACTCATTTTGTGTCCCTTTAGCATAAACAAAAGCAACGAGCAAGAAAAAAGTGAATATGAATTTTTCGGCTAAGGAAAATAAATTCAAATAGAAATTTGCAGCAATGACAGCCATGATCCTGAGAAAATGCCCACAAAAAAACCCTGTGTTTCAGTAGTACAAATTTTTTTCTGAAAACAGATATTTTCGACATGGTTGTGCTTATACCCACCATTATATCGAACATTTTAGTTATACTGAATATATTCTAAATAAGAATTACTGAGGTTTTAGTAGAAATAAAATACAATTAACTAAATTATTTACAAGACATACATACCATGCATAAATTCAAACAGTTTATTAACAACAGTTTTGAGAAACTTCCAATGAGCTTTCAAAAACCTCGGGTACTGCCCCACAACGTACATTATGTTCGATGCTATGATTGCTTTATTATCCTTTCCTGTAAAATAAGAAACAGAACCAATGTAAAATATAATTAGTCAACCAAGTAAATAACATTAACTATATATAGAAATATGACTTAAGCTGCATTAACATCGATAATCCTTAATTTCAAATTAAATGAACATTATTCATAAGCTAACATTTAGCTGACGTACTACTTCATATAGAAATTAAAAATGTGAATTTTTATTGGGATAAAGCATAATAGAAATTTAGAAAAATAAAACCTTGAAATTCGATGTATTTAATTAAAAAATTAAAAAGTTAATGAAAAATTATAAAATGGCACTAACTTTATCTGAATATTACTCAATTTTCAATAGAACAGATCAACTTTAAAAACTTGCTTTAGTCTAGACCTGTGATAGGTCCTACAGTTCAAAGGTTGGTTTAAACAAGCAGATGGTAACACTAATTAAATGGAATAAAAAAGTAAAAAAATATAGTTAAATTTAGAGGGGACCTATTTTTACAACGGACACATCTCTAAAGGAGATATCTGTTGTGTCTGGTGGCGGACAGCAAAATTTCAATAATTCGTTACGCCCCTGAGGGTATTAAGAACAAAACATAGCGGGCTCCTCAGAGGACAGTAGATGAAACAATTCATCTGATCCAAGGATGTCGATAGCAAAGAAATTTCACTCAATAATCAAAAAAAATCTATACAAGATGATCAGGGATGCAGTCAGGAGAAAGATCAGTCTGAAGAAGACTGTAAGGCAGGTCGAAACTTCTCCACTCCTTAAGAGATTTTTTCTTGGACTTTTTATTTTTTCTGACTGCATACCTGATCATCTTCTTCTTATATTACTTAAAAGGCAATCATATATTTCTTATAAAAAAACAATCTAATTATAAAAGATAGACAATAGATCCAAATTATTTAAAAAATAATGCTAAGATAGGGGTTACAAATCCCATGTATACCTCAGGGATTTATATATAAAACTAATTAAAAATAAAGACAAATGGAAAATTATACCTTTCTTTTGTTCACATAACCCTAACAGATCCTTTATAACAGTAACAAGAAATCTTTTCTCATCTTCTTCATGCATTGCTCCAGAAATACTTCCAATAGCCCAACATAACTAATAAATATAGGTTTATAATTAATAATTTAATTTAAACAAAAACAAATTAAAAAAAAAAAAAAAAAAATTTTTTAAAGTAGCACTAAAATACAGGAGCCCTATTAAAACTTGAAATATACAATAAATCATTAGTTGTCACGTAAAAGTGGATAAGTCAAATTTCTCTTAAAACAAGTTCTATCTATTTTGGTGCAAATGGCTTTCTTTAGAGTAACTACAGCAGTTTGAAAAACAATCAAAATTGGGCAACTGATAAGTTCACAATATTGACTTATCCACTATTTCACGACGGCCAGGAATAAATACTTAAACATTACTTTTTTAATATAGCTTATCAGCAGGAGTGTGGTATAGAATAATTATTCTCAGAAAATAAAAGTTCTTGTTTAAACACTTACAGTATTAAGGTTTTTCCAAGACCATTCAGTGCCGTTCACTTGATTTTGAAGCTTCTCAGTCATAATTCTTTCTGTATCTGAATAATCCAGATGAGTAAGGTAAACCAATGTTTCGCGCATGTTTTTGTAAAGATTAATAGCGTCGGTATCCTTCATGAATTCTCGAACAACCTCTCCATTTTCATTCTCGACTACTAAAACTTCCTCTGGTTTAGCCATCCTCGAAACAAGTATATAACGTACCTGAAAAAAAAATTAAATAAAAAATAAATTAACACAAGTACAATTTAATAATTTATCACAATCAAAATAAAATACTCTATAAAAAAAACAACATTTTGGATCCACTTTTAACAAAAATTTATAGACATGATTCAATTCTAGATAAAAGGAAAAAATTGGTCAGCTACCTGTAAGATGCATTGATCGAGGTATTAAGTAGAAAATTAATTAAAATAACTATTTTAATTAATAAAATTAAAAATATTTGTTAACAATATTTATTCAACAAATTTGAAATCATAAACTGATGATCAAGCATTAAAGAACTACAATGTATGAAACTAATGTTGATTTTATTACTTAATCAGTAGGTATGAATAAAGAGTATAATAATAGTTACCTGAGAAAGAATTGGTGCATAAAATTGTCGTCTAGGATGGGAAGTGGGAAACTTATTATGTTGATACAATGGGCAATGAGCAGAAAATGGAGATTCCCCGTACAGATCTGATGCAAGAGCACTCCAGTACTCAAGACATATTTTAAATATTTCCACTTCTTCGACTTCAGAAATACGAACAAGGTACAAAAGAGCCTAAGGATAAAAAAGTAAACATTTGATAAAAATCCTAAATATATTGATAATAATACTATCTCTTAAGCATTAATATAATTCATAAATTATCAATAAATAAATAATAAGATTGAGTGAACTTAAAGATTCAATGCTAACACCAAAAGAAATCACTCTACCCTAATACCATTTTCCCATCTAGGTCCACCTCTCACTTTCGTTATAAGATGGAAGCTAATTACTTTTTTTGGAATTTGTTCAATGCCAATTATTTCACCTTTACAATGTAAAACTTTGCATCCCCAATAAAATTGTGATGCTATTACATCATTATAATTACCAGATGTACATACTGCAATTTATATACGAGGGTGAATCAAATATAAACGGTAATTTTCAAAATTATATTTATTGAATAATATTATACAGAAACTATACCTTCAACATTTATCAATGTAGTCTCCTGCATTATCTACACACTTCTGCCACCAATTTGGAAGCTTGAATATTCCCTGTTCATAAAAAGACTGAGGGCGAGTTTTTAACCATTCGCGCACGTGCTTTTCGACTTCTTCATTGTTTTCAAATCGTTTTCCTCCAAGTGATTCTTTCAGGGGCGCAAACAAAAAATAGTCACAAGGGGACAGGTCTGGACTGTAAGGAGGGTGTTCGAGAGTTTCCCAGCCCATTTCTTCTAATTTATCCCTTGTCAACGATGCGGTGTGAGGCCTTGCGTTGTCATGGAGAAGGATGACATCTCTAATGGGCACACCTCGTCTTTTGTTCCGGTAACTGGTTTTTGCTGACTGTAGCACCTGGCAGTAGTAAGCCGCATTCACTGTTCGTTGATCGTGAAGAAAATCAATGAGTAGAACTCCCCTTGAGTCAAAAAAAATTGTTGCAAGAACTTTTCCGGCTGAGAGACGAGTTTTGGCTTTCACTGGGCAGCCTTCATCCTTCCTTCGCCACTCCTTACTTGCCATTTTTGATTCGGGGGTGTAATGGTGGACCCACGTCTCATCACATGTGACGATGCGCCTCAAAAAATCTTGGAGGAAAACGATTTGAAAACAATGAAGACGTCGAAAAGCACGTGCGCGAATGGTTAAAAACTCGCCCTCAGTCTTTTTATGAACAGGGAATATTCAAGCTTCCAAATTGGTGGCAGAAGTGTGTAGATAATGCAGGAGACTACATTGAAAAATGTTGAAGGTATAGTTTCTGTATAATATTATTCAATAAATATAATTTTGAAAATTACCGTTTATATTTGATTCACCCTCGTACTATGTATATATATAAATTATATTTATTCATTTAATTAGCAATAAGACACTCGTTGGGGCTCACTCAGAATCAATAACGATCCTCGTCTACCTGATGATCTCCACCAACATTCAACTCCCAGCTGCCTCTCAGGTCATACTCCACCCTCTACATCATCCAACTCTTTCATCAATTTTATTGCTTCCCTTTTTATATGTTTACTACCAATCGTTCATAACCCCCATTGGAAGCCTTTCATACAGCATCATTTCCATATGACCTAGCAACAGTCTTCCTAAAAATACAGCCACAATTCTTAGTTGTTTGAGCTCGCTATTCTTTCTCATTTTTGGCTTCCTTGCTCATTTATCAGGCCAAAGATCTTTATCGGCCCTTTCTTTTCCAAATCTGCAGGATCCAATCACTCAAGTCATCATCCAGCACTCACACTCGTACAATGTCACTGGTCTTATAAATTGTGATCTTTACAGACCAAGACAATTCTAGGGATCCCAGTTTTTTTACTAAGGGCAAAAAGATATTTCTTAACCGCCACTATTCTGGCTTTGATCTCCGTTCACTTATCACATTATGTTCACTTTCTTTGTTACTAGAGTTCCTAAATGCATAAAACTATTAGCAGTTAGGTGTGTAGCAA
Source organism: Euschistus heros (assembly GCA_003667255.2). NCBI lineage: Eukaryota > Metazoa > Arthropoda > Insecta > Hemiptera > Pentatomidae > Euschistus > Euschistus heros. The sequence continues at coordinate 135,965 of RCWM02000206.1, read as the reverse complement.
CTGGATAAATAAGGTGGAATCTAATGGTAGCTGGATGTTATTAATTGCTCAATCAATTAATTATCTGCCCCTCCCCTTTTGATCAGCAAAACTGCTTAAGCCAAAAATGGCTTAAGGAAGCAGAAAAAAACCCTGCAAAAAACAGGAAGTTAAAAGAAATCTTGATTCACGCTTATTAAACTAAGTTACTTACGCTGCAACCTAATACATAATCATTTAATAAGAATAATTATAGTACAGGAGATAGAAATATAAACTAATAAAAAAAAGAAAAATAGGTAAAAACAAAACTATGCTTACAGTTAAAAGAACATTATTGAACTCCTTTTTCTCAACAAGATTGCCATGATCTTTTAAAAAGGTACAAAGAAACATAGCAAGATTTTGGATGAAATTCTGGTCTTGATCTCGTCCAACTGCATATGCTTCCCGAATATTAGTTGATGATGGAAGCATCTACAACAATAAACATTATTTTAATTTTTTTTTTAAATCAATATACTAATATTATATGTTAAAAATAAATTATTATAAATATCTTACTTCTTGGAGTTTTGACATTGTTTCGGTGAAAAGAGTTATAAACATCGCATCATAATTTGAAACATTCACTAACCCAGCGATTTCAGTCAGACAGTTTAATGTAACATTCCTGAACATTGGGACATTTAAAAACTGTAAAAATAAATAAACAGATAATTAAAGTTCAGTAGCATATAGAGCAAATTTAAAATTATTTCTCATCTATAAGAACTTTATTAACTTATGACTGATTAGTCATAATTACATATCATTCGAATTCTTGTATCATGAATTAATATGCCCAGATAAGCATTCACAAATAGGTTTGTTCGGCAAGAGAAGCTATATACACACTAGGCTACCTCACTCCCATTTAAAAGAATATCTAAGAGCATAAATTCACTCCAGGAAAAAAAATGTCTAATAAATATTTTAATTGTACCATAACATATTTGATTTATTAAAAATATACAAAGGGTTTTAAGTTTAGTAAAATTATAAGTTATTTATTAGGATATTATATAACAATAGTTTGATCATAAATAAACATAGACACAACAAGAGCATAATAGTTATATTTAAAACACAAGACAAAACAAAAAAAAGGAATACTTACTTTCATTATAAGAGTTTGAATTAGTTTTGTTTCAAAAATATATCCAAGAGGAATCCAATTTAGAAACCTTAATAATGTTTCCAATGTAGCACCAACGAGAGGAGCATTCTGTGAATTATCCTACAATTTTTGTATAGTTAAATTAAGCATATTTAAAACTCGTAAAAAAAAATTGATTTTACAGATAAAATTAAACTTACAAGAACAAACTGACAGAGATAGAATATCTGAGAGAACTCTTGACACATTGAATCTTTAAGATGTTTGCCTTTAGTCTGGGTAAGTTGGCCAGTTGAAAAATCGAATACCTCCTCACTTAAAAGTTTTAAAATTACCATATTATTCTGGCAAAGACTCTCATTTGTTTTACTGGCACCCACAATATCTGGAATGAAGGATTGCCAGTTCTTTGGCCATTCACGTTTCAAAACCTAGAATAAAGCACATGAAGTGGAATATAAATATGTTTATATTATTAAAACATATGAAAATATTCTTCTGAAGTAGAAATTTAAAAGATTAAATTCTTCTAAAGTTTTTATGTATAGCTGCATATTGTTCGGCATTAAATACAACAAAACAATTATTTAAATTAATATAGCAGGCCTTAATCATGCCTAGATACTTTTTAATTTATTTCTAGATTACTGAGGACAATAATAAACAGTTCAAACTAGGTAAGATAATGCAATGTAAGGCATCTCTATGAAGAAGCAAAAAATTTGAAGTCGTATGCTGATAATTAGCATTCATCAACATAGTGTGAAACGGACTGTACAATGCTTTTTCCACTAATTCATTAAGTTTGTCTTTTTTTCAGTACTAATTAACTTGGAACCTAAAGAAGCCTGATGCTTTCTCAATGCCTGTGACATTGTACTTATGCACATTTTAGAGAACACATCAGATACACTGTAAATATGACAAAACAAAACTGAACTAGCTTTCTGGAACCTTACAGAATTGCTATATCTAAAAACTGCGCACAGATAAGTTACTATATTCTTTTCACAAACTGTGATTCTTAATGTACCATAATCAAATACATACCAGGTATGCAAGTTTAAAATGTCGTTTATTTCTTAAAATAAATACACAGTAATTTAAAAAAAAGTATAATATATTTTATTCAAAGTACTGACCCTCGCTTTCTACACATTTTGCCCATCTCTCGGGCAATATATGGATACCATTCCAAAAGAATGCTTCATCTTTATTTGAAATCCATTCATCGAGCCATTTTCGTACGTTTTCGAAATTGTTGAAGTGTTGCTCCGCCAATGAGTGTCCCATCGATGAGAAGAGGTGATAATCAGAAGGCGCCAGGTCAGGTGAATACGGCGGGTGGGGTAGGAGTTCCCAACCAAGCGAAGAAAAAATCGTTTCCTTAGTCAATCTGGCTGAATGTGCAGGAGCGTTATCATGCTGAAGAATGACTTTGGCGTGCCTGTGAGCCCATTCTGAGCGTTTTTCGATCAATGCGTGACTCAAATTGATCATTTGTTGTCGGTAGCACTCGGTATTGACTGTTTCGCCGGGTTTGAGAAGCTCGTAGTAGACTACTCCCTTCTGATCCCACCACACACACAGCATTGTCTTCTTCCCAAAACGATCCGGTCTTGCACTCGATGTGGATGGTTGTCCTGGCGTTACCTATGATTTTTTTTTTTTTTGGGATTCTGAAAATAAATCCATTTTCCATCGCTAGTTACAACTCGATGCAAAAAACCCTTTCTTTCGTGGCGTAAAAGCAGCATTTCGCACACAGTTTTTCGTTTTTTTTTTCCATCTGTCGTTCGTCCAATTCATGTGGAACCCATTTTCCAACCTTTTGAATCTTTCCCATAGCTCTCAGGCGATCGGAAATGGCTTGCCAAGTGACATTCAACTGTTCTGCCATCATTTGTTGGGTTTGGGTATTGTCTTCGTCTAATAAAGATTGCAATTCGAAGTCCTCAAACTTTTTTGGTCGATTTTCTCGTTTTTGATCAGTAACATCAAAATCACCACGTTTGAAACTTTGAAACCAACGTTCACATGTCCTGACGGTTGGAGCAACATCGCCATAAGTCTCAACAAGAATTCGATGACATTCAGATGCCTTTTTCTTTTGATTAAATAAGAAAATCATGACATGCCGCAAATGCTCTTTATTTGGCTTAAAATTAGACATTTTTAACACCAAAGAAAGGTATGATACGTCCACGTAAACGACTTAAAAAAACTGACTTTTGTAAACAAATGACTAACAAACAAAATAGCGTTTAGAGATAAGCAAATCCTTCAATAGGCTAAGAGCGCATTCTATTGGAATTAAAACGACATTTTAAACTTGCATACCTGGTATCTAGACTGAGGGTTTCTTGGTATTTATTGAAGTCTAAATTATTTACCATGATCAATAGAAATTATCAGCCTCATCAATAGATCAACACCAAGGAATCGATTTCATCTCATTGATTCTCTATACTGATAATTTTCTCAAAAACTATGGAATTGAAAATCAACACATCCCTAATATTATCAACAATAATCCCCAATATTAATATGAAAATTATCCATTATGTCAAAGGTTACCAACATTAAGGAACCCCTCCCCCCCGGGGAAGTGTTAAGCCCTTGTAAGAGGGATGAAAAGAAAAATATTTTGACTTAAGAAACAGGTAGTTTCTCATACAATGTAGACCACCATGTGTATCTAAAGATGTAGGCAGATATCTGTTAACAGTATCACAAAAATTATAAATTTAACTTAAAGCAACCAATCAAAGGGAAGACTCTCCACAAGATTTCTTAAGATTTATGTGATGACATTGCTGCAGAAAACAGAACACTTATTTATTATTTAATTCTTAATTTGCTTATTTCTAAATTTTTAATCTCTTTAGCTTCTCTTTGAAGTACTTTCTAATAAAAGTAATAAATCAAAAATATATAGCAAACAAAAACTATTAAATATGGTTTTCTTAACTTTCAATGTTTTGTGAGCGCCCGATTCAGGAGGATAACTTTAACTCTTAGTGACAGAAATTTTCGCTGTCCATGTCCCTTTCCATTTGAATTACACATATGAAATTTATACATTATGAGAATTGTCTGTTATATTATTATGAGACATATTTCAGTGTATATCAATTAACAATTAAAAGCTATTTGTGCTTTATTAACAACACACAAATAGCTCAGACGAAAAAAAATTAATTGTATCATTACCTTAACTTCAATAAAATCCATAACTGAAAGTTCTTTATAAACATCTTAAAATAACTAAAGAAACAGCTGATAACACACATTGCTTATATGATACATTATCGATATGCACGCTAATATACATACATGTAGTATTACACGAACAATGGCTTTTAAAATAGATTAAAAACAGATAGTGTAAAACTGAAAGACAAATTTAACTCATTAACATTAGACTAATAATAAAAAAGAAGATCTTACCTGAACAAGAATCATATTTAATTTATTTAAATAAACTTTTTCACGTTCCATCAATTCAGGATCTGATGATGTTTTAATAATTAAACCTACTATGTACTTCTTAATACCTATACAGAAAAAAATCAAACAATAAAAAAAATTAATAAATTAATAACATGTATTTAATTAACAAAATATTGACATAAATCTTAATATATATAAATTACGTGTCGCCGCCTAGGGGCCGGCTAACACCTAAACTACTGAACCGATTTTAATCAAATTTGCACACCGTGTGCAGTTTGATCCAACAAAAAAGATAGGATACCTTATATCTTAATTTATAGTCGCAATATTATTTGTATATTATCTGCAAGTCACAATTATCTGTTAGCTCTATACAATTCTAACATATGGCGGTATAAGGTTATACTATTATATAAAAGGACAAGCAATGTTTCGTTTGTGTTCACTAACCGCCAAAAACTACTGAACCAATCTCTACCAAATTTTGACTACATCATCTTTATAGGATGGTTTAGCAATAGTAAAATCTAATAATTTTCAACTAATTCTTTATTGAAAAATGAATAATAAGTTGATAACAGTGAAGTTCAAAAATGGCGGCAATTGCAATATACATGAAAGGTTAAAATGTACAGTGTTACATAGAGGTGAACATTGATAATAAAATTTACTTATTTTCAATTAAATTGTTATAAAAACAGGTATATGGAGTGAAATATACCAAAGTTTAACTACATCATGTTCATAATTCTAGGTTTAGCAACAATAAAAATTTAAATGTACAATGTTGAGTGTTGGAAACGGGTTTTGCCACACTATGACATACTTTTATGGTTAGAAATTAAAATCCAACCAGATCAAATCAATAAAATTATTTCTGTCGAATGAAAATCATTAAAAATCAAAATGCCGATCCTCAGCTGTTTAATATTGTGTGTAAAAATATGAACTTTGAACCTTTAGTTGTGAGCACTGATAATGCAGTTTCGTAATAGTCTCTGTCCATCTGAATTACCAACTCATATATTAAAATTGAAAATTGGATGTCTAATTATGCTTTATGTTATCTTCAAACACCTAATCAATCTAAATTTAACCCAGTTAATAATGGCTGCTATGCGTGAAAATATCATCAAAAATAAAATTTTCAATTCTTCACTTTAATACAAGATTTTTATCGATAAATATTTAAAACAAATTAATTATTAGTTAAAATTATCTAAGATCTTCACTTATGAGAGCGGGCGAAGCCTCGACGGGGGATGATGAAGTTATATATAAAAGGACAAGCCATTTTCGTTCGTTATCACTAACCGCGAAAACTATAGAACTATTCTGTACCAAATATAAATATATCATCTTCATAGTTCAAGGAAGGTTTAGCAATAATAAAATTTATATATTTTCTATTAAATAACTGTTTAAAAAGCGATAAATATGTGGAGTGCAGTAAAGCGAGCGCCATTTAAGAGAGGTTACAATGATCCGGTGTTAAATATAGCTAGAAATTGATAATAAAGTTACTTAATTCAATTAAATTGTTATCCAAAAAGCTATAAATATGTGGAGTAACGTGTGGATTCCAGTGAAATTTAAAAATCGAATATGTGGCAAGCGACAATAGCGTTTTAGTAAAACTAATGAACCTATCTGAACTAAATTTTAACTACATCATCTTCATAGTTCTTAAAAGATTTACAATAGGAAAATTTACTACAATAATAATTTATACTATTCTATAAAAGGACAAGCCATTTTTCGTTTTTGATCACTAACCGCGAATATTACTGAACCAATCTGTACTAAATATTAACTACATCATCTTCATAGTTTTAAGACGGTTTAGCAATATTAAAATCTACTGATTTTTAATTTATATTTTATTAAAAAAAGTTAATATGTGGACAACAGTGAAGTTTGACAATTGACCGATAGGTGGCGAGTGCCATTCTACACGAGAGGTTACAAAACAGCTTAAAATTGATGATAAAATTTACTTATTGTTTGTTTGTTTATTTCGTTTAACGTCACTTTATGCTGCTATGGCTAATCGGACGATGCTACAGTGGGAGTCCTAAATTTTATCCTAAATAGGGATCATTAACGAGTACCTGACATCGCACAGGCTCGGGACCCCCATTTTACGTCTCTTCCGAAGGACGGCATAGCTAAGGATTTTTTACTCCCTTTAAAAAATCCTAAGGTCATCTGCCGGGCTGCGAACCCGCGATCTTGGGTATAGTAGGTTGCTATGCTAACCACTAAACCACAGGTGACCCCCAAATTTACTTATTAAACTATCAAGAAAATTATTAAATAAAAAATATTTAAATATGGTGTGCGATATGTGGATCCCAGTGAAGCTTGAAAATTGACTGATTGTGTATAGCGCCATTCCACAATAGAGTTAATAATGGTAGACTGAACCTATCTGTACCGACATCTAAATAATCAATTTTTATAATTCTAGGAAGGTTTTGCAATGGTAAAATTTACAATAACTAACATTGAAATGTATAAAGTTGAGAGGCAGGACCGAGGTTTGCCACACTGTCATATAAATTATTACTAAATCAAAATGTCGATCTTTTGCTTTTTTATATCGTGTGTAAAAATATGATCCACGGGCATTTTGTCGTTAGCACTGATAATGCAGTTTATTTTCCGCAAGAGTTTATTAATAGTCTTTATCCATCTTGATTACCAATTCATACATTAAAATTAAAAATTTTATGTCTAATGGTGCTTTTACGTAATCTTCAACCACCTAATCAGTGCAATCATAACTAGATTAATAATTACTGCTCTGCGTGAAAAAATCATTGAAGAAATAATGCTCAACCACATGCTAAAATACAAGAATCTTATCGATAAACAAATGAAACGTTAATTTTTAGTTGAAATTATCTTTACTTATGAGGGCGGGCGAAGCCGCGACGGGGATGCTAGTTAAAATATATTAATGACAACAATAACTAATAGAAAGACAACTGCCACAGAGATTTCAAAAAAGAAAATATATTTAAATACTTGCCTTCACACTGATTTCGAGGAAGGATTTTCCACCTTGTTTTGATGACTTGCTCCAAAATTTGTAGAGCATAATACTTGGTCTGCTGATTCGTTGAAAATTCAAGAATAGCATCAACTCTTGTCCAAGCATCGGGGTGTTCTTTAAGGGATGTCAATACATCTTGAGCAATCCTTTGCTGTAAATCATACGATAACTTTAATAGAAGTAAATTATACATGAAAAAAAAAATGAAACAGATAAATTAAATTCATGATTTATATGAAGCTTATACAACGTTTGGTTATTTAAGACAAAAATATTATCAAGTCAAATTTGTCAGAAAGTACAATATGAACAATTAACATAAAGTTGTGGACTATTTCATATTTACTTCAAAAGTATGATAGATTATATTAGATTTCAGCAAAAGATGTGAGATATTAAGTACATTACAAGATGCTGCAAAATTATAAGATATTAATTACATTACAAGCATACAACACCCACTAAAAAAAAAAAATTATTTCTTGGTTTATTGTCATTCATTATAACACTTCGTCAATAGATGAACAATTTATAAAACGTTGTTTACAGTAGTTGTAAATAGTTGTAAACAATATCACATGTATCCCTCATCACACCCAATCAATCCTCCCCTACCACCAGAAATTAAAGCAACAAATTTAAAATTGAGTAGTGAAAAGAAATAAGTAATATTCATAATTTTAAATATGATCTATATAAATTTAAAAAAAAAAAATTTATGACTTAAGTAAGGAGTCATCAGAGTTGGATATTAATTAAGAATGAACTTAAATCATCGCTCATCAATGATCTTATCTCAGTTTTACTCATCACTCAAAGTGCAATAACCCTTTAATCATTACTAATCACTCTTTCATAATCTCTAATCAATAAATTTTAAAGAAAAAGATATTATCTTAAACCTTCAATTTAAACAATGCGAGGCAATCAGGCAACAAAATTTGAACGTCTCATTGAACAATATAGATCAATGAAACAAAACCATCCAGGACCAACGCAAGAGATATTAAATTGTGTTCCTGATACTACCCTAACCAATATCTCTAATATATCATAATTAAAATTACGTCATTGTTTAGTTTTCCCAATGCTCTATTTAATTTCTACTTACAATAATAAAATTGAAACCTTGAATGTCAGATTTGCTTTAAAACAAAAAATTATAATTTGATCTCACACTAAATGTAGAAGTTTATTACCCAGCGAAATCCATGGATAAAATTATTTAGTATAAATTTGAAGAGTGTTGCACCGATTGCACTATAAATATGTATAAAAAATCCAGATCAATAATTCACAAAAGAGGATTAAAGTAGGTTTAGATGACAAACATAATTATGCTAATGGTACAATCAATACTAAATTCCTTACCTGCTCTCCCATTCCAGTATACATGCATCCTACAATATTATCCAGCAAGTTGATATCCAACTTCTGATTGAAGTCTAATAGTTTTGATGCTTGCTCTGATAACGTCGCCATTCTTTCACACAATCACCTGTGTAAACACAAATACCATTTATTGAATGGATACCATTTATTTATCTTTCATAAAACCCAAAACTTCACAAACCCATTTCAATCACCCAGATCAGATATTATAAACTTCTGTTTGCCAAAGGGAAGCTTTAATGCCAGAGGTAATAGAGGAGTGCACACATAATTTATATGCTCCAGAAAGAACATTTTAAAAAAACCAATGTATTTTGTATTTCTCTTGGACTTGGAAAAACAATAGATCATGGATATGTTTATCTATAATCTACTGCTTTTCCCAATTTACATGTTAGAATTAAAAGGATCAAATTACAATAAACTAAGTTGAGAGAAGTTGGGGTTACAAACATGACTTTTTTTATTCAAACCAATATAGCTGCTAAATCGAAGGTCCTATAGTTACAGTTCACACCATTCTGAGTTATTTAGTTGGTTTAAGTATCTAGTTATAATTTTAAGGAATTATCCTTTCCTTCATAGTTAGTATTCATTAGATTTTTTAAATATAATTATGTTATAGATTTTGCCTCTTTTCTTATTTAATGCCAAATCAATCACATTTACTGACCAGCTAAGCTTAGGGTTTTACTGACCTTAGTTATAAACTTGTAATAATTAATAACCTTTAACACTTTGTAATAATGAATCCTAGTAATGAATTAAATAAGCAGGGAGAAAGGAATCTGCCTGTTTGAAACCTAAACTAATATCAAACTATCCAGAGAAAAGTTTATCCAGTCGTACTCTACTATATGTGTTACATTTTATCTAAATAAAGTAATGGTCATGATTAACAAATAATCTAAAATCTCGACAACTACATTTGCTTGCTTCAACATTGTTTCTGGAATTTATGACATTGAAGAAAGTATCCACTTAAAAATAAAGTTTAATCAGCTCTAGTTATATTCAATTTTTTTACAGGAAATAGACTGGAAAATCTAAGTGTTAAGCAACCTAAAATAGTTTGAGATTCAGTCGATAAAATATAAATAAACAGATCCACCAAATTAAACAAGATTTATCAAAGATGATGGAATAAAACAGGAAATAGATATATCTGTTATAAATAGTCCCAATGAATAAAAAGAATCATCATTTTAAGTAATTAAAGAAGATAAATTAATGTAAAAACAAAGTAAACAATGATGGTAAAACATATTGAAAATAAAAAAGTAAATTTTAAATAGATATCAATCAGGAGCAATAAGGGAAAGATTAATGGCAAAACCACTTATACAATATTTATAAATAAAAGGACAAAATAATCTCAAAAATCGAAATAAACAAAGCAAAAAAAAAAAATTTAAATAAAACCATTCTACATCAATATATGTGACATCCCAAAGAATAAGTGGTTATGTCGACCAAAATGAGTTAAGTAACAAAAATGAAATGTGGAGATGTTTTCTTCATGGTGAATAAGTGTTTAAGTAAGTTGTTCATTTTAAAACATAGTTATTTAAAATGGACATCTTACTTAAAATTCTACCACTTATTCACTGGGATGACAGATATAATATCAACAGCCCAGAAAACTCAGAATGAAGTCTTTCCTCGATTTATCGATCAGCAAAATTACAGGAGATACCATGTAAGCAACACACTCTCTCAAACGCAAATTGGCATTGAGGACCAATGTAGGCTGACAGTCTTATAGCTGTAGATAAACATAAGTGGAGAGGAGAAAACAAATGCCACAACTCTGTTATACATTTTTACAAAAGGTCTCAGGCCACTGACTTATCAAATGTCAAAATAAAATATTAAGGATGTACTGCATAATAATTAAGCTAGTGATCGGGATGGTAGGAATAATTTTGATTTTGAAACTTTAAGTGATATTAGATTGAAACATTAAATATAAACTCGTCATGTAGAGGGTTTTAAGTAAAATAATATAGGTAATTTACAGTAGTTTTGAGAAGTGGGAGTTGAATACATTTGATATTTAAGGGTTTTACTGTTTGTTCTCAGTTAATGTCCAATAATTCATAGACTTCAGGATCATCTCAAATATAAGAAATTTGTCAACAATGAAAGGTTAGAAGTCCTATTAATTTGTCTATAAAATTTGTCGGATAAGTATTGAAAGCTAGGTTTAGTCAGGTAATACTCAAGCAGGATTTATGGCCAACAGTATAAATTTTGATGTGATAACATTGGTTAAACCAAAAGTTAATCTCAGACAAGAACCTTCAAAAGTGACTTGCAGCCATTTCAGAATCAGGATAGGAGAGCTGTATAAGTGTAGCAAGGAGCTGTAAGTGTAACAAGGAAAGTATCAGAAAAGCAGGGATAAGTGCAGTGTAAAGGATATAGAGGACTGGATCCAGCTACATGGTAGAACATGGGCCTCTATCGGACATTTGAAGAATTTTGTAACTCAATAAGAAAGGCAGGATCTAGGAATAAGGCCTAAGCATTGAGGTGAAAGGATTTGGAGCTTGAAAAGCAAGGAGTCATGCCATAGCAGATCGAAAGCTTATGCTACATCCATTCAAAATTTTAGAGCCTAAATAAATCAAGCTTTTTGTTTGGAGTCACTGGAGAGTTCTATTCCTTTAAAAGAAGTAAATAGGCCAATAAAAATCAATAGTTCACTAATTAGTATTACAAAGATCAAAAATTAGAAAATTAATGATTTAACATTATATGTTAAAGAAATTATTGGTCTAAGTGTATATATTAAAACATAACTATACTATCGTATTAAATGGCAGGTCATTTTTGTTAGTTTGGGATCACTATCCACAAAAACTACAGAACCAATCTAAACCAAATTTTAACATCCTCTTTATAGTTCCAAGGTTTAGCAATAATAAAATCTACTGATTTTCGATAAATTTGTTGTAAAAAAAAGTGATAATATGTGGATAACAGTGAAGTTTAAAAATTGAACAATAGGTGGCAAGCGCCATGAGAGATTACAAAGGTATGGTAGAGCCTAGAGCCTGAACTTTATATTATAATTTGCTTATGTTCAGTTAAATTATTAAAAAATATTTAAATATGAGGTGTGGTGTGTCAATCTCAGTGAAGTATGAAAAACTACTGAAACCATTAGTATTAAATTTTAACTAAACCATCTTCAAAGATCCAGTTCCAGAAAGATTTAGTAATAATAAAAATTCAAATGTAAAATATTGATTGGCAGAAACAAGGTTTGCAACACTGTCATGTACTTTTATGGTCAGAAATTAAAATCTAACAAGATGAAATCAAAAAAATTATTTTTGCTGAATAAAAATTATTACCAAATCAAAATGTCGATCCTTTACCTTCTGGTATTGTGTGTAAAAATATCATCCATGGGCCTTTAGTTGAAAGCACTGATAATGCAGTTCATTATCCTCAAGAGTTTCTTAATAGTCTCTGACCATCTGGATTACCAACTCATACATTAAAATTAAAAATTGGATGTCCAGTTATGTTTTTATGTAATCTCTGAACAACTAATTAGTGCAATTTTAACTTGGTCAAAAATTACTCCTATGTGTGAAAACGTCATTGAAATAATGTTTAATTATGTACTTTAATACAAGATTTTTGTCAATAAAACTTTAATCATCAGTTAAATGTACTTAAGTTCTGTACTTATTGCAGATGAAGTCACAGAGGGTACTATATAAGATAGCTAGTATATAAGTTAAAATCCCCTCTCATATGACCAATTACCACCAATTTTAACTTCTTTTTATTTAATTATTTTTGAATAAACAGAAACTCTTTATTATCTGACCTCTGGATTAACAGTTTTCCAAGAAAAAGAAAAGTAGATTTTTATTTATCAACATTTAAATATATCTCACAACAAACAGTACCTTAGCAAATTAGTTTTGTAATTAAATGTTAGAGCGGAAGAAACAATGCTCTAAATGTAAGACACAATTTCATAACTTATAACATGTAACTACAATATTTATTAAATAATGATTTCATTTTTAGATCTTTTACTTTGAATAAATATTGTTCAAAAAATATTTGGGGCAATTTGTGTCCTTTTTTGGGTTATTTTATGGATAAAGATTTTACTACATTTTAATCTTCAAAAATATTAATTTTTTATAACCTTCATAATTTAATATTTTATTTATAAGACTTTTTATGATTTTAATATGCCTCTATTTTTAAAAAGAAAACCACAATTTATAAAATTCAGGATGACAACATAGAATGGGAAAAAAAAAAAAAAATTAACCATGTTAAAATAACCAGCGTTATGAGTGATAACTGATAAATCATTTTAAATTTGCTTCTGAAAATGGTTTAAATTGATGATTTAAAGAAAAATGATGAAACCACTGACTAAAACATAATAAGAATTTGAGAGGAAAGTTTAATTGTATGGTAACCAAATATAAATTAAGACAAAAACGATGCAGAACATACAGACAGAATAAGATTTTTTCCTTTTCTTAATTCGTTTTTCTGAATTAGGATGAATCAATGCCAATGTAGAAAGATCATTTTCTACATACAAATACAAATGATAGTGAACAAGATTTCACAGAAACTATTTATTAAACATTAAATTCCAAAATAAATAAATAACTTAAAGAATTATTAGATAACTCCATTGATTTTTTTTTCTTCTCATATTTATATTTTATAGATCTATTATGTTTCTACTAACAGTGGAGTGAACAACTATAATTCAATAGCTATTTTTTTTTAAATTATTACATATTCATTCCGTCACCAAAATGTAAAGTGATCCTATTCATATAGTTAAGCATTTTTTATAACATGTTATTGTATATCCTTTTTATTGATGAATAATATTGAAAATAAGTGGAAAATGTTTTGATTTAACATTAATATAGAAAGGAATATTTTAGCCTTAAATAAACAAATCCAGGCTTAGGTTATAACCTAACACTTTCTTAAAGATTTACTTTACTGAATTTAGAATAGAGAGCAACTAAATTTTACTAATAGAGGCAGTTATAAGCTTTTAAAAAATAAAAACAACCATCATAAAATCAATAATTTTGCAAATGAATTCTTAAATGAATAAAATAAAATTTAGACCATAAAATTTGACCTTCTCTCGACAAAACAGATGGGGGAAATAGGTTGTAAAAACAGGGTATATGGAAAACACGGTCACTAAATAAAATCAACTAAATTAACTAAAAATTAATTAAGAAATAAACGTATAAAATACAAAAATTAAAAAATGAACACAATGTCTTCAAATATGGTTATTAATTAATTAAGAGACTAAAATCATAAAAATATTCAAAACATCATTAATCATATAACAAAATATTCATTAAATAGACTGACCGCTATAAAAGTAACTTAAGTTCACAACAAAATAAATAATCTCACTTGTAAAAATTATTAAATATAACCACCTACAATAAATATTATTAAAATTTAAAGTAATGATAAATTATTTCAAATGCTAGCCTAGATGAACAGAGTTTAGCTCGACTCTTAACAAATGTGGTTTATAAAGAACAGAATAGAGAGAACAAGAACAGAACTAAGGATCAGATTTCCTTATCAGTTAATAAAAACAAGTGAACAGTTGTAAAAATAGTTCTAGAAAGGTATAGTTGAAGCTAAGTTGATAACCAATATTCATAAAACCATTTATTTGTAGTCATAATTGTTAAAAGTAATACGGTTTTGAACTCATGGTAACAAGTAAACAGAAACAGATATAAAATTCTAATTGATTGTAAGTAAATGAACATTTCAAAGGAACAATAAATAATTAGGAAACTCCTTATATATTTACAGATCGCTTGATCACCTATATTATTAAAACTATGCACTTATACAACCTTATTAACACAATTTCAGGAAATACCCCTGTATAGCCATCACATTAAGAAAACTCCAGTTTAACACTTATACTATTTAAATAACAGAACTAAATAAAATACTTACACAGCAATCACACAGCAGCAGAAAGATTTATTTAGTATCAATGTTTCTCATATCCACATTCACACACAGACCATTGGACGCCACAAGCGTCACCTAGAAAAAGAAAAAAATGAGTCAATAATAGCAAAAACTATGAAGAGATGAAAAGATTTTCTCATATAACACTCATTCCAATATTACTTCATGTTGCTATCTGTTATATATACTAAATTAATCTACCAAGTAAAAAATTAATATTGAAAAAACAAATTCAACTTCTTTATAAAAGCATTTCTTTCAAACTTAATTATTTTCATTAACACTAGACAATTGACATTACACATGACCTAACAATGGTGTTCAAAACAATTAGAAAATAAGTACAAATGGAGGAAACCTACAATAACTGTTCAGTAAACAGCTTTAGATTCATCAATTGAAGTTAAGAGATATGCAAAGAACATCAACTGAAGTACATAAACAAATCAACAGTTAGTAAGTTCTATAATCAATTTACCATCATCTTTCATAACCATGAAAAACAAATACATAACGGCAGTTTCAGGAGAAGTAACACTAAGTATAAAAATAATGAAACCAAAATATTACATTAAATTTACCAGGATATTAGGATGAAAACAGTAATAACATGGCAAGGTTATAATTGAAAAGAAAACATTGAAGGACAGGTTAGGACAAATTAAGCTGTAACTTTACATTATTTATACTATAGGACTACGCGGACAGTGTATAACACATTTTTAATTCTTTTAAATACAAAAGATACTACCACTAAACTTCTGACACTTAGTAGTTATAACCAATATCTTCCCGCGCGGTTTGGAAGAAATAAACCCTCCCGTTTAGCACGAGGTCATTTTTATTTATTATTCACATTTACCAGGTCAAAAAATGATCAAATAATACAAAAATCATACGTGGTCAAGGTGTTCACCAATGAACTTACATTAAATCAATTACATGCACTGTCACACAAATGAAATACGTCGAAAAACGTACCAAACCACTCCAACCTAATGTTTTTGAACACAATAACAAGATGGCTGCAGTTCAGTCAATCACATTTGTCTACTACACTGCGATTGGATAAATGTTTCTCATTCAAGCCAATGCACAACTTTGTCTCATTTGGTCTATTTGCGTAGGCATGATATCATTTGGAACGAAATTTTTAAAAGCTCAAATGTTAGTTATTATTATTTGTTGTATTAGATATGTGAATATTTATTCAAAAATCTTTGCACTCCGTTCTAAAATAACCATACAGTATTAAGCTTAAAGTCTTCAAACGAAATCTAAGTACTTCATAAGTAAACACTTTCAAAGTTGGTTATTTATTCAAGAATAAATTTGAATAAGAGAATAATTAAAAGTAAAAACAATGTATTTAAATTCTCAGAAAAGGAAAAGTAATCATTTCCTATTTTGAGAGGTACATGTCTTCATGAAAATGTCTCGTGTATCTTAATTAAATTATATAAAAAAGCTTTTACGGCTTTAGAACCACCTACAATCTCTGAAGATAGTGTTTTAGTCTCAAAGAAAGGAAGAGCTTATTTACCGTTAAATCAAGCTTCCGAAACGGATCTAAGTTCTTACAATTTTTAACTCCTAGTTACTACAATTTTATTAATTAAAAAATTTAAGTTGGGCTGACATAATCTGGCCCAAACGTCAGTAAATGAATAACAATATAAAGCTTTAACACGAGTAGAACTTGGCTAAAAAGGAAGCCAAACTTTATTTGAAAATGATATAGCTTATGGTATTTACACACTCTCTGCATAAATATATATTGCTGAATTACAATATTTCTTTCATATTATAGATTTTGCTTGGAAACGTTTTAATTATAAACTGCTTGCTCATTAATTAAAAAAAAAAAATTTAGTTCATTTCCTTAAGATGTTTCTTAAAACATTTTATCGATGTCCGTTGAACAATGTTTTTTTTTTTTTTGTAAGGAGCATTTTTACTCACAAATCGCTGAAGAATGTTTAATTTTTGCTAATATCCATCAGGAAGAAGTAATTACACTTACAGTACAAACGGATATTATTTAAGTAATGATTTTTTTTTATCTTGTGTTTATGAGTTTACTACTTACAATGAGGCTAAAAAATTTGCTTATTTTTTTGTTCTGGAGATACTTGTGTCTCCAGAACTCACTCTTTCATAAGTTAGATCTAATTTTTCCTTGGTTCTCATCCACTTCTTTTAGTTTTAACTAAACAAGTGTATTGTCTCCAAATTCATATATTTCCGAATTTAGAGACTCTGTACCACATCTCTGCCTTTCTATTTAGTATACCTTCAGATGTAATTAAACATTGTTCTCTGGGTCTATTACTCTTCATTATGTATAGATAACCAATAAACACCAACATTCATCTCCAATCATCAAATTTCTCTGCATTTTGTAGATTTCTAAACTCATTATTGATTGAAATATATGAGTATCCTTTATAGTTTTATCAAAATTGCTCAATACTGTCTGGACATAAAGTAGTTCCATCAACACTTGGGTGAGGCTGGTACTCCTGTTCACCAATTGAATCAATCTTGGTCACAGATAATCTTGAATATTGAATAATAAATAAAACTACATTTCCAAAACCAGTGATACATTTTTTTAATTCATTATTTATAAGATTAATCAAATAAAAAAACGTTAACAACTCAAATAGACAAAAACAACTTAAGATTTACTCTGCCTTTTTATAAGACAGTGTGCTTTATCCTTAAAGGGTTCAACATCTAAAGACCGAGACTTCAGTTCTATCCTGATTTAAAATTAGGATTGATCCTTCTATACCATCATGCATACCTCAAATCAAACTTCCTTACAGTTTAATCACTTTATAATTTTTTTTTTTCTGGGGAAAGATTTTTTGAAACGTTTATTTTTGTAGGAGTTTTTTATCCCAGCAAAAAGAGAAGTGGGAAGATCAAGGTTAGGATTTGCTATGTAATAAGTGATACCCAAACCATCACTGGTTATCACAATTGGTGAGCAGCAGTTCTAGACAGTTTCCAGATGGTTAATATTACAGGAAGCCTTTACTTAGAACATTCCAGTTGTTCAATAAGAAAATATTCTTTTTCTTTACTTGTAAGATTAAGTGTTTAAAGAAATGATGATTA
Source organism: Euschistus heros (assembly GCA_003667255.2). NCBI lineage: Eukaryota > Metazoa > Arthropoda > Insecta > Hemiptera > Pentatomidae > Euschistus > Euschistus heros. The sequence continues at coordinate 117,768 of RCWM02000206.1, read as the reverse complement.
TCAACCTTAAAATAAAAAATTACTTATCCATGCTTCTTCAAAACGTTACAATTTATGAATTGCTCTAGTATACTCAACCAATCACACCATTAAATTATCAATTTCAATACAGATAATAAAAATTTTTTAAAAACTTTATTAATAAATTCACACCTGCCTTCACCTACTGACAACCAACGAATGCACCAAATTACAAGAAACATAATATCTTGTAATGCATGTAGGAGTCAAAAAAGATATAAATTATTCTTTATCAATGCTGTTTTTGAATGTTTACAAGGCAAATTATTCAGAAAGATTGATGTTAATACAACATTGATTAAATACAATTCAGAGGGTTTCTTTTATTGATTTAGAGGATCATTATTTTTAAAAATAAAGTTAAATTTAATTTTTTTATGTTGAGAGCTCTGAACTTGAGGTGTGATCACAAGTTGGTCCAATGATGAGTTGAGGCCAGGGACAAGGTCTGTCAAACCAGTGAAAGATGTTATCAAGTTGTGTGTACATAACTAAAAGTAAAAACAAATTTTCAAGTACAAACTTGGGCATAACACTTTTAGGCGGCAAACTTAAACTATACTTCATGACCTAAGGAGAACTTGTGTTGCTATTATCAGTACTTTCGGACATAACATTTTTCCTGACATTGAATTCTCTTAAAAACAGAACTTCATCTCATTTACTGAAAATATATAGGATTTGACAGGCATTTTGACAATCAAATGGACAGTACTACTATGGCCAAACTATATTGGGCTACCAGAAAACGAATGAACTCATAGTCAACGGCTTAAGCGTAAAAAAAAGATTGAGAACCCAGCTAACTCAACAGTAATATAAATAACAGCAGATTTTGTTTATCATAAAAAAAATATTATTTATCTAATTTAGTAGGCTAATAAATTATTAACTTTTTTAACTATCATTTTCTTCATCTTCAACTTAACTTTAAATCAAACCAATACCAGCACTAAAGCCTTTTATGGATGCACTAATCCTGCGACCATCTCCAAATTCCTGCTTTTTTCCTAAATAATGGAAATAGCACATTTATATTTTGGAGCTACCATTATTAACTGTTAGATCCACCTCCGTTTTCACAATTACTGAGAGAGCAAATAATAGAAATTTTTATTTTTTTATTTTTTTTTAATCCTCACAACTAGTAATGTAAACATTTGTTTTTCTTTTCCTGTTTCAGTTCAGCCACAAGGGATTTTACTGGACAAGAGGGGGGCAAGGGAAATCAATTATCAGAGCATCATCTTTTGTCTATGCAGTAGCTAGAGTAACATATTTTTTAGCTTGTATTATTATATGGTAATACAGTTACCACTAGGCTATATATCCCTCCTTTTCACTAAGTAATTTATAATTCATCAACAGTAGGATTAAAATAAGGTTTGTGACAATATCATTACCAAAACCTATCATAATGAGATAATATGTTCTGTATAGTAGGCTTCCTCAGTAACTAAGAAAATTGCAACAACGTGTTAAATTTAACACCTAAAGCATTTAATTACATTGCACCAATCAGTTTAGTAAAAACTAAACCCATGCTGAAGAAATTAAGAGATGAATTATTAACTAATGAAACTGCCGATTAATAATAAATAAACCTGTTTTAATTTTGAATAAATTAAAAATGTTTCCACTAAAGAATTGATGCAGAAACTAACAGATTAACATAGAGAACTTCCAAATGGAGTGAAAACATCATCTATAATTGAACATTTAAATTAATTTTTCATTTAATAGTATTAATATAGCACTACTAGTTATGGTGATAGGGATGGGGAAGAGGGTGTATTACAACTTTCAAACTTTGTTATCATGATTACGTTTTCTATTATTTGAAAAAATTAGATTTTGAGACATGTTAACCTGCTTTTAATAACTTCTCAAACTAATCCTAAACAATAGCAAATCTAAAAATCCCTTTCCAAAACTAAAAACATTGATATTGTTAAAAATTCCAGTCTCATATTCTATTGTATTATACTAATTCTCTATAGCAAATCAGAAAAATTATTAACTTCCATATTCTTAAAAAAACAGACTATAATAGAATAAAATATGGCGACTAATTTTCATAAGAACCTAACCAGATAAAAAAAAAAAAAAGAATTCTTCAAATTAAACTCAAGTACATGTGAAGGAATTTTTAATAACATTAATTCATATTCCAAGCATTACAAAAGAAGTATATTACAACGTATTCTTGCATACACATGTTCGATAAACTTAAAACTAAAAAATAAGACAGTAAAAATATCAGGTAATATATACAGACAAATAATAGCAGTCCATTACTTTTCAGAACTAAATGATTTAAAGTTACAAAATATATTGTACTGTTTATTCTTGTACAATTTGATTTAGATAACTATTCCTTGAGATTTAGTTATAATTATTTTAAAGTAACAACTCCAAAATAAAGGTAGGGGAACTCATCTTGAAATTTTATTAAGCTAAATCTTCACTAACAAAATTTTGTGTTAACTTCCACAGGCCACCAAAGTGAACTAATAAGTAACTAAAATAAGTACTAAAAAAACTAGTTTATAGTAAATAAACTATAATACACAGGCTTATTATTGGTTTCAATAGTTGTAGAATAAGTTTATTTATCCAAGTAATTCCTCTGTTTATTATTTAATAAAAACAAAATATTCAAGCCTGGAAATTTAATGATTAAAAGTAGAAATGTCTAACAAATAAAAGACTGTTAAAAAAAAATTCTCGATTAATGTAAATTCATAAATCAGATCACATTAAAATGTAAATTAAATAAATTTTCAAATGATTCACAATGTTTTCAAACAGTAAAAACATTCTTATAAGAAATGCCTATGCTATTTTTAATAATTAGCAAATATAACAAAAGTAATTTGGAAGGAAAACTCACCAATGGTAAGGATAATAACAATAAAAAAAAAAAAAGGGACAAATCACAAAAATAAAATAAACCTAGAATAGAAAAAACAAAACAAAAAAATAACATGAAGTACTAATTAGGAGCCTATGCAGTTCCACAAAATACAAGTTCATCACTGTTTATTACAAATTTTCATAAAACAAATAATAAACAAATAAATATTTATTTGTGAAAAAAAGAATTCCAGTAAGGAACTTATACAACTAAAAAATGAAAAAAATAACAGGAATTAAGGTGCCGCATTTCAGTGAAAGGCAATTAGTCCAGAATTCAATAACTTCTGGATCTTCCGGGCAATGTCTGGGTTCTTCAGATGGCTGCAAAAGAAAAATATTCATCATAAATTTATAAATGTCAATGTATCATACATTAAAATTATATGTTATAAACATATCTTGTCATAAAAAGTGTTATAAATACATTGCCGTGTAAACTGTAATGTATCCAATCAGAAATACATAATATTTCGCTAGACTCGAAATGAAGAACTTAAACTGATAGCAAGATAGTTGTTTTGAACAATTATAAATTATAAATGAGAATATATGATTACCATTGAGTATATTTTTACAAGAATCATAAATGATGATAAATAAATGAGATCATAAACCTGTTAGGGAAACCCGACATGGTGGCAATGATAAAAAGAGCACGTATTAAGTGGATAGGCCATGTGGAAAGAATGACTGGCAATGCAAAAGAAGATGCTATACAGGAAACCGGATGGCAGGAGAAGGAGAGGACGTCCCCTAATCAGAGGTCTGGATGATGTGGAGGAAGACCTGAGCCGGTTGGGGGTTCAGAGATGGAGGGAGAGAGCATAGGATCAAAGAGATTGGTTGGCTGTTGTGGAGTAGGCTCGGGTCCTTATAGGACTGTAGTGCTGATATAACAATAATAATAATATTTTGACAATCAAAAATCATAGGCTTGTGTAATGAATATGAAGAATGCTCTTTCTTTAAAAAATATATCCTCTACAATACACAACAATCTTGTCATTCATCTTTTAATTAATGTGAACAAAGCTAATTTGAAAAGAAGCAACATTACTTAGTGAATATACATCGTGAGTGAGAATTTAAAGGATAACTTACTCTTGTAAGGCCTTAGGATCATTCTGCATTTGTTCCAAAATTAACCTCATAGCTGGATCGCACAATATAGCTTGGACTTCAGGGTCAGCCATAGCACGCTTCCTAACTTCTTCTGGATTAGAATTAACAGCTACTGAGCACTGCTTATAACCCTCAAGAGCTTCCTACAAGTTAAAAACATCATAATAATTAAATATTTTTAAAAGACATAAAAAAAAGTTAATGAACTCCAGTAACCAAGTTGAGAAAAGAAACATTAAAAATGGAAAACAAGTAATTTTAAATAATTAAAAATAGTGAATTTAGCTGAAGGAAATTCAACCATATCAAAACTCAAAATTGATTAAGCACTTTGAAATATTCAAACATTCAAGTCAATTCTCAACAATTTTTTTATTTTTATTATTGTGCACTACAGTCCTAGTCGGACATTGGCTTCACATATTACAGACAGCCATTCCTGTCGCTTATCTTATATTATCTTCCACCTTCTTCCTCCATCTTAGCAGGTCATCCTGGACATTGTCCAACCATCACAGCCTTGCCCTTCCTCTCAATCTTTTTCCTCCTGGCCTGCCGTTCATCATCTTTTTTGGAAGTCTATCTTCCGTCATCCTTAGCACATGACCAGGCCACCTTAATCTGCCTACTTTGACTATCGAAATGATGTTGGGTTCACCGAGCAATTGTTCTAGCTCCAGGTTGGTTCTTATTCTCTAATTACCGCTGTTATTCACTGGACCGAAGATTTTTCTGAGGACCTTTCTTTCCCAAATCCTCTGCAACCTCTCATTCTCTAGGATCAGCACCCAACACTCACTTCAATAAGTCACAATTGACCTTATTACAGCTTTGTAGACCGCAATTTTGGCAGATCGCGAGAACTCATAAATTTACTTAGGGCAAAAAGGCATTTGCTGCCAGCCGCTATTCTTGCTTTGATCTCTAATTTCATTTTATTTTTTTTCTGTTATTAGAGATCCTAAGTACTTAAACGTTTTGCAGCGCCTAAATGTGTGCCCATTAATTTGTACTTCTTTATCTCCATAGCCTTGTAGGCATCTTGAAGTCTCCATGTATTCCGTCTTGCTGCAATTGATAGTCAATCCCTTTCTCATAGCCGACCTTTTAAACTCTTCCAACACTCCTGAAACTGCAGGAAATGAATGTGCTGTGATGACTACGTCATCCACATAAGTCATGTGTTGGCTGAGTCTATTATAAATATCTCCTCCTAGATATGTCTTTATTTCTCCAATTGCTTTTTCAAGGACCAGATTGAATATTATGGGCGATAGAGGATCACCTTAGCCAGTCACTTCGAATTCTTTCGATAATGTTCCACCAACCCAATTCATAAAAAATTCAGATGATTTCCAAAATCCTTAATAGAAAACGGAAGTTTCATGGAACATGAAGATCTTTTTATAATATTATTCGAATTAGCTAACAATGATAAACCCTCAGCACAGTGAAACTTTCTCTTCCTTTATTCATTTGAACCAAAGTGGAAATTATCTCAAAAAGATTACAGCGCAACAATGCTTTACAACATGATTTTTTTTTTTAATTTATTTATTTTATTTCCAGATCGGCCTGGTAAGCCTTACATGGATGGTTTGACAATATTAATAATGATTTAACAAGAGGGGAGGGTGTAGTCTCCTGCAAGAAACACCCATAACAGATAAGTTTTCTAATCATTTTTGAATAATTGTAACTTTAGAGGAAGTATATAAAAAAAAAAAAAAAAAAAAAAAATACAAAGAAGTAACAATAAAAAAATAAAGAAATAAAATAATAATAATAATAAACAAATAGAAGTAAAGAAATAAAGAAAGAAAGAAAGAAAAAATAATAATAATAGTAATATATGGCAACATCAGTTACTTAACAAAAAAATAAATAAATAAAATAACAGAAAAAAAAAATATAAGAGAATAATAATGAAGACAAAATAAATAAATGAAGTAAGAAATAATACAATCAAATTGTAGTAATAAGAACAGTAGTTGGTGTTGTAACGAAGAAGTAAATACTGAATAAAATAGTAATGGTGTTTACTACATCAGGACGCCTTGCATGAGTCTTGGCTTCAATCTGTGGGATGTTGTTTGAGCTCCTACGTTAAAAGCTACTGCACCTTTAACCACTGGTAACTTGCTATGAAACCTGGTGTAGCATTTTTTGATGTAATCATCAATTGATTCTATTTCTAATTTACGATGTAGCTGACTATTTCTTACAAACCAGGGAGCATCTACAACAATTCTCAGGACCTTGTTTTGAAAAGATTGTAGTTTTTCCCATTTGGTAGAGGATGCAGTTCTTCACACTTCACAACCATACATCATTAATGGCCTGAGTATTGTTTTGTAGTCTAAGATAGTTATATTTGGTTTAAGAGTGGATTTCCTGTTTATTATCGAATACAGCATTGTCAGCCTTGCGTAGGTCTGTGTAAGTTTAAAATTGATGAGGTGATTCCAGGTAAGGCGCAATCTAGATGAACACCAAGGTATTTTACTGCCTCATTAGATGAATTCCACTGAAGTCTGTTTCCATTTAGAACCAGTTCCGGTGGGTCTGTTGGTGGTCTGAGGGTAAAAATTTTGGCAATACATTTTTGAATATTTAGGTTGATCATCCATTTGTCAAAGTACTTTTCTAGTATAAGTCTACTATAAGTTCATTAAGCGTGTTGCAAAAAAACTGCCGTGTCATCAGTGGACATAGCTAAGGAGGTTTCAGATGATTGGATGATATCGTGAAGATAAAAGTTGAAGAGGATGGGCGATAGAACTGATCCTTGTGGAGTACCGGCACTGATAGGTCAGGAGGTTGGGATTGTGTTGTTTATTCTGACGGTGAAGGTTTGATTATTGAGAAAAGAATGTAGAATATCATATAGTATTTTGGAGTGTCTATTGATTTAAGTTTATATAAAAGACCCTGATGACATAACTTGTCAAATGCTTGTTGAAAATCTAAAAATGTGACAAGTGTGTGTTTTTTCATTTCAAAACCGTTTACTATAAATTCTGATAATCCTGATAGTTGGTGCGCTGTGGAATGACTAATCTGAAATCCAAATTGAAAATCTGGAATAATGCTTGTATCTTGAAAAAATGAAGTTAGGCGCCTTTTTATAACTGATTCCAGAAGTTTTCCTATTATTGGTAAGAGGCTTATAGGCCTGTTAACTGCTGATTTGTTTGACGTTTTTCCCTGGCTTGTGAATAACTACCAGTTCAGCCTTTTTCCAATTATCAGGAAAATAAACAGTCCACAAGCAACTATTGAAAATTGAAGTTATTAAAGTGATAGCTTTTCTCGGTAATTTTTTAATGGCAATAGCTGGAATTAGGTCATGACCAAGGACTTTTTTTTGTTTTAAGTCTTGTAATAAATTCGAAAATTTCTATCGGAGTAGTAAATTTCAGTGGACGTTGTGCTGTTGCTAGTGGTATTGATACAAATTCATTTATCTCTTCATATGCTAAATTTCTTTTTGGCGGACCAATTTCACTTGTAGGGATAGAAAATGTTTTTTCAAAATAGTCTGCAAAGGCTTCAGCTTTCTCCACATCACTAGTTATGAAATCACCATTTTCTAATAGGTTTGGAATTTTTTCGTGTTTGTTTAACAGACGTCTTGTACCCTTCCATAGGGATTGATCATTTGGATCCAGGATTGTAACATAATTTTTCTAATTCTGTTTTGACAGTTCATCTTAATTTGTTCCATATTTTTTTGAAATTTGGATTTTTAGTTTGTACCCACTGTCTTCTAGCAGAATTTATTTGATTTTTGATAGAATAGAATTTGGAACGTTTTAAAAAAAAAAATATTTCTTTTTTTAGTGGAATGGTTTCACTGTAGACTTATTCATGCATTTTGATATGTTTTCTGTAAATTGTTTTATGACTTTATCAATTTGATGTATATGTTGGAAATTTTTTTTTAAACAAATATTTTCCTCCATCAATTGTTTGTGAATATCCCAGTTAATGAATCCTTTAATCATGGAACTCCGAGTGATAATTTTAGGAGTTTTGGTTGAGAACTGAATTAATGTTGGGATGTTGTCGGTATTTAGAGCGGCTATTGTTTTTGTTGTTACAGGTAGGCTGATATTTGTTAATAGCATAATGTCTAATATTTCAGGCATACACCCTTTTCTAAAAAATGTAGGTTCAGGAGGTGCCGTAAATTGAATATTGATTCTAGAACAAATGTCTAGTAATTTACTACCATTCAAGTTTGATTTATGACACCCCCTGTAGATATATAATGAAGTATTAGTACAATTATATCATATATTATCACTTCTGAAAATTTTTACTAAAATTATTATTACCAGTATTGTAAAAATGACTGAAAATATGTATAAATTGATATAAAATATATCAATTAAATGCTTATGAATTTAAAACTTGGAACATTATATAAAAGCTACTTCAATATGAAGAAACTTGGAAAAGTAAGGAATGAAGATATAGAAAAAATTAGTCATTACACAAATTTTCAAATTCATATTTCTGTATAAAGAAATAATTTTAAAAATCATAGTACAAAGGAGACACTATTGTATAGCGAGTACTAAGGCACGATCCATCAAGGCAAATCAAGATTCCTGCAACCTTTGAGAATTTATTCTACAAAGATTAAGATCAGGAACAAGACACAGCCACTCACGTAATGCTAACTATAATAAAAAAAAAATGAACTCCTCTGATGAATAAAAATGATATTGAGGTTATGAAGATTTTTATTAGCACCAACCAATTCATCAAGTAGACCTTCTTTCTACCTTTCAAAATATGTTGAATCACAGTTTTTGTATGTTTGTTTTTAAAAACTTAAGGAAAAAGAAAAACTAAACAACAGTTTAAAAATAAATATTGAATAAAATATTTACTGCATTGGTAGGGTCCATGTCCAAAGCTTTTTGGTAAGCATTAAGTGCCTGACTGGATTGTTGCATACCTTGTAAGATTTTACCTTTCCTAATCCATCCTTTAACTGAAACAAAATAAATTATTTTTTAAAACTTAGAATAACTTATTTAATTACTCAACAAGTACCTTATCTTACAATAGCACAACTATCATAATTATGATTAAACATATGATGCCAATACTATCCAATAATAATAATAGGTTTTTTTTGGTAAATGGATTTAAAGAAACAGTTGGGCAAAAAAAGGTTGTGACTAAATACTCAAGAATTTATGTCATTTGATTTTAAATACTATGACTCTTCATCATGAGAACCAAAATATATAGAACACTTCTTTTTTTCATTTTTCACTTTACAAGACTATTAATGAATTTAATAAAATGACTCTAATCAATGAATTTCGATAAAATGAGAAGTCTATCCAATTCTCATTTAATAAAAATGTTATAATTAGTACATTATAATTATAATTTCTTCATCATTTGTGTAGAAGTGTTTGAACAAATACTTCAAACTTTGATTTTCGATTTCATTATAAAGTAATGATGCAAATTTTGTTGAGTTAGTTAGCCAGAAAAAACAGTATTAAAATGAAAGGCAAGAAGGAACTTAATGGATTAATTGCAGCATATTTATGATTTGCCTAAAAAGTCTATGACAAGAAAAAATATCATAGCATAAATTACATACAATTTCATGCTAAGTTGTGCACAAAAAAATTATAAATGACAGTTAATTTATATAATAGCCAAAAAAGAGATTGAAATCCACTCATCCCAAAATATATTTTAAAAAATTTATGGAATATTAATTTATAATAATAAATTTCATCCTCAAACTAAAACAGAAAGCAGAGCCATTTAGGGTAGATTTGATTTTCTCAGGTACCCATAAACTCAATAAAAGTTTTGATAAAAATAATGTAAAAGATTGTTATTATTAAAGAATTTAAATAAATGGTAGTTTCTATCTAAATTACCATTTGTGATCACTAGATTCATTCGATGTATTTTTTTTTTATTAATTTATCAAAAACAATCATCAGAAATTTATTTAAACAAAGGATTTTACTAGAACTAAAAATTAATTCAATTTTTAGATATATGTGGGATCTATTAAATCATAAAAAATAAGAAATGCTGAATTAATAACAATTTATAACCATGAATTTGATTTAATTTAACATTTCCTATTTTTGTTCCTTAAATCTTTAATTAATTTATTTATTTTTTAAAATAATTTTATTACTTAAAATATGCCTTAAAGAATTGAAAAATTAAACTGACTTTGATAACTGCTTTCATATAAAATTGGAATTTATGAAAAAGTATTAAATAATATAGTTTTCAAAACAAAGAATAGAGCTTCTGAAAATAGTCCTTTTAAGGAAACAGGCTGGGGAACAAAAACAGATGACTAATACTCACTAAATTTAGGATCAAGTTGAAGGCATGTATCACAATCTTTGAGCCCCAAGTCAAAAGCTGCAAGTTTCGTATAACAAGCTGCTCTGTTACTGTAGTACTTGGCTTCATCAGGATTTCTTTTTATAGCTTCTGAATAATATTTAACGGCCTCAGCATATTCGCCTAAGATAAAAAAAAATAATCATAAATTCAGAGGTTCAGCTCTTCATAAGTTCAAATTTGTTCTGGGCATTTAAGAACCTTCAAACATCACTAATATATATAAGCTGTAAATATATATTTTATTAACATCAAGAAAGATGCATAATTTCACCATCAAATAAAACTTTATATCATGTACAATTATTTATTTAGAACGACAACCCGCAAGCAAGTCATGGCTTCATCCAGCAGCCATCACTATGTCTCCCTATCCTGTAGCCCTTACAACACTTCATTAATATTAATTCAAAATTCTGAAATTACCATTTTTAAAATGTTCATTTCCTTTTTCCTTAGCTTCTTCAGCTTTCTCAGGATCCACATATGCCTTTCTTTCGGCTTCCTTGATTCTTTTTTCTACATCAGATAATAGAGCTTTTATTTCAGGAGTTCTATGTTCAGACATTGCTTTTTCAAAATAGGTTTTAGCTTTTGACCAGTTCTAAAAACATTAAAAAAAATTATGATAAAGAATTCCACTCAAATACTATTATTAGATTTTATTTTATTATTATTAGATCATTAAGAAAATTATACCTCCAATTTTTTGTATGCATTTCCTATCCTAGTGAATGCTTTGGCTATTAGTTTAAAGTCAGCTCTATTTTCACGACCGATTTCAATAGCTTTTTCACATTGACTTATACATTTCTCATACTCTTTTTGTTCAAAATATACAGCTAGAAGTAAATTTTTTTTTTTTTAGAAAACAAGTATTAGAGACCATCTGATATATAAATAATAAAAGAAAAGAAAATTTTATAAGAAAAAAATTATTATACCTGCGATATTGTTATGATAAGTAATATCAGTAGGATTTATTTCGACAGCTCTGTTGTAGTGTTGAAGGGCAGTAACAAAGTCTTTCTTTTTATAAGCTTCATTTCCCAAGTCTTTTTCTTTTTTAGCCTGTAAATGGATGAATAACGAAAATAATGATTTCTACGTTTTAAAAATGCAACTCATATGCATTTTAGAATATTATTAAATTAGTTTTATAGGGATACCACGAGTTACAACCTTACTTGTAAGACAAATAGCCATTTTAAAAACGTATTAGAAAAATATTGTTAAGTGATAATAAAAACAATTACAAACAAATTCAGATGTTTTGAAATGATCACAAAACACTAAAATCATACTCAAATAATGTGCCTCTACAGTGACTACCATCAAAGAAAACGAGTGACAGAAAATATAATCTTGATTAATGTTATGAGCCTCATTTTTGGTCATTCAGTACATGAGCTTACTATTTTTAACCTGTTAACTGTGTAATTAACTTGTGTTAATTATGTACTCCTTTTACAATGGGGAATTGTTTTTGCAGTGATAAATATTACTAATATGTAAACTATTTATAAATAGATTAAAATAAAACCATACTGAGCAAACATATTGTAATAAGTTACCACAATTTATCAGTGAACAAATTAATTTTTTTTTTTTTTTTTTTTTTTTTTTTTTGAGAATATGACAATTCACATAGGTATATTGAAAATGTTTAAGTACATACAGCTGAAGGGTATACAGAACATTATATATAAAAAGTAACAAATTATAGAATTCTTAATTACAGAATAGAAAGATAACTATATTAAAACAAGAATTTTATTATATTTAAACAGGCCATACCTCACGTTGCTCAGGAGAGAGATCTTTATCCGGATCATCTTTAGATTGAGGTGGTTCTGGTTGGCTTGTGGGTGGTTTGGGGGGATCAACATCCATTTTCTCAGCTTCATTACTTAAGTCTAAATCAAGACCCATCAATACGCCCATTGTTACAAGAGCTCTTTTGTCAGACATCAACAAACTACATAAAAAATAAAGAAAATTATGGTATGTGTAGTGGATTAGAAAGTTAATAAATTTTCAACTGATTTTATTAATTATATATTTCTAATATCAGATTCTAATATCATAAGTTTTTATTGAGACACTGAGAATTCTACTCATGGATGGATGTGTTCAATTTCTTTAAACAATACTTTATAAGACAGGAATTTTCTAATGATGACATATAAACCAAACTAAGAAAAAGTGATAAGTTCAAAAATTAATGCAAAAAAGTATAAATATAGAATACAGAAAATATAAATATAAAGAAAATACATAACACAGAAACAGATAGTTCAAAGAAGAGCTTACTCGAGGGCGGTCCATCTTTCAACAAAACTATGCATCGGTCCTCATAGTTTACATATTGAAAACAAAAATATTTCCTTTTTATCATGGTCAGTCTGAACATTATTGAGAACTGCTGGGAAAAACTTTCTCAAGCAGTTAAAGCTTAAGGAAGGGAGTTTAGGTCCATGAAACTCACAACTTACAAGGCCGAAAAGCAGAACAATATTCGCCAAAAGTGTATAAGGAAAAGTTTCACATCTGTTCCAAAACAATAGCCAGAAGTCAAAAAGAAAAAAATGTACCAACACATAGCTGAGGGATACAACTACTAAGAGGTAATTGATAAATAAATTATCTTATATTTTTGTCAATGGTTTGGTCATTGGTTTTCGATTGTCGTTTAAAAAGCTATAACATCAAATATTTCAAAAAGTTTTATGTATTGGAATTAATATTTGGCAAAGAGAGAAAAAAAAAAAAAAAAAAAAAAAAAAAAAAAAAAAACGGTGGCCTATAATTTTGTTAGGAGTGTAACTAATTCTGCATTTAGATTTTTCAATTCTGCTTGTACATTTTAATCAGGATTTCTGAAAATGTTTTATCCAACACCATAATCTATGGCACAAATACTAAGTTTTTTTTTTTTTAGTTACTCAAAAGTTGTTTGGTTGAAATCATTTTTTCTTGGATCGATACCAATTTAAGTCAACCTCGAATATAGGACAACCCCTACCACTTATTTAACAGGAGCATATTTTAGAAAAAAAAAAAAAATTAATAAAAACCTTAAAAGGTAATACAAAAAAGTTTAATAAAATACCTCAAGTCATTGGGATTGTTTCTTAGCTGTTCAATAAGTTTAATGTAGGATGGATCATCCAAAAATTCCTTTGTTCTTGGATCATTTCTTAATTTAGTGTACACATCTGCAGCAGAAAATGGATGTGAAAAACCTAAAAAAAAAAAATATATATATAATTAACACAAAGGTTTACTTCTAAAATATTTAAATGTTATATTATAGCTCTAAAAATTTCAATTGTTACACATACATAAAATGGAAAATATCTTATAATTAAAATATATGTATATGCAAAAAACAAAAAACAAAAAAAAAATATATATATATCAAAGTATTAAGATTAAATTAAAAAAAAAAAAAACCATTACTACCCTTATATGTAAGTGTAGATGTATAAAGAATCTTAACATTTTTAGAGCCCAGAAAATTCGGAAATTTACATTAGAGCTAATTTCAACAAATGTATTTTATTATTATTATTTTTTTAATTTGATTTTGTATTATCTAATTATACTAGAGATGTGTTGATTCTCAATTCCAAGGAACCGATCAATACTGTCTACTTAGATGATAGTTTTATTACACCTAATTATATAATTATTATACATCCATTCTACTCCCTAGTAAAAAAAATAGAAACTATTACAAAGGATGTTTTTTTTATCTTTAACAACAAACCAATTTTTCACTGGACTGTTTTATTATTCTATAGGGAATTTTGCTACTCCAGAATTATGATTATAAACTTAAATATGATTAAAAACTCAAAAAAGAATTTTCATAATGAATTATTTGTACATTGTTTGGACTATAAGTTAACTTATATATTAACTGTTAAAAACAATAAATGCAATTCACTGTTCATTAATTTATGTCTCAAATAATTTTTTCATCTTAAGTCTTCCATAGAAAGACTTAAAAACATTATTTTTCCTTGAATAGGAATCGGAATGAATTGCCAAGGTTTTTTTCCATTCATTACTTTTTGAGGAAAATACTGAATTAACAGTTATGCAATTGTCATAAATAATCTTTTGCATTAATTTTTTGAAAATAATTATAGAAATAAAATAAATAGTGCAACATTCTCCTCCGTTTAACCCGGATTTTCGTTGTCGGATCCGTCGCAGTTCTGGCTAGTCCGACTTAAGGAGGTCACACAGTAAGTGGTAAATAAATTATTAATTCCAAATTAACAATAACAATACTTTTGATAATGACATTCAATATCTAAAACTCAAAAAGGTCTTTATTCACTAGAAAAAAAAGAAGTTTTTTATAGCTGTAATAAATGTACTTTACTGATATATAAGACAAAAGATTATACTTAAAAAAAATATTTATTTTTAACATAAGGACTTATCTTAAATTCTTAGAATAAATTTAATGAATTGTTTTACTACTGTATATTTAATTTAATTTAGTTTCAAATGAGTTCAATCATTATTTAAATAACTAAAAAAGTTTTATTATTTATTTTTACTTGTACTTTCTATTATAAAAATCACAAAACAAAAACAAGATATTGAAAACTTTTTTTTTTTTTTTCTTTACCTCCAGGTGTTTCCATTTGTGCTTTAACTTCTAGAAGACCTTCTTTTAACTGAGCATTGTTAGGATCGAATTTTAGTCCCTCCTCGTATGCTTCAATGGCTTCCTTGTGACGACCTAAATAAGCTAGTGCACTGCCTTTTCTTGAGTATCCCTAAAAAATGAAAATATGGTCATTTCAGATAAAATTAAATAAAATAAGATTTATTATAATTAAAATTTAACACAATATGGTCCAGGAAGAGTTCAAATGATAGCGAACGAAAACCAATGCCAAAAGATTTCTTATTTTGTTCCTTGGTGTAGTAGAGTTTAGATTTCATCTTTTATTTCGTTCTACCCAAGGTCATTCCAATTGCTTTGTTGTGTTGATCCTGCCGCTCTTGGTTCCCTCCACCCCCCTCCGTTGCCCCTCCACCCTGCATGGGCATCTTCAAAATAAACAACTTTCTTTGAAATTTTCTATTTTACCGACAGAGCTCGGCTTATCTTTTGCATTCAAAGAAATGAACCACATAAGGTTTTACTGCATATGGAATCAAATGATTTTTTGGCTATTTGTTCAAAAGCTAATAGAGTTCTCACAAGAATTAATTCCTTCTTTTTTCTCAGAACCAATGTAAGTGGAAAATTCTCGCTTAATTGTGCACTCTACCTAAGCCTTTCACAAAAATTCCCTACAGCATCAGCTCTTATAACCAATGTCAATGAACTTAACGATGTTTGTGAAATTTTATTAAAGGACCCTGAAGTTGCAGACTTTGATTTATCCACAAAGAACCTAATTGAAAAACTCAAAAATGAATTAAATCAACAATACAGATTTAGTTTTTTCGAGCAACACAAGACACTGTCAGTATGCACGTTCCTCGATCCCCACTATAAAAATATGGTTTTTAATAATCAGAACCAAGCTGAACACACAAATAGTCTTGTAATGGATAGGTTGACTGGTTTGATTGGAGGTGTTGCAACATCAGAGCTGTGCAAGAGGATCTTTTTGAAAGCAGGGATAATTTTAAGCAATCATCGCACTCGCCTTTCAGCTGATAAAAACAAAAAAATTTCTATTATTGAAGGTTAATATTCAAGTATAAATTTTTCCTGTTTGATTTTCATATTCTGTTTTTTCAAACACACAAAAAGATCTTATTTCAATATTCAATTTATACATTCTTTAAATAATTATACTTAGCTATTTAATCCTTCCTAATATTATAGTACCTATAATATTTTTAATTGTAAAATAGGAGGAGATCAACAGCCTGAAGTCACAACAATGGATGAAATGAAACTGCAAGGTAATTAGGTAGTAGGTTAGTCAAACTGATGTGGAACGAAACGAAAACTGGAACTGGTTTCAATAGGGAATGGAATCTAAAATCTCATTCCAATTTTGTCAGAAAGGCCCTTCACTACTTATATCTATGAACCAGAATGCATAATTAGAATATAAAAAAATATCTACAGTTGAATCCTGATATTACATATCCCGATTATTCATTTTTCTGGCTAATTCATACAAATTCGCTTGTTCACACAGAGTGGACTGAAAACAATGCATTTAAGACCCAACAATTCATATTATTTTTATGTTTGAGGTCATTAAAAACAGCTTACAATTCGTATTTCCAGCTAAAAACCTTGTCAATTCTTATTGTTTTCATGAGAGGAGAGGGGATAATGGGAGGTGCGAGATAAATATTTTCTAGTAAAAAACATAAATTTAAACTGTGTACACACAATAAAAGGACAAGAGAGTCCTTGACAAACAGAAGGTGGAGAAATAGCAATTACTAATTTAAAAAATATTACATCAGAATTCCTAAAAACTAGTGTTATCAAGAAAAGGACATGGCATCTAAAAGCAGTATGGCAAGCCAAACATCGATAATAACAAGGGACCCTTTAAGTAGGGGTGTTGTGAGTCAGTAGGTATTATCAATTGATCACCAGATAACCTAATGGGAAAAAACTCATAATCTTTTATAATGTCTAGAACGGATTATAAAACAAACAAGAAAATAATGAACTCTAACAACTGTATTAATTGGGTTCAAGAAATACATGAATGGATACACTATGACAATTTAACACAAAAAATACTAAGGTAGATCAAGCATAAGACAAAAAAACGTGCAGTTAATCAATTTAAGGAAAACGTTTAAACTGACCATTGAAATTACATCACATTTCTATTTTAATATATACGTATAAAACATACTAAGATCCAAATTCAAGAAAAATAAATTATGAAAATATATTTGATAAAAGCTCATAAATGTTATAGGAGTATAAAATCAAATCAATTTTTACTATAAACCTGGGATAAGAAATAAAATTATATATAACTCACCTTTCCCCAATCTGGTTTCAACTTAACAGTCATTTCTGCATCTTCTAGGGCTTTTAAGTATTCTCCAGCTTTAGCATAAGCAGCAGAGCGATTACTGTACAAAACATGGTTTTTACTATCAAGTTTAATGCCTTGTCCATAGAAATCTACTGCCTCAAGAAATTTTCCTTCTTGTAGAGAAGCATTCCCTTTTTCTTTTAACACAGTGACCTATAACATTCAAAAACCTAATAACTGAAGTGTTCCGAACCACTATCACATAGTCATTGTTTAATCAATAAACAATATCAGCATGTTATGAAATAAAGTTAGGTTGATAAATAAGTCAAATATTTAAACACATCACAATAGATAAACATATAATACATTCCAGCACAATCAGAAACCAGAAATGAAAACCATGTGATAAAAGTCAAGTGACAAAACAGTAGTTCCATTATTATTTTTAAATTATTCTTCAAACAATATTGAGACTATGTATTAAAAAGGTATTTTAGAACAAATTCAAAATAATAAAATAACAAACTAAGGCTTTGTACTGACCTGATCCATGACACCGGTGATTAACAACTAATAATTCTGGAACCTTCTGGGCTCGATTTCTATATGAGAATCATCAAATAATGATAGTACTATTTGGTTAAATAGAAAAATATGCGCTAGCAATACACTTCGTCTGCAACAAATGAATTGTAGTTAATAGTAAAAATAAAATAATATTAACACAACAAATGAATTTAATTTCATAAGAAAGAAATGTCAATACTTAAAATAAAAAACATTATTAATATTTAATTATCTTTTAACATATTAATTTATGGATATTAAATTATAATATAATATCATTTAAAACGTTCTTCTTACCGAACAAATGGTAGTTTTAAAAAATGATTTACAAAATTACTTTATATAGGGGGGGGGGGTCTTATTACATAAGTCAACTACTCAACATTAAATTAATCAATTTTAATATATACTTTCATATGAATTCATTCCTAAAACTTCGCTGTAAATTATTAATATCTTCCTAAAAACAAAAAAAACAAAACAATCAAACAGTAAAAATATTGATATACTACATATTAGAATCGTATTCATTCCAGTAAACAAGTATTTTCTTATCCATATCGTAAATTATTATTTTTTTGGTTTGATACCACTTTCATATTTTATCATTTCTTTTACCTGAATCTTTTTTTATTCGTATTTTCTTTACATTTTATGTCTTAAGTAAAAGGGAGAAAGTTTACTTTATTTACTGACGAAAAATCTCTCATTTATTGCATATAGCAGAAGTATTCGCTAGAATTTTCTATCACTATTTGTTGGCTTAATTCCATTTACCAATATTCTAAAAATATTTAGCATGTAGAACAGAATAAAAAATTAATAAATTAAATGCTTTATCCAGTGTCAATGAAATGTTTGAACCACCTAGACACTTTACAAAAGGAAGGTGGGGAGGTAATGCCGTTGAATCAGCATCCCACATTTACTCTGAAACTCATATCATTGCCAGATGCTTTGAAACTATTCTCCAATAAACTTTGAACGATAAAGCCAGAATTTACCTTCACGATCCTTTACCCAGCATATTTATTGATTCGACATTTCGGCTTAGTCATTCAGACTAATACTGCTACCAGAAAATCGTTGGAAAAGTGTATTTTGGTTAGGTTTTAACAAGGATGTAACTGAAGAGGCTAGATATTGTATCCTAGGCAAAATATTAAACGCTAAGTGATAGTTACAAATGGGTGTTATGAGGATGTATATTTAGACATCTTGTACCACTTCCTCCAGCGAATGTTAAAAGCTGGGTAATTAACAGCTCAACGAGATGTCCAAAGGCGATACCAATTAAAGACCTTGCTGCTGACTTCTTCCCCAACGCTTTCTATCTCGGTTGAGTCAGCTACATATTTTGGTGTCCTTGGGAATCTAACAAGAAAGACAATCAAGAGCGCACTCCTTGCCAGTGCACTCATCAAATTCCTAAGTACACTAAAGATAAGAATTTCTTCGTAACATCCTCATACTAACGGGTATGTTTAGAAATATCTTCTGACTTACTTACTTAATCCGACCCTCTTTACCGCTGAGTGGTGTGAGGTTCCTTCTTATAGAGCCTGGCCCAAGAAGCCCTGTCTTGCACCAGCTGCCTTCTCCTCCTCCAGTCCATTCCTCTTCTGTTAAAGGCCTCTTCGATTGCTTCCTCCCAGGTCTTCCTTGTGGTCGTCTTTCCTCTACTCTGGCCTCGTAGGTAACTCTGGCAATTTTGTCTTCAGCCACTCGCGAGACGTGTCCAAACCACCTGGGTTGGTTTTCTTGTATTATTTCTTCTACAGGCCTCAGGTCTAAGTTTGTTCTTATTGTAGTGTGCCTCACACTATCTCTTATATCTTCGGTCTCTAAAATCAACGTTATGAACTGCTACCTATAGTACTTCTCGGTTTGAGGAATACTATATTAAAAGACATGGGACGTAGTGAGGCTAAGCCTGTTTGGGGTTATCAGGCGAATTTTGATCTTAAAGAAGACGATACTGCCTCTGTCGAGCTTGATGCGCAAAAGATAAGGTTAGGACTCACGCTGGAATCAATTTTGCTTTCCTTGGTCGCAGTAATTAAGGAGTGGTGTAGTGTGGCGTTTGAAAAATAACTATCGTTCTGTACCAACTCACAAAAATTAGCAAATAAAGAACTATGTTAAAGTATTTGTTAAGGGTTACAATCTTTGCTTAGATATTTGTTCTCGTATTATATAATTATAATTATATAACGCTAGATTTTTCTATGTGTAAGAACAGTTAATTGTTTGGGCGTGAAATAGTTTTAACTATTTACGATTAATTAGTTTGTTTCATAATTTGGAATGTTTATAAAAGTATAGGTTATTAAGGGATAGTTCAGTATTTTCAAATTGTAATACTTGTTTTTGCGATTTACATTACATATTTAAAGTGAGTAACAATTATTAGATTCCTTAGTTAAGATTCTCCTAAAAACATAGGTTTATCTTTGTTGCTTATTTGTATAGTGATTATCCTTATCTGATACACTGTTTATTTTCCATTTCATAACTTTTGAAACTATTTTCTTTCTAGTCCCAAAGGTAACGTGTGAAGTATGCATATGAACGCCGTCAGTTATTAGCTATTTTTTCGTATTGCAAGCTCGATATTGAAAATGTACTGTGATCATTATTTCTAGCTACCCTTATTTTGTTTTAATTTTAATCTTTAATACATTGTGTATCTAATTATGGTAATATTCATTTATTAAGTTAAAATGTACTAACAAAGAGCTAATATATATTATATCTATGTAAATGTATCAACAAAGAGCTAATATATATTATATCTATCTAAATGTATCAACAAAGAGCTAATATATATCCTATCTATGCAATTGGCTCAACAACTCTTAATGGGTGCTGGACTTTTCAGTAAGCTTCCGCCAGTCATCTCTGTTGTGTGCGGCTGCTTTCCAATTCCTGACTCCTAGCAGATCTCTCGTATCAGCCGCCACACCATCTAACCATCTTAATTTCGGTCTTCAACTCTTCTTGTACGGTGCAATGGCTCTTCAAGGACTCTTACCGGGATTTCAGATCCTCAATCCTGCCTAGCTTAGCCCTTCCAATTTTATCATTCCGACAATATGAGGTTCTTTAACAGCTGATGCACTTTTCAATTCTTTCGACTTTTCCAGTCTAGTCCCTCCCTCACAGGTCCAAAAATTCCCTAAGATTTTTCTTTCAAACACGAGTAAATCATTTTCGTCGCTTTTGGTAGAGGTCTGTGTTTGACTAGTTTAAATAACAACTAGACGGATAAGCGTTTTAAATAGTTGGAGTTTGGTTCGTCTAATAATCAATGAACTTTACTATTTAAGCAGGCCAAAGTAGCATCGATTGGCAGCTGCTATTCTCGTCTTTATTTGATGTGTAGTTTAGTTCTTGAAGGCCTGTCAGATCTCAGATATAAGAATTACTTAAGACACTCAAACGTCTAACAACCGATGTATATGGTTTGGTTTTGGGGATTCACTTCCTTACCTGTATACGAGTAGATATACTTAATTTTGGTTTCATTTATACAGGGTGTCCCGAATTTAAATGGCAAAACTTCAGGAACTTATAGGGGACCGAAAAACTAAGACAAAAAGACCTTTTGAGATTTGCTCGTTTTTGCTTAGTTTTAGAGAATATCGCAAAAAAAAAAAAAAAAAAAAAAAAAAAAAAAAAAAAAAAAAAAAAAAAAAAAAAAAATGTTACAGGTAGCGATTATCACCTTTCAAAGTTCGTCAAGCTAGGCAGTGAGATATGTAAACACTTAATGTTATCCTTTACATTATTTTATTTGTTTACATTTTGGCTTCCTTCTAGGATTATAATTCCTAAATCAGTCTTCAGTCAGTTACTCAGATATTTTTGTGTGAATAGCATCAGCCACAATGCCGCATACATATTATAATGTTGAATACGCTGATATGATTTTCGTTTATGGTTTCTGTAACGGAAATGCTTTACAAGCGGTGCGGGAGTATGCGCGCCGATTTCCAAATAGAAGAGTGCCTAATCGACGAGTCTTTTCGTTAACTTTTAATACACTACGAGAGACTGGGTCATTCTTAAGACGTAATGAAGGCGACCAATTCCAGGCAGCAATAAGAGCAGATTATCGGAGAAGAAATTGTGTCCAACGCCACTTCGATAACAATCCTGAGACTAGCATCCGAAAAGCATCTGCTGCATTAGCAATATCGCGACAAGCAATATGGCGAACTTTAAAAGGTGACAATCGCTACCCATACCATCTTCAAAAACTTCAGAATTTATTATCTCAAGATTATGTCAAGAGATTGAATTTTAGTAACTGGTTTCTTGACAAAATTCACGATGATAATTTATTTCCATTAAAAATTATATGGACCGATGAAGCTACCTTGTTGCTCGAGCTTGGCTGGATATAAATTATCCACAACGATGGATTGGACGTGGAGGAGTAGTACCTTGGCCACCCAGATCACTGATATAACACCCAAGGATTTCTTCGTATAGGGAACCTTGAAGCAGAAAGTTTATTCGGTGTCAATCAACTCAAGAGAGCAATTAAGAGACCGAATCATAAATGCAGTGCACCAAAAATCATCAGAACAATGTTTAGCTGCAATTTATCAAGTGAGTGCTAGATGTAATGCTTGCATTGGTGCAAGAGGACAACATTTTTAGCAATATTTACATTAAAAAGAACATAACATAAATATAAATGTAAATAAATAAGTATAAAAATGAAAACTTGTTTTGTTTCTTTTTTTGCGAGTTTCTCTAAAACTAAGCAAAAACGAGCAAATCTCTAAAGGACTTTTTGTCTTAGTTTTTCGGTCCCCTTTAAGCTCCTGAAGTTTTGCCATTAAAATTTGGGGCACCCTGTATATGGTTCCATCTTTGCTGAAGGGCGCCATCGAAAGCTATAATGGATCTTGCAACATTATCTGTCTCTTCAGGTTAGAAAAACAGCTGGACTAGCTTTTTAAATACCGTGCCCACAGTCTTAATACCAGAGTCCCTCACCACCATTTCCCGTACTAAATCAAACAACTAACATGTTAAGGCATCTCCTTGTCTTAACTCTTTATTGATGAAAAGGTTTGAGGACCATTCTGACTGAATGTGAACGCTGCACAGCACGTCTTGAATTGCCATCTTTACAAGAGGAATCTTCAGTTCTCCCATTGCTTCAGACAACTCGTTTCCTCTGATAATATCGTACGCACTTTTAAATCAATGAACAATTAATGAGTGGGAATTTTATATTCATGCCTTCTTTCCAGAATCGGACGGAAGTTGAGATTTGATCAATTATTGATCTGCTCTTTCGAAAACCGGATTTGTATTTTCCAATCTCACTTTTGACAAACGGGACTATTCTGTTATAGAGAATATTTCAAATGTACGCTTAAGTAATGCTATTCCTCGAGAGTGGTTCACCTTTCTTTTGTACCAAATATATGATAGCATGTTTCCATTGAAGAGGTACTCTCTCCTTTGTCCAAATAGAGAATATTATGTCATAGATGGTCTTATGTAGTTCTTGACCACCGTATTTAAGTAATTGCAGCGTGCCCGGCAGGCTTGTGAACTATGCCTCTACGGCAAACGCGCGGTCCTCCCAGGTCCAATGCATAACTGGTAGGAGACCAAACTTCTGTACCACGCATATCACACGACATCCAACCCACCCTCCTGCGAATACTCATGGCTGCGTGACGCCAAATTCAAATCAGCAACTTATCTTGCCGCATCCTTTTTGTACCTACCAATGACTTACATAGTAAAGACCAAGATATATACCTGTCTGGCTCTAGCGTCTGTGGTGTCCACATCGTTACGTAAACAATCTTAAATTAGTGTTGCTAATAGTGCTCAGTTGTTAGTGAAACTAGTCAATATTTATATTTAAATAACCACTGTTTTCGCTGTGAAGTGTAAAGGAGTGAGTAATTAAAATTATGTTATAACATTATATAATTTAGAGCTGGTAACAAGCGTCCTATGAGAAGTAATCCCTTATTAGCTAATAGTATTAACAACGAGAATTCCGTTATTTACGTATACGCTCTGAATATATTTACATTTATTTAATTCTTAATTTTAATTTCTCTAAAATGGCTGTTTGTCTAGGTTGCACGATCCCACTTCGAAACCACTCCTTTCAACATTGTTCCTCTCAACTCACATGTTATTATTGCTGGAGATTTCAATACCAATCTCCTCTCCGATTCCTCTGACAAGTCTTATCTTGAAAATCTTTTTTTCCCCTCAACCTACATGTGGTACCATTCTCTCTTACCCACCAGACATTTACATCTAATACATGGCTTGATCTCCTTATAGTTGATTCTCCTAAAAACCTCATTTCCTCTTCCCAGTTACCAATCACGTTTCTTTCTAATCACGATTTAATATCCCTGACATACAATATCCAAACTCCAACATTCATCCCAAAAACCATTTCCTATCGCAATTTTGATTCCTTAACATTTTCCTCAATCCAAAATGATATTGACGCTCTGGACTGGGACTCGATATATTCCTCCTACACTATCGACAACATGGTTGACATCCTCACATCCAATCTCTTATCCATCCTCGACTCACATGCCCCCCTAAAAACCATCCTAATCCGACGTCCACCAGCACCCTGGATCACAAAAGAAATCAAAAACCTATAAAAGAGACGAGAGGCCGCCCGCCCGAAGACGTTTTCGACGGACTAGATTTCAGGACGACTACGCTCTGTTTAAATCCCTTCGGAATCAGACACAAACTGCCATCTGAAAAGCTATATCACAATATTTTCATGAAGCCCTCTCCAGTGCCTGTGATCCAAAATCAAAATGGAAAATTCTATCAAAACTTTCCTTTAGTAAATCCTCAAATGCTCCGCTTTCATACTCTTTTACTCCTAACGAAATGAATTAATTTTTCGCTACCTCATCATCAAACTCTTCATCTCTTTCCGCCAGCTACGCTCCAAACGGTCCTCCTTTTAACTCCTCCAATTTTTATTTTTCTTATATCACACCCTCAGACCTCATTGATGCCATTTTCCAAACACGAGCTATTGGACATGATGGTATTCCACTAAAATTAATCAAATTATGCCTTCCTACTTTCCTTCCAGTCCTCCTACATATATATAATTATTCTTTGCAAAATTCCATGTTTCCTTCATCCTGGAAGAAAGCTAAAATACAACCCTTACAAAAGAAATCCAACCCATCCTCACTTAACGATTTCCGTCCCATATCAATACTTTCCAATCTATCCAAACCCCTTGAAAGACTATTTCAATCACAAATCTCCAATTTCTTAGATAACTCTCATCTCCTTAATCCGTTCCAATCTGGGTTCCGACCTGGTTATTCAACTCAGACAGCCTTAACAAAAATTACTAATGACATACATACTGCTCTTGACGAACAAAAAGTAACTGTCCTTATCCTTCTAGACTTTACTAAATCCTTTGACACCCTAGACCATTCTATTCTCCTCACGAAACTAAAAGCCCTATCTTTTTCCTCAAGCTCTTTCCTCTGGTTTCATTCCTTCCTCTATAGTAGAACTCAAATAGTATCCATACCAAACCAGCCACTTTCCTCTTCTCTTTCGTTGACATCAGGGGTAGCCCAAGGTTCCAGTGTCTCTCCTACCCTTTTTTGTGCCTGCCTAAACGATTTACCAAATTCCATTTACCATTGTCCCTACCATCTATACGCGGATGATTTCCAGATATATCTATCCTTCCATCCCTCTGATTTAATAAAATCATTCTCCCTTATCCAAGAGGACCTTAATAGCATTTGCAAGTGGGCCTCTGATAACAAGTTAAAATTAAATGTAGAAAAAACGCCGGCTATTATTATAGGTTCTAATACCCATTTGAGATCCCTTCCCCACCTCCCGATCCTGTCTATGAACTCCCAACCTATTCAATTCCACTCCACAGTTAAAAACCTTGGTATTGCCTTCGACCAAAACCTTTCATGGAAACCTCATATCTCCCAAATTTCTCGACGGGTTATATCCATCCTTAAACTATCCCATTCTTCCCAGGACTCCCTTCCGAAACCTACTCGTCAACTTTTGGTTTCTTCCAGTATCCTTTGACTACAGCTGTGTGGCATATGGTGGGTTGACGGCGGAACTCGAGAGTAAACTAAGAAGACTAATGAACTGTTTCGTTAGGTTTATCTTTAGGGTTCCAAAAGCCTCCCACACATCACATCTATATACAGAGTTAAAATGGCTTTATCCTTCATCCCGCAGAAATTACTTCCTTGCCTCCTTCCTCTACCAAACCATTAATTCTCGGAATCCCTCCTACATCTATAACATCTTCCAGTTCTGATCCTCGGTCTCCTCCCGCACTACAAGATCTCGCTCCTCAGACCTGTATACTTCTTCCCGTAAGAGTACATCATTTGACCACTCTTTCATTTCCCGTGCTACTTCCTTATGGAATTCACTACCCTGTAATATCCGTAATGCTCCATCTCTGTCCACATTTAAATCCCTTCTCTCCCTCCTTTCCCTCCAGAATGATACTGACTAGCAAAACCTCACTAAAAAAAAAAAAAAAAGCATTCATTAGATGTAAATTTTTTTTTTTTTTTCTCCTACAATTATTGGATTTTTGTAATTTTTATTTCATCTGTGTCTGTTTTTGTTCTTTATTTGTAAAATTGTAAATAGTTAACCAGTTTGTTAATTTATTTTATTTCATCTTATGAAAGCTAGACTCATTGTATTTATTTATGTACATTATATTATTCTTAGGGGACATCGTCCCAGAATAAAGTTTATTTTCTATTCTATTCTATTCTATATGTATATATTAGGGCTAGGCTAGTGGGGAATAACGTCCTCGGTGTACCCGAGTCAGGATACTGCACCATTATACACAGAACACTACATTAAACATGTAAACTGACACAAGGGCTCTACCACTGCACACCCTAGCGCTCCCTTCTCTAGAAAGCCACCACGGGGGGGGGGGGGGGGAGCAAGTAAGAGTGCTCTGAGGAGACGCCCCTACATCTGAATCGGAGGCAGCGGACTAATGACCCGCTTCTTCAAAATTTTCATTATTATTTCACCTCATATAGAAAAGGCCGGATTGAATTATGGAAAAAGATCAGGAAAAGGCTCAATGGACTTGAGACTTCGATATTGGAATACCCTATCTTTATATAGACCTGGAGGACTTCAGGTCCTCTTGTCAGATTTTAACCAATACCGTCTGGCTGGGAATTGGGCTTATTGATAAGAAACATCATAATAAAGATTCACATATCTGGAACAGGATTCGTTGTGAGAGGACCAATGAGACACCAAATTATTGGATTTACTTCCAATAATGAATGACTGTGTAACTTTGTATCAAAGGAGTATTTTATAATTACAGCATTATTATCTGTCATGTCCCTACCGACGCATCAAGGGGAGTAGAGAAAGAGAACTGTTACAACGCATTGAATAGGGCCCATGATATATGCCCTAAAAGTGATATAAAGCTTTTATTAGCAGACTTTAACGCTAAAATCAGAACGGAAGAAGTTTAAAGACCAACCATTATCCCAATAGTATCCATAATGAGAATAATGAACAAATTTGTTAAGCAATACTATGCACAGAGGCGCAAACGTAGTTTCTGATCATTATTTGATCATTGCCCGGATCAGAGCAAGAATTTCAACCACAGCAAAATAGGATGTTGTTAGAGATCAGTCAAAAAATCTAGGAATTGTTTGATATTAACAAACCAAATTTTAATATAAATATTGTCCATGTTTGAGTCATGTTGATGACCATCATCCCAGCAGATGGAAAATTGAAAAACTAAACAAATCATAACAACACTCTGACTTGACTCTGAGTATTGTTATGTTGACATAATTTTTTTCTATTTTAAATCTGCCCTGATGATGGCCATCAATTTATCAATTAATATGAAAACATTGATAAATTGCTGAAATAAAATAAATAATTAGTCGCAGTTCACCACTCTGGGACATGTTATTCTTACAAATTGTTTTTTTTTTTTTTTTCTTATGCTTCAGCTGTACTTTTCTAACATAATATATTAGTTGAGGGTGGTCTGCTACTCCGACCACCCTCAACTAATATATTCTGTTAAAAAAATATGTAAATACATCTAGGAAACTACAGTGTTAAACTGAATAAATTAACGAACAAAAATAAAATCATAATTGTTGAAAAAATTAAATCACATAAAACTTTGAATTCAATGAAATTGACAATGCAGTGAATGGAGTTGATAACAAGGCAAAATAGTTACTAGCATATTTAATGAAGCTTATCTGTGTCCTACCACCAAAGCAGAGAGAGAACCACTTATAGCCTGTCCAACATGAATTGGTATGGAATCAGGAAAAGGTTGCAAAGGCTGGTCTAATCTGTTGTAGATAAAGTGAAGGTCCTCAGATTGAAAATAGAAATCCTGCTAGACAATCACTAATATATATAAATAAAGTGAAAATGAATAGGTTTTAACTTACAACTTTTTGAATTGATCACTTAAAGTGCTACTAATGGCTGGTTTATGTACAAGTTACTGAAATGTCACTGTAATCTTATTTTCACATTTACTTGATGAATATATTGTAAAAAGTTGTAAATATCAATAAACAAAAAAAATAAATTATCTCCAATTAGAATTCAATGGTAGTTACTGTACGGTTACTTCATCATTAAGTAAATTTTAAATATAAATTTATTTTCTTGACTGTTAGTATTAAATGTTAAATAAAGTTCTTGAGCTTCAGTCAATATCAATTTGATCTCAAGAATCTATATTTTCACTTGTAGTAGTAGGCAATACTGATAACTAACTGGATACACAGAGTCAACAGATACATCAATTATTTGAATTTATGAATTAGATTAGCATTAGGATGCTAATAGTATAAATAAATTTGAGTTAATACAGTGGTAATTTCTAAGTGAAATGTAAAGATACTTTAAATGTTGAGAATAATTAGTTTTTTAAGGCCCTACATCACTTATATCAATTTTAATAAATAGGTAGTAACAGTGTTGGCCGATTGTGTTAAAGTTTTAAGCACTTTAGCATTCTCCAGACTACTATTGTGCTGGTTCAAATCTAGCTTCGCGGAGTTGATACTTATTTCCTGACCCATAGAATAAATCTCATCCTTCTCACTCTAGCTGGATTAACTAGTTAAACGGTAGGGAGTGGTTTAAAATGAAGAACTTTATTTTCAAACTGTGCCCTAAGAATATTTTTTGGTCTGTATTTCTTTCCATGTATACATTAATTTAGTATTATTTATATATCTGCTTGTAATGATCCCTATTTAAAATGCATACTACAGTTTTTTTTTTTAAATTCTGAATTTGTAAATAAATAAATAAAAAAGACCAGAGAGAGAAAGACCACTCTCTCTTTAGGCTCCTCTGAGTTGAAAAGCACCTGGAAATAGCCAGCAAGGGTTTTGGTGCAGTCCTTATTGTTCAGTTGGAACTACATGGCCCATGCAGAGTTAGTGTAGGTGTTGTGTAAAGGGTTGTCTGCTTTTTGAGTCCTTTATATATATCTCCAGAGTTATTTCTCTGGTCTTCCATGAGCCTTGCAACAGGAATCCCGATTCTCAACCACCCACCTGGGAGGAATTAGAAAACATCATGAAGGAACTCAAGAACAACAAGGCTTCAGGTGAAGATGGAATAACAGCAGAGATGTGGAAAAATGGAGATAAACAGTCCTTGCAGAGCATCCATCAGATCATACAGGACATGTGGACACAGAGACCTTACCAGAAGGATGGACGTCAGCTTTGAATCACCCACTGCACAAGAAGGGTAGCAAAACAGATCTCAACGATTACAGAGGCATTATTACATTATTATACATACATTAAGGCATTATTATTATTATTATTATAATAAGACTGCCTAAGATCTTCTCTGCGGCCTTGCTAATTAGGGTCACAGACCAGCTGGACTAACAATTAGGTGAATACCAGGCCGGTTTAAGCAACTGTAGATCTCGCCCAGAACATATACACAATCTTAAGACAATCCTCACCTTCAAGAGCCGAGGTGGGCACCCGTCGCACAGTGGGGTATTTGACTGGTTTTCTTGGCCAAAAATATTACTGATGTTTAATCCATTTTATTTGATCCGATATGCTAAAAAATAGTTAATACATGAATATAGAAGTAGATTTTAAGAAAATAATAGTGTTTTTACTGTTATAAATAAAATTAAAAAAAATATTAAAGTTAGGTATACAAGTATATTTTTATTAATCAACTATCAGTCTTTGATCACACACACACACACACACACACACACACACACACACACACACACACACACACACACACACACACACACACACACACACACACACACACACACACACACACACACACACACACACACACACACACACACCAACACCACTTCCTTGAAATCATTCAGAAATTGATCTCAATGCTTTGTGTCAATGCCTTCTTCATCAGATGACCCATCTTCATTATTTGAAGAAAAACTTCGCTCCTGAATGTCAGGATAGTTATATTTCTGCTCAGGTGGTAGAAGCATGTCTATAGTTTCCTTAAGGAAGGATTTGGTTTTTTTTTTTCCTAGGTAGCGGCCTCAATCCAGTTATGAGAGGATCTGAAGTAAGTAGAAGTCTATTTAGGACATCTAAATTGCAAGCTTCTCTCGAACATTTTCTTGAATAACTCTGCCGGTATTCACGAAAGTTCTTATTTCTGGCTTCGGCTGCTTCTTCAGACAATTGCCCTATAGGCAGGAGAGCATGTTGCACAATAATTGGCCCGTGTACTAAAATCTTGTGCAAAGTTGGTGTCATAGGATGCCAACCATACAACTGAACATATAATTTAGCTGTATTTGCTGTATATTCTGCAAATTT
Source organism: Euschistus heros (assembly GCA_003667255.2). NCBI lineage: Eukaryota > Metazoa > Arthropoda > Insecta > Hemiptera > Pentatomidae > Euschistus > Euschistus heros. The sequence continues at coordinate 86,801 of RCWM02000206.1, read as the reverse complement.
TTCAATATGGATACGATACGATGGAAATAGTTTCCAATATCACTTTGATGCGATATATGAAATTATAATCCAGGCCAGTTATTTCGGCTGCTAACATTGGATTTGCAAAAAATCTACGACTTGTGTTCCCGTCATTTGTGTTGCCAAAACCAGGCTTAGGAATATCTACAATAAGTCCCATTTTGTCTTTCATCTATTTTTGAATCTCTGCCTTCTTTTCGTTTACAATTAATTTGTCCTTTTCTTCCCTTACTTGCCACTTCTTCACTGGTGATTTGTAGGCCAAATGTAATAATCCTTCAAATAGTCGAATCCTTGAATGCAAAATAGATAAACCAAATCGTAATGATTCTTCATTAACTGATGTAATCTGTGACAACTCATTAAATGTTTTTGATGTTGCACCACATATATAACACTTCATTGTAGAAGTAGTTTGAGTTGCGGCATTACACACTTTAGCGTCAACCATTGTCAATAACAACCTATGCTTAACAGAATACAATCTTTGTGCCAATACAATTGTCGATACTTCTAATTGGTTTGCTGAATTTTGAACATATTGTATTTCTTCATTCGTAATATCTGCATTCTCCTTGACAAACCTAATTCTAATTGGACGGCAATACCGCGGCGAGGATGGTGTTGGATTCTGCCAAACAACTCGTTTTTCAAATAAGCCACAAGTTAATTGTAGCGGTACAAGAGAAGATTGAAATATGTTTGCATCAGATTCACAATCATTTGCAAAGTTCTGTTTATATTGTGATTGCTGGGATCCATCACATCCCCATTTATAAGTCATCATTAACGAATTGGAATCCTCTTCGTTTAAGGTTTCTAAAACAACTTCTAAATGTGTTAGTAGGCGAGTGACAGTATGATTCAACAATGCTTGTAAATTTATTTCCGCAGAGGTAGCTGTCACAAGAAATGAATCTTTATGAGGGTAACATGTCTTCTTGGCCCTTTGTAAAATTGAGTAGCAGGGGAAGAATTTAAGATTTGTGTTTCTTATTATATTATATTGTTTTCTAGTGAGTCCAGCTTCGACAAACATAGCTAGTGCTTGCAAAGGTGACAGTGGTGGGGTTTGATCTGTATTCATTCGTTTTGAACAGGTACCCATGTATTTCTTTGCGCGTGATGGAGAGCTAGTTATATTCTTTAATAAATCACTAGCTTGAGGATTACCTTCAGCTCGTAATTGCATTTGTGTAGCATACATCAATTCCATTGAGTCCATAGTAGTACGTAACTTTTCTGTCTTACGCCTACGACTGCGCTCACTGGATTCTTCAAACCTCTTTAATGGTCGCCCTGGTCGCATTTTTGCCATTGGCAACAAAAATTTACCCTGAAGCCATACTTCATTAATTTTGATAAAAATAGCATCTTTTTTGTGTGCTGCCAACCATTTTTGTTTAAAATGTGACTGAAAATGGGAAAAATTGTGTTTGATTTCATTAATTTGCTTTTGTGACCAATCATCATATTTTAACAAAATATTAAGGGCATAATGTAATTGTTCTTTATAATTGAGGTCTTTTTTTTGACGCATGATGTCAAATACACATTTTCTAGTCATTATTTTGACTCCTGAAGGTCCTAAAAGGAAAAACAAAATGACATTAAAAATTATCACAAAAACAATCACATTTAACAAAAAAAAACAACAGACATTAACAGCCATGTACACGCACATCCGCGCGAATCCGCGATTACTGATTATATATTCTTAAAGTTGAATCATTCCTCTTTATATTGATATAAAAATAAGTGGTTGGAAATGCTTGGAAGTATAACAAAAACATTCGAATAACTTGAAATTCGACACTAAAAACGCCAGAATATTTTATATTTTCTTTTGTGGTCTATCTAATTTACAAATGGTCTAATTATTGCTAAAAAATGATAAATATTCTCTCACTTACCTGCTTCAGAGTGATCCATAATCAAAAATTGTCTTGAAAATTCCCAACTCGAGAAAAATAACCTTTTTACAAAGATAAATATCCGACTGACAGTTACCATGTGAGTGCAAAAAAAAGAGTGGTGACTTTGTTGTATTATACCTGATTCACAGATGATCCAGGCAAAGAAATTAGCCTTATACATTGTTGACAGACTATTCAACTATATCTGACAGTAATTACTTTTCGTCTGAGATAACTTTTACAAAATGGACTTTTGGCCAGCATTTGAAGGCAAATACCCCACTGTGCGTCGGTGGTTGTTCTTGTAGATTTCCAGAAGGCATACGACTCTGTGGATAGAGAAACTCTCTTCTCCACATTGGGAGAATTTGGCCTGGATGAGAAAACCGTGAGGTTGGTCCAAGCCACTATGAAGAACACGACAGCCAAAGTGAAGTTCAGAGGTGAGCTGTCCGAGAGCTTTCCCATCAGAACGGGAGTCAAACAGGGCGATGGTCTCTCATGCATTCTTTTCAACTGCGTCCTGGAGAAAATTATCAGGGAATGAACGACACTGTTACCACCGGGAGCTGGCCTGAAGCTTGGGTACAAGAAAGACAACCTTAATGTGCCATGCCTAGCCTTTGCCGATGACCTCGCTTTAATGGCTAATGATATTGAAGAGGCTACACACATACAACAGAGCCTGTACAGGGTAGCTGTTAAGACAGGCTTGAGGATCAACATTCAGAAGACGGAATTTATGACCAATATCAAGAAATCTCCCTCCAAATTTCCTTAGAAGACACTAACATACGGAAAGTACCTGCAGTGAAGTATCTAAGAGAATGGATCTCTGCGAACCAGACCGAGAACCTAGCCATAGACACCAGATGCACCAAGTTTGAAAGGGCTTATCAATCCTGCCGATATATTTACTCTTCTAAATGCCTCTCTAAAAATCTCAAAATAAGACACTACAACACTGTAGTAAAACCAGCTGTTCTGTATGCCTCCGAGTGCCTTGTAATGGCCAGGAACATCCTGAGGAGGATACTAGGACCAGTCAAGGAAGAGAATGGCACCTACAGGACTGCACTATGATGAGCTATATAAACACCAGGAGGATATCCTGACATGCAAAAGAAAAAGGCGACTGACCTTTTATGGACACCTGGCCCGCATGAATTTCAAAAGATTAACAAACAGGATATTTACAATGGCAGGTAGAGGCAAGGCTTCCAAGAATAAGTTGATAACATCAGTGAAGTCAAAAGTGGAACAACTAGGGATCCCACTGGATAAAACACAAGACCGATTGCAGTTCCGACAAGCTATCCGACAGAGAGTTTTCCCAGTGTCCCTAACCAGAAGACCAAATGGACAGAGGAAAGGAAGCTGGGTCGTAGGCAAAAGCTGTCTAAGGGTTAATTTAATATTTTAAGTTATCTTTGTTTAGACTGCAACAAGCGCCAGAATTTGCTTTAAGATTTATATAGTTTAAAACTTCAAACTTTTTTGTAGTGCTCGAGTTTTATCTTGTCGTTTCTATGCAACTTCATCTACCCTACAGGACTCTAGATGCCTTAAAGGGCATGGGGTTATCCAGGGTAAACCTCATAGCCTTGGAACAGACGATAGATCGTTTTGTATCACATGGGGAATTTGGTAGACGGCTGAGCATATTACATGATTTGCATCTTTTCACGGTGAACTATTTCTCTCAGTCGATCACTGAGGAAAACGACCCGGGATACAAATATTTCGCTTACTGGTGGAAAAATACTGTAGTCCTTTCCCATTCTAACCTTAGGAAAAGAGGACCTGTTTCTGGTCTTGAAGCAAAAAATTAGATTTGAAAACTTTTTTTTTTGCAATTTTAACATTGCCCTTCGATTGTTACTGTTGTGGACACATGCATGGCCTGAAAAATAAATAAATAAACATATCTTTGTGGACTATCTAGTGTCAGTTACACCTTTTCGATGTGCATAAAGCCTTGCCCTAAACCTATATTTGTCTAAGTGTCTGACTGAAATTCCTTCCTCTTCATAGTGAACCTGCTTTTCTCTGTAAACGTTTAAATTTTCCTTATTGTTTGATGATAGGAGTAGTTTCATCATTTAATGTTTGTTTAAATCCACAGGAGTTGGTATTGGGCAAAGGCCAAGCAGCACCATAAAACGATAGTCTTTTCTTTGTTGTCATTACACAACTCGTGTTCCTATCACCTGTTCTTTCTTTCTAGGTTAATAAAAAAAATTGCGACTGTGCATTTTAAAAGATTTATCCAAAAGCAGTTTAAACCCATGAAAGTGGTTTTTTTGAAGCACTATTTGAGAGAGTGGTATCGACTTCGAACCTCTGTCCCATCAAATTCTTTAAATCACCATAACACTCGCAGACCGATTCTAATGCTTCGCTTCGAGTTTACATTTATCGATAGGACTTTTCTGGAAACTTCCAATTCTAGTTTCAACTTTTGTTTCGTTGTGATATATTGATATTTTCTTATTTCATTTTCTCTAATGTGAGAAAGTATAACAGAAGATAACAGCATTACTTTCAACATTGATTTAGTTTTTTTTTGTATCATTTTTTTTTCTTTCTGTGTTTTCCCTCTTACAATAACCCTGTAAGAGAGGCGTGTATTTAAATCTGTTCATGCTCCATGCAATTAGCATATTACATGTATCTAACATGTTTAGTATTTTATAAAATATGTGAAATTTAGAAATTATTTGCATTTAAGTTTTTATGATGAATTTTGAATAGGTACAATAAACAATGTAAAAAAGAAACAAAACAAAAATAAGTGAAAATTTCATAACTGACAATCACAAAACAAATAAAAACATCAATGAGTTCGGCTCCACGTCGTTTGTCAAATTCCTCACTTCTTCTATAGGAGTTCTAAATCACATTCAATGATAAACTTTTTTATTTCGTTGGGATATTTTTTGAAAGTATCCTTCTCTGGAATAGTATGGATTTTATAAGCTGTACTCTCTTGTCAAAAAGAGGGCAGATGTATAGAATTTGATGAAAAGTCTGTTATATCTGTCTGTCGCAGTGGCATGTAGATGAAATCGGTTCAAATAGGCTTTATTTTGTTCGTATTCGGTCAAGAATTGGGTGACTTTGTAATTTGTACTTTTAATTACATATGTCGTAGTTAGAAAGTGTGATATCTGGAATAAAGTTGTGTATAGGTCGTCCTTTTGTAGTTTGTTGCCGCTGCTGATTCCAAACATTTATCAAATCAGTCAGACTGCACCTCTTTATACAGGATATAGGGATTTTGTCATATATAGTAAGAAGGGAACTGTTTCTGGATGCAGCCTTAGCCAACTCGTGTGCTAGTTCGTTTCCTATATCCCCACTGTGACCCTTAATCCACTTAATTGTTATTTTGAAGTCCATGTCCATTTTGATCATTAGTAGGTGTAACAGAAATTAACATTATTTTAACATGGATTAAGTGTTGGTGTGGAAATAAAGTAGAATAAACTTCACATTCGAAAAGTAGCGAGGAAAACATCGAAGTAGATCAGAAGAAGGTAACAATCGATAGAAAGGTATTTTGGGCGGGAGCTGTCATTACCTTCTTGATAGTGGTATCGATACCAAAAAGATGACAATGATTGAAATCAAAGTATTAATCCAAGAAACAGCTATGCTATCTATTAAAAATTACATAGGCTGGCCAAAAATTGCTCATTAAAAAATCTTTAGCACAGCTTGAGTGTAAACTTTTAAGTAGTGATGTGTCGGTACTGGTACCAATATCAAAAAATTTATATCAAGAATCAGTGTGTAATAATTAAGTAATTAGGACCATAAAACAATCGCCAACTTCAGCAGTATCGACCGGTTCCTAGAAATCGAGTTTGTATCATCGGTTCTAGATATCGACATTTTTCTCAAGAACTGTTTGAATCCAGAATCCTTAGAATCATAATTTTATAACATGCGATAGGTAAACTACATTAAACATAGGAGACACTTAGTGAGGAGAATTTAATTGTGTATCTTAGAGGAGCTATAGGAATAAACCTCCCCCCCCCAAAAAAAAAAAAAAAAAAAAAAATGTGGCAATAGGTACATTAAAATAAGTTAGTGAATTCATTTTAAGTATTAATTAGGATAGGACAAAAATAAATGCATAGAGTCCAGGTGAATATAGGAGGATCAGAGGATTATGGCACAATATACATGTAATGCGCTAATTATTTTTGTCTTCTGATGTTTGCTATGCTATGATACATAATCATTGAAAAGCTTCAATGCAAAAATATTAACTTAATTTGAAGCATTTTTCAAAAACCTTATTGTTTGAAATTATATAACAGAAAATTAAGAATAAAAATAAAATAAATGCATTTTGCTGAAGAAAACCATCCTCATTAAACAAATAGTATACATATGGAACCTTAAAAAAATGATCATTTACTTTTGTTGTAAATAAGTATTTAAGGAACAAAACACTTCTGGGCTTGAAATAGTGGAGATATGAAAAAACCAAAAGCATCAATTCTATGAGGAATTGGTTGGTTTAGCTCTATAGGTAAATTAGGAGATTTTGAGAAATTACACATCAGGTTAGGTCCTAATAACTGGCAAAAATTCAGGTGCTCCTAAATAATTTTACAATCAACCCTTCATTGAATAAGCTACTAGTTGGAGTACTTAATGATGTTAACCCCAATTAACAAACAGTTTAACAATATTAAACCCAATTCACAGATAAATATGCAATTAATTAATATGGAGTTGAACGCAGTAGTATCAAACCCATAGAACACTTGTTAATTTATAAAATATGAATAGAGTGGTGTAAATGCTGCTGAAAAAAATAAAATCATTCTGTGTATTCACGGTTGGAATTCACATTTTTAAGATAATAATTAATTTTTTTTCCAAATTAGGGGAAAAAATAAATTAAATCAAGAATAAGGAAGTCATGCGGAAAAATATGATACGCTAAATAAATTACCATAAAAAAATATGTCAATAAAACATTATTTATAATATAGTAAGGGCTGTTGGGTCAGAGAAAAGTCAGATCAAAAATAAAACTTGGCAACCATCATTGGAATGTTTTCTGAAACAGGTCGCTCCTCTTTTGGCAAAAGATGAAAATAGAATAATGATTCAGACAGCAAGCATTCTTAGCCCAAGGAAATGATGTTTACATTGATTCTAGATTAATAATTTCATTATTAACTAGAAGTATTTAGAAATATCTGGAATGTAAAGATAATTAATTTGAAGAATTATTAGTAAAATAAATAATTAATCATTAGGGATAACCTTTGTCATTACATTTAATTATTAGCATTCTTTCTCTTTATTTAGCACTCTTTCTGTTTATAAAACTAAAACAGTTGAAACCAACAATTTTTAATTCCTTTTATTTATAATAAAAATGAAGGTATGAAAATATAATAGGCCATGTAATTAGAAGTATTTAATAAAATATTTTTATTTTTCATCACTTTTTCTTTGTTGAATTTAAATGCACCAAACATTTGATTTTGAATCAAATTGATGTATTTGATATTAAAAAAATTAATAAATAAAAAAAAAAAACATGTACCAATGAAAATATATTTTTGTTTAGTTTTAATAAAAATAAAGCTATGAAATAATTATACAAGTTATTATACATATATAAACAATAAATCTTAAGGGTTTTTAAATATATTAAATTACAATTACAATGTTTTCCTTTTCTATAATTTATTTTTTATTTGTTCACTTCAATAAAAAAAAACCTTTAATCAATAAAGGGTAAAACGTAAACCAATAAAAACCTTTAATCCTCAATGACTAGAATCTAGTACTATGAGTCTTTATGATTCAACTTCCTCATAAATGAGGGGAAAAAAAAAAGAAAAAAAGGAAAAAAAAAAAAAAAAAAAAAAAAAAAAAAAGGGGGGAATGAAATAGAAACTAATACGACAGTGAACAATCCTAAAAAAAAGGACCTCCATTACAAATATATACAGAAACTTAGGCAAATAATTATGAACATCGTGGCTTAGGTTTGGCATCATTCAGTTTCTTCAATACATAAAATATTTATTTACACAAACATTTGCGTCACCTTCATTTTTTATATCTTTCTTTACTATATACAATAACCCATAATTGCACAGCAACTATACCAATCTTTACAAAATTCTTGAGATTTAGCACATTAATATTTGTTCTTGATTGTAAAAAAAGAACAATAAGTGCTAATATAAAGGCAATGATCTTAAACACAACTATTATGACATCTTAGTCGTGCTAAGCAGTAGCGTTCACAACTCCATTGATATGAAGATCCTTAAACCCGTACATCTGAAACAATAAAAATATCATAAGTAAGAGTTCTAATAGATAACACACAATAATAATAATGAAGTGTTAACTTAAAAAATAAATTGAGCTAAAACCTTATAAGTTAGGCTTTGATTGAAATTAACTTTGTATATGTAATCTAAGAAACTATCAAGAACAATTAAATATTGTTTATTACCTTTACGATTTTTGAAATTCATGCTCCACTAGCCAGACTGTTTAGACAGCATTGCACCAAGAGAAAGATACTTAATTAACTTAACTATGGTAAATTACTTTATATTTTTTAGTAGATAGGCTCTAGTTTTAAAAATATAAATATTTATTTATATGTACATGGTAATCCATATAACTATATTTAGTTCTACACACATATGTATCTGCATCAAGTTTTTATTGATATATAAATCTGTTTCTACCTATAATTTCACAGAGCAATCACATCACGATTCTTAATAAATTCGAACTAATTATGATACTAACACCACATAGTATATTATTAAATGCATTTAGTTTTTTTCCTAACTTTTTAAATTTATTTAATGATAATAAAATTACCTAAAATATACTATATAAAAGAAACTTGATAATTCAATCCCAGCTACTTACTTGGAAATCATCATCCTCTTCTTCTGATTCTGAATCGACTTCTGGAGAAGCACCATAAGACAAAAGTGCCATGATGATCCCAGTATGACCACGTGAAACACCATAGGGAGTAGCTCCAGCATAATTTTGGATAGCTGGATTTGCTTTCATTTCTCGGAGTAGCATCAAAGTTAGTTGTTCATTACCTGCTTCACAAGCCATATGTAAACAAGACATTCCTCGTTTACATTCCTAGGAGAAAAAAAAAGAAACAATTATTCATATTAAATGAAATAGAAAAAAAAGTATATAGTATAATAATAATAACAACCTCATAGTACAAAAATACTAACACGATTTAAATAAAAAAAAATTAAAAAAAACTTTTGCTAAATAAACCAAATAATTACTTTTTAAAAGGCAAACTTATAACATAAAATTATTTTTTTAATAGATTTTCGACATTACCTAATGAATTTTAACTTTAAAAAAAACTTTGTTATCTGAATATATTCAATTCTTGATTTCAACAATTAGAATTGTAAAGACATAGCTAACATACATATTCAGAATTATTTAAATGCTTACCCTAGCATCAATGTTGGCTCCAAACCGAAGAACAAGATGCCTTAAGATAGAAATGTGTCCTCCCATTATAGCAATATGTACACACGTTAATCCTGAAATAAACAAATATTAATATAAAACTAATCAACAGATAACAAAAAAAAAAATTGGAAGCATTGGATTGAATGAACTACTCTAAATTAATTCCATGTAACAAAATTTCGATTTTTTTTTTTTATCTGAGGTTTGATTGATAACATGTTTCAAAAAAAAACAACAACAGGCATTCAAACTTCTAATTAGTTGCTTTTATACCATAATTGTTTGGGTTAGTAATACTTAAACCACCAGCCCCAGGGAGATACGTTATAAGAAACTGCATAACTAAAGGATAATCATCAAAACATATAATCTTGTAAGAATTCTAAAATTATATTATTGTCGAGTATTACAAAAAGAAATTTCAACATTAAATTTATTAACTACTGAATTGTTAACAAACAGATATTTCATCATTATCATTCACTAACTATAGATGCACTTAATATTATAAACCAATATCTCTAAAACCATTACAAGACTTAAAAACTAATTTTCTAATTTAAAAAAAAAATATCAGAAGTGAAAAACTAAGATTATAGTAAAAAAAAAGGTCTATAATAGTCAAGTCCACTAAGCGATTTGACTATAATAAGTCTCAACCGGGGAAAGCCCCAACAGTAAGGCATCCCAGGACCTAAAATTAGAGGCGTTGGGTCTATTTCAGGATCACTATACTTAATGGACTGGTTGAGGAGACTGGCCGCCGCCTTAACAGGACATCTTGAGTTCATTATCTTAATCGTACAGATTAAAGCCTTAAATAAGTAAACGTAAACACCAGCTATAGATCAAACTAATTTAATTTTGCAAACAGCTTATTGAAGAAAGAATCTACGCTTTGTTCATTGTTAAGAAAGTCTAACCTTTAAGAAACCGTTAATAGATTAAATAATCTACATATTGATGGTATGTTTCCAGAGGATTGATCATGACAAGCATAGCATTGTTAGTAGGAAGCATAATTAATAAAAGATTATACTAAATTGAAGCCAACTTGATAAACAAACAACAGTAGATCACAAATCGATGGATAATAAAATGAAAATCGTAAATGTTAATACCTTGAATTATAATGTATCTACTCAACTTTCGCCTCAAGTAGTTTTGAATTAATAAAACGTCAAATAAAAGTTTAATGGAGACAATTATTTCAATAAGTGCCTAAGCATTAACAGGTTGGAAGCCGACATTACGGAAATCAAAGATAGCCTTTCTATAATTAACACACAGTGGAAACGACCTTGTGAGTTTATGTTTGACATATTCCCTTAAACAATTGGTAATGTCGACATTGTATAGGGTATTCAAAGCCATATTAGGAAAATACGCCAACGATCCAAAGCGGGAGGGACACTGCCACATTGATTTATATCTGACATTTTAAAAAAATTATAATATGCGCTTAATCAAGAATATTAAAAGATCTCACGTTGCGTAGAAGAGGATTGGGGGTATAAATTTTAAAAGCTACAAAACGAAAATACTAAAAAGGCAACGAAGCCATTCCACAAGCTACTAGATAACACTTTCCTCCCAACATTTTTTAGCTATTATACTGAAATTTTAGTCGGAGCGATTACCCAAAGTAATAATGATTTAATTTATAGTACACAAGCCTTGTCATTATTTAGAGATTCAAAAAAGATAATTAAGACTGTAAGCCAGAATTAAACTATGGAACATGGAATGAAACGTAGCGATCCTGGAACTTCAAACATCATCTGTATTGCCAAGGTGGAATTCTTGGTTTTCCCCAAGATTGTTCTAGGTCTTGACCCCGGGGATTTCCGAATAATATCCCAACATTAACCATGGCCACACCATCCATTCCAATACTATTCATTCACCAAGTCAGATCCTTATAAACTTTAAGCTGATATCTAAAATAGGAATTATATTTTAAATCAGATTATAAATCCACAATTTATTAAAAGAAATTTAAGATTTTTTTTTTTTCATAACTGGCCTGAGTTAATATTTAGTAAGATACATAACTATTTGCTAACTAATCATTCATAAGTCCGGACATATTTAAATAAATAAACTGTCCATTGCTAGATGTTATTGTCACAGTGCAATTATCAAGATAATCAGTTTTGGTTAAATGAGATCAATTATCCTCAGTTATCAGTAAAAGCAATGGATTAATTTTAAATTCGTTGTAACGAGTGAATGATAGAAATATCGAGAGACAGCTAAAGCGGAAGGCAAGCAGGATAAAATTGGTAGTGGGTAGACGGAAATAGACGAAAGAAGCCGCTAAGAATAGGATGAGTTTGTGTCTATTGCTTCTTATAAAGTAAATTATACCAATACGAACCTATTTATTTATTATTATTGTTTATTTATTTATATATATATATATATATATATATATATATATATATATATATATATATATATATATATATATATATATATATATATTTATATTCATCCTTTATATCAAAACGAATGTTTAAAAAAAAATACTGATGTAATGATTATTTAAATGAGAGATATTAAAGAACTTTTGTCGGATTGAGAAAACTACAATAGGAGTGGGAAGGGGAGACGGCTAGAGAAGAAAGTTTTATGGAAGCACGAAGCCGTCTGAAACGGGTTGTTTGCAGGGTATTGGCCCATCAGTTTGGGTTTTCCCAAGCCCTTTCTCCCACCTGGGGGAATCCCTACCTAGCAATCATAAAACAGCTTTCTTGATACATAACAGCAAAGAGAGGCGTGTTCATTCAATTGATAATTCTTTGCGCAGTTCTAGAAATGTTTAAGTGATACATTAGAACAGCGTCAGATGATGCCTAATGAGAATGACGAACATTGCGGGATTTCCCAGCAATCCCACATTCCACTAAAAAAAAAGCAGAAACTAAATAAAAATTTAAGAAATAATCCATAAACTGCTCAGAAAGACCAACTTTTAAGCCATAATTAAGATAAAAATAAAATCAATAACTAGGTCAACTAAACTTCGAAGTTAATAACTGTATGAATGCATTTTTATAACATAAAAACTACCATGAAGGGTCAAATGACTCTTTCTGGACTTTTTAGCATTAGTTCTTGAAAACAACATTCATAGCTTTTCTTTTTGACTTTAGTATTTTTATTTAAAAAATACATCAAAAGTGAATTTTCAATATCTATTCCTCTCTCATTATTGTTTTTTAGAAAGACATTTTAGTAGAAATAGGTATACATGAAATGTCAATAGTTTTAGTCTTACATATCATTATAATTTCAATAATAAATTAAATATTCAAACCACAACATTTATATAAGTATATATATATGAAATTCTAACAAAAATTAAGGCTGACATAGATTTAATCTCTATTATAAAATGAGAAATCTAATCATTTATAAGTCTAATCAAACATGTATTTATACTTTCATTGAAATTTCTAATATATTCGAACACAAAAACAGAATGCAAATAGTACTAGATGTTAATATTGCCTGATTACATAACATCAAAGAAGTATTCAAACCCTAACATGAAAGAAATACACCTTATGCTAAAAAGGAGCACATATTCTTTCTGAAAGCAAAACCAACAATCTTATAATATTCTTATACATTTATAGTTAAATAAATAATTTACATAATTTTTAAACAGATTAATAAATATTAGATGACATTCAGTAAGCAGTGATAAAATATTGGATAATTAACAGATATTACTAAAACAAAAATGATACTAACTCGAAGCATGGATCCTCAATCCTTATGTAAATGTTAAGATGATCATTAAAGAAATAAAATGAAACTTGGATAATATATTTGACAATGTCTTATAGTAAAAAATACTAAAAATTAAGAACAAATAAGTACGCGGTCTGTAGGTTTAGATGCATTACTAGTTTTTCCCTAAAACTATAAATGATGGTATATTTTGTCCAAGTAGCTTGAAAATAAATCCAAAAAATGAAACTATAGAAAATAAAATTAATGATTATAGCTGGTAAAGAGAAGATAATCATAAAATGTTATGGAACTTTAATGAATATTAGTACTAATATAATATATACTAATACAAAGGGTTAGAAAAACTATAATTTCAGGCAAACTATAAGGACAGATAACTCCTATTAATAATAAAATTCCAAATGACACTTTACACAGCAAGTCTTATATTATTTGAAACAAGTAATGTGTTAATCCACACATAAATATACTTCACCATTAAAGCACCTAGGATCATTTCCGTAATACAACAGTATTCCCTAGCTCCTAGGTTTAAGGGTAGTAGTATATGTATCAAAAGAACCCTTTAATTTTATGGATAAAAAAAACATGAAACTTTCTAATTTAAATATAATGTGCAAAATAAAAATTTATAAGTATGACATAATGATTAAGGGATTTTACTAGGAAGTCACTAATCTAAAGTAATATCAATAACATGAAAACCATTTATTACAACTAGACCTTGTAACAGAGATAAATATCACGAATAACTAACTTTAGTAAGAGTGATTGTAAGATACCCTCAAACTACCAAAAAACACTAATTAAAAAAGAAGAAGGAGAAATTGAAGTTAAAGCCATTACCATTATGCCTATAATTTTTTTTTTTATTGTATTGAAGGTAACAAGGCTTTAAGTATTTTAATAATTATTCATATTTAAAAATAATATATTTTGCTCATTTCATCACACAAAAATATAACTGAGTTTCCATCACACAAAACAACAGTTTTAACTATCTATATATAAACGTATAAATACCTTCATAATTGTAGAGGTCTGGAAGTGGAGGCCGAATCTGTGGCGCCGAATATTGAAGTTGAGCAGCTAAAACTTCTGGATAAAAACACAGGTTCAGTAAGAGCTTTAACACATGACAGGTCACCGGCTGCTACAGCAATATGTAGAGGAGTGTTACCATCATGGTCAACTGTTCTAGTGTCTGCTCCGGCACAAAAACCAACCGCCTGACAATTGATGACTGCCCTGTTATTACAGCAAGGTGAAGTGGAGTCTAGATAAACATTAATACAAAGTTGTAAATTAAAAAAATAAATTAACAACATATATGAGATTCACACATTGTTTAATAGTTCAAACATACCTGTCGCATGTCGTTCCTAATATCCAAGAATGACGCTCTAGGTACAAGCCTTATTAAATTAAACACTACATCAACAAATCCTTGAATTATAGCTATATGGAGGTACCTAAAAATATATAGTCAAATAATCAGCTAAAGATTAAATTGGGTAATAAAACAAAACATGCATCATAATGGTCATTTTAAACTAAAATTATTCTGAATACATCTATCAGTGACTGAACCAGTTTGGAATAAATCCTTCTAAGCGTAATGACATCTTAAATTAAATTAGACAGTAGCTAATAATGACCATTTAAATGCATTTAATGATCGAATACTATATATACACTTACGTGTCACCTTCATCATCCTGTTCAAAGTAATATTCCCAATAGGTCCTGTTGGTTTCTTGAGCAACAGGTTGATTTAGGGTAGGTGGCTCAGGAACTCTGATAGGCTCTGGTTCAGGTCCAATATTGGATTTGCTGACCATAATATTTGTTTTACCATCAAAATCATTACCAGGTTCATCTATGCACAGTTCACTCAAATGATCTGATAACCCTACATCAACGCCGCTATCAAGCCTGGAATAACTTTTTGAATGGAGATTATCTACGTCTGACTTAGAAGTCTTCGGCGATGGAGATCTAATTTCTTCCGAAACAATCGTCTCAGAGTGAAGGTTGGCCCCAGATAAGAATCCGGAATCTGTTCGACCAGAATCATACAATGAACTATCAGTCTCATCTTTTTTAGAGTGTGTGCTAAGTTCTGCTGAACTCCTTCCATCCTGAGCTTGTTTCGCTTGATCTGAAACGTTGCTAGTTTTGTTAGAACCCTGATTTTGTCCCCACATATTGAAATGGTAAACCTTTAAAAGGCCAAAACAATGTTACCAGGCTTCCAAAGAATAACGTATAAAAAAAATGGACAGACGTGACGTGGGGCATGTTAACTATACGGTTCTCCTCGTACACTGTGTGGAAACAATCAGGTGAGAGGTCAATAACGTATTCTTTGGCTTTATGGACTCGGAAAGAATAAGGAAAAAAAAACCCTATTACCAGTGATCATACAAAAATCTAGTAAATAAACAAAATTTGTAAATAACTATATTTATACAATAAGATCAAAACTTATTAAATTGAAAACGATGGAGAAATAACAATAAATTGGGGTTGTTGGTGTAAGGTGTTAGGTTTAAAACCGATAGAAGAACCGATCGGTTTAAGGTTATCGACCAGTTACCGTTCTAGAGCGGTTCTCAATAACTGTTGAGTAACTTGTGTTATCGAATAGAAGAATAGAAAGGCAGTGAGAGGGAGGAGGCGCGCATGCGCAAAACAAGCAGGGATTCCCTAAGCGCCTCTGTTGTGTAAGCTTTTTTAGGATTTGATGATTTTAGAGCTTTGATATTTTCGCTGTTTTTTTTCTTTAGAATATATTAATTTTACTCCAAACATAAAAAATAATTTTTCTAATGTTTTTTTAATATTATTATACTTGAATTTAGGCATTGAAAACGTGACCTAATTAGGAAATGTTTCATTTAATATTTACATTCCCATACATATAAATATTATACTCTTTCATAATTTTAAAGATGAGTCAATGTATTCCTTATTCTTTCTTAAATAATACTCATTTTTACGAATAAGGACAAAGTTTTGTAACCTTGTTTTAGAACTTAAAAAATAATGGCCAAGGAAAGATAATGTGTATAAGAAAGTTAGATGTTTACATAGGGTCTACGTCTACCAAGATTTTACAAATGAAAAATGTAACCGATTCTATTTGATATTTAACAGTTTAGATTAATAATGCTCCAAATTGAAACAAGAAAAAAAAATCAGATTTAGTGAAATGAATTTTAAATATCAAGGAGTGGTCCTAGTGATATGGTTAACAAATAAGAATGAAGAATGATATTCCCAATAAATACACGAAAAGAAAAAATATAAGATTATTTAGAGAAATTTCAGAAGGCCTCATTCAAACCAAGTCCTGTACAAACGTCACCATCCATATAAGATTGAAAAGAAGCTGGATTAAGAATCTCCTTGAAAAACGTGAAACATAATTTTCATGAAAGAAGTTGGTGCCACTTCGCAATTTTATTCATATCTCTCATATTATGAAATTTAATCTGATAAACAATAAAGTTTAAAAAAATAAATAAAAATAAACTGTGAGTATGGAATATAAATACTTGGTTATAAATATTGCATTATTTGTCACAGGTAAAAATAAAACTGGGTTTCCTTGATTCCTAATTTATATGTAAATGTTACAAAAGGATTTAATTAATCCATGTACGAATGGTTCAAAATAATAAATACAAAGCATTTATGGAAGGCTACATACTATATCCACTCTATAAGTATTATTTCTCGATGATGTTTAATAATAAAGAATTAAAATATTTTATAAGTTTAGTAGTTGAGAAAAAACCAGTCAATCGGATAATGGAGCGAGTGCGAAGGTTCAGGAAATCACTTCACGTGAAAATTTATTATCTGCTCGAGCTCGGCGAAAAGACTAGAAAAGGTTAAAACTAGAAAACGTCGATCTTCCTATTAAGGGTTTAAAAATATAAGGGAAACAAATATAATTAGCGGTACCTATTTTAAGTACGTGGAACCATTAATTAATATTAAATTACATGAAATATAAGAAGTATAAAAAAATTCATCCTACATTTTATTTACGGATTCTGTTTAGATACTTAGAGCTTAAGGTTGCCAAAACGTCATTTTAGTAAAATAATACGTCGCTGTTTCAGATAAAAATAATCATTCTAAATATGAAATAGAGAATTTAACATTTTATTAAAGAATCTAGCAAAATTGTTTTATTTGTTGGATCAAGAAGTTCTTGATAAAAATAACTTAAAATGATCATTCTATCTATTGAACAATAATATAAATTCAGGGAAATAATATTAACAATCAAATGGTTCAAAACAAATTTAAATTAACTTAAAACGTTCTCATAAGGAAGAATTTTTACCTCAGGAGGTCTCATAAATTTGAGTGGGGCAAGGACACTCCTTCCGAAAATAACGGTAAGCTTTCAAGTCTCCTTTCTTCTTACCATTTTATATGTGTGTTTATATATGTATATGTATATATGTATATATTTATATATATGGAATGCAAACGGCTTATCTGTATATTTAAAGATAGATTGCTATGTTAAAATTTGTTTACACTTTTATATATATACAGTTACTAGTAGAGGATTCTTCCACAGAATATTAAGATTTCTGAAGTTTAATCTAAACAGAGTGAAAGTGTCGAAATTTATAAGTGTGTTCAAAAAGAAGTCGCATCCCATAATAATAGGGAGGGATATAACCTGTACTTAACAATATTTTTTTGGTCAATAAATTATTAACAATCATAACTTAGAAAATACCACAAACTGACAATTCGAAGCACAAAAGAAAAGTGGAAAGATATTCAGATCGAATGAAACTGAGATCGACTTAACACTTTCCTGTATCAATGACAGACTGGCAATGACAATGGTTAACAAGATGATAATTAAAAATTCATGGACAAATATATAAATGCATTTAATTTATTTATAACAAACTTTGTGAAAAGTTCTTATATGAGATTCATATTGGAAATTACTAAAATATAATTTAACTTAGAAGGGGACGTTTGCAGTTCTAACTCACAGATTTGATGCCGATTTTTGTGTGGGTAGTAGGGACCTATAATAGTGCAAAACTAGAGTTATAGCCGCCAATGGGCATTGGGAGCCGAGAAAAAAATAAAATGTGAAAATCACGTTTTATTTTTTTTCTCAGCTCTCAGTCAAGATAGAGAAATGATTCTTTCACGTTTAATTGCAGTTATGTATGCTATTAGATATAAAAATATTTTTTTTATGTTTAAGACAATATCCGGCTTTAGGGTGCTCAAAAATGACAAAAAAATGACAAAGTTCCAAGGAAATCCGCTGTAAATCAGTGGAAACTTTTTTTTCATCAACAACTGACCTCAAATCTCGATTTAACGCACTACAAAACCCTTTATGTGAAATCTTATCAAATTAAAAAAATTTTGATTTTTTACCTCTTTCGAGGAGGTTAAAATTTTGAAGTTGAAATTTTATCAACATTTTCTACCGGCCATAACAACTGCTGTTTCACAACAATAATAGCATCACTAGAATCAGCATACATTCTGCTTTTTATCCATGAATATAACATTGAATTTAGTGGACAAAAACTGATGTGAATCAAAAAATCCAAGGTCAGCTGTAACTTGAGATATTTCAATAAGGGGAAATCCTACGACCTCCGGATTTGGGCTAAACTATGCAGTTTTAAGGCTTCTAGATGACCTTAAAATTTTGTCTTAATCGGTTGCGAAATATGTGAGATAGCGCAAATTATTTACATTTTTTTCAGAAATTTTATTGAAATATCTCAAGTTATATCTGACCTTGGATTTTTTCATTTACATCAGTTTTTGCCCACTAAAATCGGGAGTAAATTCAATGTTATACACATGCATAAAAAGCAAAATGTATGCTGATTCTAGTGTTGTTACTATTGTTGTAATCGGTTGAACACAGCAGTTGTTATGGCTGGTAGAAAATGTTAATGAAATCTCAACTTCAAAATTTTAACCTCCTCCGAAAGGGGTAAAAAATCAATATTTTTTTGATTTTGATACGATTTCACATATAAGCGTTTTTGGTGCGTTATATCGAGATTTTAGGTCAGTTGTTGATGAAAAAAAGTTTCCACTGATTTACAGCGGATTTCCTTGGAATTTGGTCATTTTTGAGCACCCTAAAGCCGGATAGTGTCTTGAGCAAAACGAAAATATTTTTATATCTAATAGCATACATAACTGCAATTAAACGTGAAAGAATCATTTCTCTATCTAGACTGAAAGCTGAGAAAAAAAATAAAACGTGATTTTCATATTTTATTTTTTTCTCGGCTCCCAATGACCATTGGCGGCTATAACTCTAGTTTTGCACTATTATAGGTCCCTGCTACCCATACAAAAATCGGCATTCAAATCTGTGAGTTACAACTGCAAACGTCCCCTTGTTAGTAACATTTGTCGAGACTTTAATTTTTTTTATTTGTTATATTTAAAGAAACAATTTCATAAAAAAACACAAACATTCTATTGATTTATACAAAATAAAATAGTAATGCTTACACCCCTTTTAATTATTCAACTAAACAAGTATTTAATCATTCAATTGATATTTTTCTCAATAAATTATTTTATAATAATATATATCGACAATTTTTAAGCAAGAAATATCCTTTATATTGAATTTTACCGTGAGTGCTACAGATTTTTCACTTACTCAAAAATCAGTACAAAAAAAAAACTCAACTGCTGTATTAAGTGAGTAATATATAAATTTAACTGCTGTATTAAGTGAGTGAAATGAAAATAGCCTTTTATTTATGCAAAAGAAATTGTATACAAATTCAACAATAAATATTCAGAATATGAACAAGAAAAGTTAAGTGAGTAATATTATAAATTTAATAACTAAATTTTTCATATGAAATGTGTTAATTTCAAAATGGTCAAATACATCTTTCTGAACAGTACCCTCAAATGACGCATAGCAGTTCAGAGCAGTGTCTTTGAATACAGATATTTAAAGATCAGTTTTAAAAAGGACAGGTAAGAGGTAACTTTTCGAGGAAGGACAGAACTGCAAAAGGACTGTCTTTCCTTGAGGAGGTACTCACGTTAATATGTATTGTAATAATGTTTGAATTTCAATATTTTAATATTCAATTTTACTTATCATAATATCAATCATTCTGTCTTTTTTCTTACACTCAAATATAATAGCCGATGTAACCCAGATCTCTTCGAAAATTTCTAAGAGAATAGAAATTAGAACGCGAGTAGGAATTCATTGTCGCCAACCTCGTGCAAGGTCAGATCTACCAAAGCAGTGTACAGAAGGATATCACTAGAATGGAAGATATATTGATCTCTCATCAATATATCGCGTCATGTTGGTAAGTGTTATTCCATCTCAGATTAAAAAGTAAACAAGATGCTGTTTATCAAATACAATACTAAACGAAACCAAAACTAAGAACTTGGATTAATCAATTTCTGAACCGAAGCAGGATCAATTTGATGCATAAGTGAAATTAAATAAATTTTTAAAAAATGACTCTACTCAGGTGCTTTCGAATAAAAATAATAATAAGGCTTTCTGATAGTTTAAATTTAATATTAAAAAAAAGAAAATGGAAAATGCTGCTTCCACTGATTGTATTCCTATCGTTCCAGACAAGTGGTAAAAGATAAATAGAGAAACAAAATAGAATGATAAGATTAAGCAGCAGCACAAAAATCATGGCTTATTATTAACCCCCTCCCCAAGTGGAACATCCATATTGACATTTATATATATATCTATACTATTATATAAAAGGACAAGCCGTTTTTCGTTTGTGATCACTGACTGCAAAAACTACTAAACCAATCTGTACCAAATTATAACCACATCATCTTCATAGTTCAAGGAAGGTTTAGCAATAATAACATTTACATACTTCAATTAAATTGTTAAAAAAGCGATTGCAGTTATGTATGCTATTAGATATAAAAATATTTTTCTTATGCTCAAGACACTATCCGGCTTTAGGGTGCTCACAAATGACAAAAAAATGACAAAATTCCAAGGAAATCCGCTGTAAATCAGTGGAAACTTTTTTTAATCAACAACTGACCTAAACTATGCAGTTTTAAGGCTCCTAGGTGACCTTAAAATTTTGTCTTAATCGGTTGCGAAATATGTGAGATAGCGCAAATTATTTACATTTTTTCAGAAATTGACAGCCCCTTGCCTTCTAAATTCCTACAAAATTTTAAAAGTAAAAAAAAAAACTTTTTGATTTTGACAAAATTAAGGTTCTACATGTTTTTTGAGATGAGGAATCTGGAAATAATATCAGTTTTTAGTTTAAAAATTTTCCTCACCTATATTATAAAAATAAGACGTTTTATTTAAGAGAGGTTATAAAGATATGGTGTTATAAAGAGCTAAACATTTATAATAAAATTCGCCTAATTCAATTAAATAGATATCATAAAACCTATAAATAAGCGGTCTGACATTTGATGTTTGAAATTTGACTATTGAACTCATCTCTACCAAATTTAAACAACACTATTTTCATAGTTCTAGAATAGATTAAAACAGTAAAGTTTCCTATAGTAAAAATTTAAATGTACAATGCTAAGTGGTAGAAACGAAGTATGCCACAATGCCATATACTTTTAAGGTTAGAAATTAAAATCCAACGAGATGAAACCAATAAAATTATTCCTGCCAAATAAAAATTAATACCAAATCAAAATATCGATTCCCTACTTTTAGGTACTGTGGGTGAAAATATAATTCATGGGTCTTTAATTGTAAGGACTAATAATGCAGTATATTATCCGCAAGAGTTTCTTAAAAATCTTTGTACGTAATTATGCTTTTACGTAATCTTCAACCACCTAAACAGTTCAATTTCAACCAGGTTAAAATTGCTGCAATGTGTGAAAATACCATTGAGGAAATAATGATTATTAATTTTATGCTTCAATACAAGAATTTTATCTATAAATAAATAAAATATGAATTATTAGTTAACATTATCTAAGTTCTTTATTTATGGGGGCAGGCGAAGCCGCCAGGGAGGATACTTGTAAAGACATATTTTTTCAATTCTACTCTATAATATGTGACTTTATTAATTTAACTAGAAGTAACAGTTATAATGCCTCAAATAGTACTAAAAAAGTCTCTACTTGAAAATAACAGTTATGCTAAAAGTGCTAATGCATATGGCATATTGAATCTAAGTTAATATACTTTTTGTTTTTGAGTATTATTTTAAAAAATTTTCTTACAGTTTGTGAACAATAGTTTTCCAAGCTCCACGGAGAAAATATACAAATATTGACACGGTATGATTACAAATCTTATTCAAGTAACAAATAAAATACAATTTCTAATTAATATTACTGTATACAATTATGTAACTAAAGTCTGAATTGTTCGTTGTTAAACGCAACTACTAAATGAGGTCGAAGCTAACAAAGAAGGACGAGGACAATAGCTTCAACAAGCAAAACTGATAAGCTGGGGAAATCCGAGAGGTGTTCCCTTGAGGATAATATTATTTATTTTTCAATAATACACCTTGATCACTTTATCAATAATTACATGATCATGTTAGCTTTGCAACTACTAAAAAGAATAAAAAACTACACGTCAATAATGACGCAAATTGAACTTGTTTCTGTTATGAAAAGTGAATAATTAAACGAATTTTTTTTTTAGCTGGATGTAGAAAATATCTTCTGTATTTCAAACCTTTGAAGAAGTTTAAATATAATAAAATTACACAGTATTTTAAGCAACCGGCACGGAATAAACTGTTACTGTGATCCTAATGGAATTTCATTTAAAACCTTATTTTATTTTTTATTTTAACTATTTATTGATATTTATAAAAGAATACGTTATATGCAACAAATAAATTTTAGGAAAATTATTAACATGACATGTAAAGAACAACTCACTAGTATCACTTCATTAAATGGTCTACATTAGAAGGTCTATTGGCCATCTTCTTTTCAGACGCCTCGGAAGATTATCGGGAATCGATTGTGAGGCAAGTTGGGAAACTAGTGGATTCGAGTGGGTATGGAGCTTCCTATGAAATGATAGGTATCTAATTTGGGCCAAATCGGCAACGTATGGAACATGATAAGGAGTTTGACACGATAAGGAGCTTCGAGGATTTTACCAAGGACCACATGCCGACTAAAGACCCATATTGACAAGTACCCAAAATTTTGTAATAGTCTGTATATTATGTTGAGAAATTGTGAATTGTGTGCTGAACCTACCCTAATTTAAATTAGGTATAACATTAAAATAAAAAAAAAATAAATAAATAAAAAAAATATATATATATAATAATCATTATTATTATTCAATTTCCTGAATGCCACTAACTCACAATGAATTGGTTTACACGAATTGGGTTAGAATCAAATAAAGGTAAGATGTATTTTCAATAAACCCCAAGTGAAACATAGCACTATATTTTCAGGTACCCCCCGACGGTCATTCCGAAGGTTTGGCCTATCTTTACCTGGCCCAGATCCCCTTGAAGGGTTTTATGGCTTAATAATCATATTCCAGACTTCAAAGGAATGCCGGCTCTTTTTTCATATCGCCGGCTTATTATTAATTATTAATAAAGATTTACATAGAATACCCATAATACATTGCAGACGTGATCCAAAGTTTTGTTTGAACTACTAGATAAATATTTTTTTTTAAAAGTCTCATTTTAAATTTGTTGGGAATAGCATCAGGAAAACCGACTAGTCATAGGGAAAATATAAGGAATTGTATATTTATCTGATTACTATGCTGACTACACACTCCCTTTCTTTTTAATACCTCGAATTTCACTCTATGAACCACTAGCTTCAAGAAGCTATTCCACTCTGCTTCTTTAGTTGAGTATCAACATATTTGATTTCTTGTCATGCATTTTAAACATTAATATAGATAACTTGTGTATCTAATTGCTGATAATTTAAATTTTTATATATCTTTAGAACTTACCAATGTGTCAAGTAATTCATCAATTCCTTACTAAATAAGTCACCTCAATCAAAGTTTTGTTGTAGTTCTAGGTGAACTAGACTCCCACCGGTTGGTTTATGTGGGCAACTTTTTTATATAATGAAATGAAATGAAATGAAATGAAAAATACATTTTATTCTGGGGCCATTGCCCCTTAAGAATAATTATAATGTACAATTATTGGCGGCCTAGCTGCCGTATCTATAATTTAGAAATATGATAAAGGCAAGGAAATACAATTAAAATTAAATTAAGGAATTGAAAAGAAATTTAAATTACAACATAAAGTAATAAAATAATAATACATGTTTTAAAATATCACATGAAAAACAAATTACATCTTAAGGTTAGAAATTTAAAATTAGCTACAAAAACAAATTAGGAAAAAGCAAAAAAATATTCAATGAAAAAATACAGTAGACAAAGCTAAGAAATATAAATTATACGGAAAAATAATGTATCTTGTCTGATAAAATAATATAATTATGCTGAAACCAATTATACAAATTTAGCGTAATAGTATTAAAATAATTCTGTGCCAAAATCAATATTATACTTTGAATATTCATATTTCATTTTAAAAAATATTTTCTTCATTGATATGACTATTAGATTGAGTTTCTAATAAGTAAACGAAAAGACGGGATTTGAAGCTATTGTGAGTGGAGGAATGGCGAATGATGGAAGGGAGGGAGTTCCAGAAGTTCGAAGCTCTAGAAATAAAGGAACGTTTGAAGGATATTGTGTTAAAGGAAGTTAGGTAGAGGTCTGAGGAACGGGATCTGGTTTTGCGGGAACTCACAGATGATTTTAATGTTAATGCTTTCAGGATATAGGGAGGTGACTGAGAGGAAAGTGATTTGTAAAGGAACGAACCAAGGAAGTATTGTCTTCGGAAGGAGGGAAATAACCATTTTAATCTTGTGTAGTGGTGAGATACATGGTCATAACGTGATATCCCTAGAACGAATCTCAGGCAACAGTTCATGAGCTTCTTCAATCTTGCGTCCTGAGATGCAGAGAGGCCTCCGTACACCACGCTACCAAATCGAAATGGGGGAATATGAGGGAAGAAATTAATAGTTGACGAGTTGATTGATGGAGGAATTTACGGGAGCGGTTTAGGAGTCGAAGAGTGGAAATTGTTCGGCGGATAATAAGGGAAATATGATCTTTCCAGGAAAGGGTTTAGTCAAATATATAATATATATATATTGAATATATATTCAGATTTTACACAGGAGAAAGTTTTTAAAATAAATTTTCAATTTAGAGATGTTTAAAGGTGACTAAATTTATCATTAGAATTCAGGTGAAATAAGCTGAAACGCTGCAAGTGTGTTAGTAAAAGAAATGTGGTGGGTCTTTTATAGTAATGAAAAATACTAGTCCTTAGGTCGCACAACTTTACATAAACGGAAAAACCCGGAAATTAACACACTACTTCATATCCGTCAACCCTCAGACTTAAATTTAAAGATGTAGGTTTTTGGGGTATGTCGCCATAGATACACAGCAATTAAAAATAAATTTTTAATTTCTAATGCTGACGTTTCGACTTGCATTGCAAGCCTTCATCAGGGATAGAGAAAAAAGAAAACAAACAAAAAGATATGATAAAATTGGGTTGAAAAGACTCATCTGATTGTTGCTTCCTAGCAAAAAGTATTTGAATTCGGTATTACCCTGAATATTTGTATTAATATTGATGGGGTATTTGGTGACTGTTTAATTGCTGTGTAATTATGACTGCATACCCCAACCACCTACATCTTTAAGTACTTCTCAGCCAACAAATACCATATAAATTTTAATTTAAATTATTTTTTTTTTAAATTATTACTTTACAACTTTTATTTTGACAATATGCCACAGTTGAGGACAATAATTAATAGCGCTATGAGTTCACATTCATGCCACGTTAACAAGAAAATCAATGTAATAATAAAGTCGAATTATGATACAAAAAGGTAAATATTGGTTTGTCTTGAAATTAATGCAGGTTTATGGTTATAAAATGCAAATAATAAAATAAATGATTTGAAACATTTTTTATTATTTAAAATACTCTTCATTACCATCAATACATTTCTACCAACCAGTTAATAGCCTTTGTATGTCCTTTAAATAGAAGTTTCAGTCCTTGGTACTAAAAAATTCAAATAAAGCTTTTTCTATCGAATTATGCTTATAAAATTTTGTATTTTTTAAAAAATGGTCCAGGTGTTTAAAAAAATGTTTCTCGACTGGCGAGTGATCTGGAGAGCAGGGTGGATGAGGCAGAGTCTCATAACCAAGCTCAAACAATTTTCGTGAAGTCGTGCCTGAGAAGTGAAGACCACCATTGTCGTGTAATAGAATGGGGCCTTTCCCATTTACCAAAAAATGGATTCATTAATACATAGCATCAATTTGATCTATAAATGTGAACAATAAATTTCGGCATTGATGGTTTCACCAGGATTTAAGCAGCTGTAGTGAATCAGCTCAAATGAATCTCCATGAGTTGAGGGCTTCGGAAAATTTACTGCTTCTCCATTGACGAGACACTATCCAGAGTGTTTAGAATTGTAAGGAATCCACTTTTCATCACAAGTGACCATTCTGTCTAGAAAAATGCAGTGCAAACATGGTGACTTTTTTTTCTTTTTTTTTTGGTCAGTTAATGGATGATGTATCCCAGACCTCGTTTATGTTTCCGACCCTTTTGGATCCTATTCCGACCGAGTTTAATCTCATAAAATGAAACCAGGCTTTAAGGTAAACAGAACTTACTTAAGGAAGAGGATTAATAAGCAAACATATCCGTTCAAAGAAATATTCCAAACGTAAACAATTTATTATCTAGAGAGGTGAGATAGTGAAATATTAAAGTCAACATTAATTTCTGGAAAAACCTTACTAATACGTGGATACTATAAAATAAATAATAATAAAAACAAATTAATAAAAAAATAAAATAAAAAAAAGAAGGAAAAAAACAATTAAAAAAAAAAATCACATTTATTCATAAATATCTACAATCTGGCCGCAGACCCCCCAGTCAGATACCCCCCACCATGTGGGGTTTAAGCAGAGCTCCAGGCACGAGGCCAATGCATTTTTAAACTGCGCGGAGGATTATTGTAATGTGTAAACCTGGATAATCATTGAGCAAGAGGATTTGAGTGTTCAGAAAGATAAATTATTTAGTGATATTGTATTTAAAACTGTTTATACAATCCTCGCAGAACAACGTGCCTTTTAGAAGTATTAAGTTGTTTCGCTGGAATGTCCTTAAGTATGATAATAGTATTTCTAATAATGTCTTATAATAAGACCATAATTTTGGAACAAACAACTCTACTATTTTTAGATAAATAGTTATAATATAATATATTTATATTTTATAATGACTCATTATATCTCAAAAGCATGTTACACAAATCATAACATAAGATGTTATTACCTATCTTTTCGAGGCCATGCCCCCGCTTCCTTTTCCTTTTACGAATATCTTTTTCATAGCATCCGTTTTCTGATAAAAGCATTTGGAAAAAACATTGAAACTTCCATGATTTTTTTTTTTTCATACATACTTACAACTGTATACAGTATACAAAGCAAGAAAATGTGATTTTAATTGACGATAATTGAAGTATCAATAACTAGAAAAGAA
This sequence comes from Euschistus heros, assembly GCA_003667255.2. Taxonomy (NCBI): domain Eukaryota; kingdom Metazoa; phylum Arthropoda; class Insecta; order Hemiptera; family Pentatomidae; genus Euschistus; species Euschistus heros. The sequence goes on along the minus strand of RCWM02000206.1, from coordinate 58,894 downwards.
ACTTATCATTGGTAGAACTTCAATAAAAAATAGATTGGAAGGTCCCAAACTATCTTCTTTTCATACACCTTGAAGGGTTATCAAGAATCGAGGGGGGAGCAAGATGGGAGACCTGAGGATTCGTGTGGTTTATTCTGGAGGATAGATTTGGTTTGGGTCAATTCATTAACATGTATAATACTTCTACTACTACTAGTACTCAGTGCCACTTCAGACCAATGTTATCCTTTGCCTTTTTAATGAGCCTTCGCCAGGTGGCTCTATTCTGTGCAGTCACTCGCCAGTTGCGGGTTTCAACAATTCCTGAGAGTCCCGAATGACGGCCTCCTCCCATCTAATGCAGTCTGCCTCTTCCTCTTGTACCGTACAACTTTCCGTTCAGCTACCTCTTGGGTATTTATTCCTCTCTCATTCAGGCAATGTGGGCAGCCCTACGCAGTCTCCCAAGCATGATGCGCCTCATCACTTCCGTTTCCCCATACAGATCATATTTCTCGTTTTTTTTTCTGGTCTCTTCGACTTCAACTGCTCCGAAAATACACTGAAGAATATTCCTTTCAGAAATAAGTTATATTTTTTTTTGACGACAAACAGGGTCTATGTCTCGGATCCCTATGTGAAGACAGGCTTGATAAGGATCTTGAGAGGAAACACTTCGTACGGACATTTAATTACGGATAATTTTAATTGGTAGATAATAAGGAGCATTGCAAAAGTCAAAAGTCTCAACAAGGAAGCCCAAAAACTGAAATGAGGAAAGCAGCACCGAGTGGACAGCGATCGGCCAAGTGAGAAGCAGGGGAAGACAGTACATGAGGTGGAGGGATGAAATTACCCAAAGAGTGGGAACCAACTGGATGAAAGTGGCCAGGGACAGAGACAGTTGGTTCATAATTGTAAATAATCTATAGGAAGAAAAGAAAAAAAAAAACTTGTTTTGTGTTTGTAGTTTTGTTTTTGTTTTTGTGGTTTACAAAGAATATTGTATATTTTATTTTATATTTTTACAACTCAGTTTCTATTCTGTAAAATTATTTTGGTGCTGAACTCCATTTTACCTCCTAAGGGAGAGGCTTTTGTCATAAATATGATGCCAATAAAGCTTTATTATTATTATTATTAATGAGCATTGAAGATGAATATTCAAATCAAGATATATTTAAATATGGATATAACCTTTTTAATATCAAATGTTTTATTAAGAGTCTTGGAAAGTTTCGGTATATCCCACAATCAATTCAAGTTCCTTCAGATCGGTTAATAGCATTTTTTTTGGTTTAATTATCTTTAAAGTGGATATCTGTCTCTTCGGTAAGTTGGGCGAGAAACCTGCTGTTTAAGTTTAATTACAACTAGGTTGCATTTCCGTTAGTAAAGAAAAGTTAAACAAATAACTAGATCACTATGCTTAACATATTCATATTACAGTATGTATATTACCCTAGATATATATGATATGTTTTTTTTTAAATTAATTTTTTGTGATAACATAGAAAAGATGATTACTTTAATACCAAAATAAGATTGCTACTATTATAGATTTTGAAGGTTAACCGTAATATTCCGTTAGAAAAATACATTCTTAAGTTTAATATTATTGAATCATTATATAGTTATATAATCTATAAACTATATATACCTATATAGTTTTTTTTTTCTTTTTTACATATACTGCTAATTGGGCGAAAGTTCTGTTGTTTAAAGGCCTTTATAAGTAAATTGTAAAAACGAATAATTTGATTCTCAAATATTCTTCGTCTTATGTGAGCACAGGATGTGAATTCTTAAACTCAAGCAAATCCCAGAAATACTGTCACCGATTTATAGAATGGACGTATTCATGCTCACCACGTGGAAGTGGAAATTCCCGTTCCCGGGCAAACTCTCTTTCGGTCTTTGAGCCTATGCTCATGACCCATGAAGTAGAAACTGTATGAGTATTTTTTTATGCTTACATAATGGTAATCGACTGAATCATGATGAACTTTTATTAAAAAAAACTTCTGTTTAGGGCAAGTGATAGTGCTCTTTTGTCAAAAGCCTTTCTGTCATGTATGATCAAAAACTTATTTCCTATATTTCCTATTCATCCCAAGTATGTACTATTATCCCCTTGTCTTTATCCTATGTACATCTCTCAGTTATTGAAATGAAAAAAATAATCTTTGTTCTGGGACGTATTGTCCCCTAAGAATAATAAACGTGTTTAATAAGGTTGTATAAAAGTCTGGCTATCTTAAATTCAGAGGTATATAATAATACTTATAAAAGATGATATATGTACACTGCCGGTCAAAAGTTTGAGACCACCCTGAAACGATACCAGTAAATTTAAAAGTTTGATGTTAGGTGAAAAATAAATGGATTTAAATAAAATTAAACGCATTTATATAGTTTATACCAAGATCTTTAAAGTTCATCTACCTTTAAGAGAATAAATTAAAATTAAGTTTTCAATACATAATTTAAAACAAACTGTATTTTCCATATTAATTCCAACAATTTCGTTTGCCGACAGAATAACCTTGGATTAAAAAATTTGAAATTTGAATTAAAAATTGAGAAACGAAAATCTCCCATTCATATTAAATGAAGGCAGCGGGAATTTTTGTTGAGCCATTTCAAATTTAATTAGATATTTATGAACTAATTTCCTTTTTTTCCTGCGTGGAATAGCTCGTAATTGATTTATTACGGAGAAAATCTCAAAAGTGAAACAAAGTGTTTTTACTTATAAATAAAAACATCAACATAAAATTAGATAGAAAAAGAGAGGCGGAACGATATTAAAGATATTAAACTTTTAAATTTACATACTTTGGCTCAGGGTGGTCTCAAACTTTTGACCGCAGTGTATGTACAATTGAAAATGGAACTTTTGGTATAAATATATACATAAGAAAAACAATGAATAGAAACGTATATATATATATATATATATATATATATATATATATATATATATATATATATATATAATATATATATATTGAGAACAATTTAAGAACTACTTGAATGTTGATAGGACAAAATATTTACAAATACATACAAACATATATTCACACTTCTACATCCATTTATGTAGATATAGGTGTTCACATATATCTGTGCATAGTCATTAATCCATACAATGGCATATAAACACACTTATATGAGAAAAAAAACAATTGTTAGGGAAACAAATGTCTAAAACAAAAACAAATTTAAATGTACATATAAAATGATATACTTATTGAAGTAATTCATTGGCATCGGATATGCTGTTTGACTAACTTGATTTTTAATTATTACTCATATTGGCGGCGTTTAACAGGGATTTAAGGAGATATTGGAATAGGAAAGTTTTGAATGAGTTATGGGAAGGGGCATGTCAATGTTCGGGAGGGATAGAGTTCCAGAGGGTGTGGAAGGAGTGTTGGTGTAATGCTGTTCGGTGGAAAGGAGTATACAGATCAGAGGAACGTGGTGTTGTAGTAAGCTGGAAGTGGACGGAAGACTTGAATTTCAATAGGTTATAGATGTATGGTGGGCAATGGTTATTAATGAAATGGTACAGGAAAGTGCCCAGGAAATATTATCAACGGGAGGATGATGGATAGAGCAGTTATTCCCCTTCCCTATTTTACTATCTTTATTCGGTCCATCACAGGATCTTTATATAACTAGATAAAAAAACTAAATGTCAATGAAGTCATCCTCTACATATCACTATTGCATCTCATTCTGTTCCAATTTCCTTACATAAAACCCCAAACTCTCCAGGAAGATTTGTGAAAAGTCCGTTATCAGTTGTCGCATATCATTATAAAACCTAAATTATCCTTCTATGAATCATTATTTCTTAGTTTCCTCAACAAATTTAGATTTTCGGCAATGGCATTAAATGATTATTTTTTAGATTTCGCTAGGAGGAAAATCATTGCAACTGACCACACAACCGTTGATCTAGAAAAGATACTTCCTTAATACTTACTAGTTTTGAACCAAAGACCCTAAATCGTCTGTAAGTGGTATTGGTTATATTTTATATAAATAAAAGAAAATGTTTTTTAATATGCAATTCAAGAAGAGAAATGTTATTTAAATTATTAATTAGAAAACATATTTTTATTATAATTAGTATTAACTGTTACTTACAAATATATTACTGTATTTTAAATTATCTTAAGGAGACATAAGTCTCAGGGTTAATAAATAAATATCAATAATATTACAATAATATATTAATATTATAAAAAAAACAAAAAAATTTTTTTCCGTTTTTATTTTTTATTATATCTCCAAATAAAATGTGTTAGGAACAACAACAAACATAACCTCTATTCTTTACTAAACAAGTTTCTTAACAGAATCTCCAAGCTAAATGTTTTGTTTTTTTTTGTTCTAGATGACACTTATTAAAAACCATCTGGATCTACACCAAACAGATTTATGGTTCAGCTTAAAAAAATCTCAAATACGAACTACAAACTTTTCAATTACAAACACTACGACTAATAACAGGATCCTCATGGTACGTACGTAACAGAACATTGCATACAGTCCTACGTATAGCCACTGTACTAGACTAAATAAAATAATATTTCAGAATAAACTTACTGACCGTACCAACAGAATCACACAAAACTACAAATATTCCCGACAGCACATACCGAAGGCTAAAAAGTCACTAAAAATAAAGTCAGGAGGTACCGATGGGTACTGGTCTCCTTGGTTTTTTACATATCCTATTAATTATATATTATATATTATATATGATTTTCTTCAGCTTGGAAATGTTATTGGTATCTACTACTAAATTATAACAATTCTAGTACACAACTGAACTTGGGAAATTCCTGAAAAAAGGGTGGATATTTCCAAAACTGGTGGTATTCCCAGGGTACAGGTAGAAGGGATTTCCGTATTCCTATGTAATATATATATATATATATATATATATATATATATATATATATATGTATATATATATATATATATGGATAATGATTTATATGATGTATATTATTATAAATGTACTCGTATATATTAGTCTGATTGTATTAAATTGGAATAACGTGTGTACATGTATGTATATATATAGTTCTTTAGTAAGATTCTTGAGGTTCAGTCACTAAATAAAAACAACTATTTTGGCGACGTTTCGAGACTATATTGTTCTCATAATCATGCCCTACAGTGAAAAAACATGTTACAATAAAATTATATAAATTATACAAGTTATTTCAAAAAATAAAGTTAGCTACAATACAAGTATATAACATGTGTTAGAATAATAAAAATATATATAATTAAAGAATATAGAGGGGTATGAAACTACTTACAATGTTACTGGTGGATATGGTACCGACTAACTCAATTTTAACAATTCTAGTACACAACTGACCTGGGGAAATTTTGAAAAACAGTTACAAAGGTTATGGGGCATTCCTTAGGAAAAATTAAGTTATAAGGACTGGATGGTATTCCAAGATGCAGATACAAATATATTTCGGTGTAATAAACTAATAAATAGATGAACGATGTATATTAATTTAAATGTATATTATATATTAAAGAAATGATAACCATAGAAAAATTTAAAAATCATGCAATAAACAAAAAATCAAACGTTCTAAATGTAAACACCCTGTTATTCCAATTTAATACTTTCAGGCAAATAATATACAGTTACATTAATATACTAATATATATTTTTACCTGCATCTTGGGAATACCATCCAGTCCTTTTAACTTAATTTTTCCTAGGGTATTCCCCGTAACCTTTGTAACTAACTGTTTTTCAAAATTTCCCCAGGTCAGTTGTGTACTAGAATTGTTAGTATTTAGATAGTCGATACCATATCCACCGGTAACATTGTAAGTAGTTTCATACTCCTCTATATTCTGTAATTCATATTTATTTTCATTATTCTAACACATGTTGTTATATACTTGTATTGTAGATAACTTTATGTTTCGAAATCATTTGTATAACTTATATAATTTTTTTGTAACCCGTTTTTTTTTCACTGTAGAGCATGATTATGAGAACAATATAGTCTCGAAACGTCGCCAAAATAGTCGTTTTTTATTTATTGACTGAACCTCAAGAACCTTACTAAACATTTATTAGTGACAATCAAGAAATTTATCTATATATATATATATATATATATATATATATATATATATATATATATATACATCAGAAAGGCTCAGGAAAACACTCACAAATAACCATAAAACTGACTACACGGTCACATTCAAAAATACCTCCACCATTAATAAATTGTTTACCAAAACCAAAGATACGGATAAGTTAGAGTTACAGTCTAATATTGTTTATGAAATTCCGTGTGAAGATAGTTGTGGTAAGTCTTATTTTGGTACATCGGAACAATATCTTAAACGACGAGTGTATCAACATAAATACAGTTGCACGTCTATAAATAAAAACCCGAACAAACCTGACCAAACAGCTCTCACCACACATTACAGGCAAACAAAAACATATTTTTAAATTTGATTTCCCCAAAATTATTCACCATGAACAAAATAATTTTAAAAGAAATATTAAAGAAATGAAAACCATAGAAAAATTTAAAAACCGCGCAATAAACAAAAAATCAGACGTTTTAAATCTTAACACCTGTCATTCCAACTTAATACATTGAGACCTATAATTTACATTTACATTTATATACATCAGACAAACCATTCTTCCATTTATTAGTATATTACACTGAAATATTTTTGTACCTGCATCTTTGGGAATACCCACACAGTCCTTTTAACTTAATTTTTAAGAAATAGGGTTTTCCCCACTAACCCTTGTTAACTGTCTGTTTAAACTCACTCCTCTAGGTTAGTTGTGTACTAGAATTATTAGTCTATTCATATCCACCAGTAACATTGTAAGTAGCTTCATACTCCTCTATATTCTGTAATTATATATATTTGTATTTCCCTACACATGTTGTTATATACCTACCTGTACTGTAGCTAACTTTATGTTTTGAAATAACTTGTATAACTTATATAATTTTATTGTAACCTGTTTTTTTTCACTGTAGGGCATGATTATGAGAACAATATGGTCTCGCCAAAATAGTTGATTTTTTATTTTATGACTGAACCTCAAGAACCTTACTAAACATATATATATATATATATATATATTTATATATATATATATATATATATATATACACTCGAGTGCAAAAAAAACCGGCGCACCTTGCGTGTTCGCATATTGTTTGTTTTTTTCTCTTTCACAACTTAATAAAATTTGCCAATTTTTTTTATATATGTAGTGGATATATTCTGTTTATATGACATAAAGGACAATTAATAAAACATTTAAAGTATAAAACATTTAAAGTTTGGCAATTTGAAGTAAGAAAAATTATCAAACAAAAAAATAACCATTTACTGATTTTATGATAAAAAAATTAAACCTCTAAACTTTGTTTACAATATCTAAGAAACACACAACTCATAGCGTTTAATGTCGAGTGTTTCCTCCTCTTGCTTGAATAACAGCCTGCATCCTTGCAGGCATGCTTCTTATAAGATTGGCCACTCTACCTTGAGAAATCTGCTCCCATGTTCTTCTACGGCAGTTCTCAGCTCCTGGAGGGTTATGTTACTGTCGGATGGCCTTCTTAAGATGGTCCCACGGATGCTTTATAGGATTTAGATCCAGGCTGCGAGCTGGTCACTCCAAGGTTCGGATACCGACCTTATCAAGGAAGTCTGTTACAACATTGGCGACGTGTGGCCGTACATTATCATGCATAAACATGAAATTAGGGCCAATGAACGGCACAAAAGACCACATACTCTTCAAGGATATCTCTTATACAAGTTTGTGCTTTGAAACATGTGGAGGTCTGTTTTCGCTTCTAAATAAACCCTCCCTACACCATCACCGACACTCCTCCGAACTGTACTGTACCTACACTGGGCGTAGCGTTCTCCTCATTTTCTCCAGACTCTACCTCGGCCATCTGAAGCATGCAGGCCAATTTAGACTCATCTGAAAAGAGAACAGAGGCCCAATCAGCTTCAGTCTAGGCAACATGTCATCGAGCAAAACGGAGTCGGGCTGCTCTCTGAGCTACAGTGAGGCGAGGGCCGGTAGCAGAAATATTAGAGTGTAGATTCATTTCAGCCAGGTGTCTACTTATTGTATGCAAGGAGACATCCACACCTGGAGCAACACGAAGCCGGGGGCAAGTCATTACAGATGTCTGGAAGCGGTTCCTTAGAGTCTCCATTTTAATAAATCGATTGTAGGCTTAGTTTGTTACTCTCGACCGACCTGATCCCGACTTCCTTGTGTAGCTGCTCGTCTCCCGGTACCTCTGAATCGCCTGCTAAACCCTCGTTTCTGGTACCCCGAGAGTCCTAGCCGCGTATCGCTGACATCTTCCGTCCTCAATTAACGCTACGATTTGAGTGACTACCGTGGCATCGAGCACCATATTGGGTAGAATTGGACTAACGTGAACAAAGAAAATTAAAAAAAAATAAGAAAAACTACCCACGGTTGTTCATAGCACTCTTCCTGAGAACTGAAGACTAACTGGGAATATGTTTATCCTTAAACTTGGGCCCTCCTTTGTTATTTATAGAGAGGATTACTGCAAAGGATTATTGTAATATTATCACTTATGCCCCGGCCTATATGTGTGCTGGTTCAATCACAACATTATTCCTTAATTCATCTCATTAATCATATTTTTGTGTTGAAATACAAGGTGCGCCGGTTTTTTTTGCACACGAGTGTATATATATATATATATATATATATATATATATATATATATATATACATATATGTAAAAAAATCTAAAAAATGTTATGCAAATCTTTCCTTATATATAGGGGAAACATAGATTGAAAACATCTTATGCGTATAATACTCCTCAGTTGAAACTTTTCTATAGTTTCCCCCACTCCTAAATGTTATATAAGTTTGGTTTAAACTAATCACAAATTACGTAAGGAGTAGTTTATCAGTATGATCCCACTCTCAGTATGTCATCCTGACGCGCAGCTCTTTATCATACGAGTATAATGAAGCATTTGAAATGGCAATGAACTACTCGATTGAAATACTCCATGCTGAGGATGTCCCGTTCGCATTTGAATAAAATAATGACTTATCTCATGATAATACATGTCATATCAAGGTCATGCTTCGACGCAATTTACAATCCGAATGTTTAAAGAGCTGAAGTAAATAATTTAATACGCCTGTTTTGCAATCCTTTAGTTTAATACTCCAGAAATTTATCTACAAAAAAAAAAAAAAAAAAAATTATTTATGATACTTCGCTGACCATATGTTCAAAATATAATTAACATTACAGGTCACTTTATAGTGTTTACACAAATTTCAATTTATTACGCTAAAGTATATTTTTTATATGATATACTAAAATAATGGGAATACAAACGATAAAGCATGGAAAAATTCCAGAAGGGGTTCTCTATCAACCCAGGATCTAGGCCATATTGTAAGTCTGATATGGGTTATAAATAAAGTGTACATTTTTATGTACGGAATATAAATACACTTTTTACAACGTACATATAAATATACGCATAGAATATAAAATATAGTATATAACTATATTCTTAGTGCTATATAACGTTTTATAGTATACATTTAACTATTATACCACTTATGTAGAACAGTATATAATTAACTATACCATATACGTAGTAGGACCGAAATATCAAGCCATTCAAACACTTCTTGTGCAATTTTTAGTGTTAATTGTATTATAACTATACTCATTTATTTACATTTTAGTTCATTAAATTTAAAATATTGACAATTTTATTTAAATTTTTAAAATTTGCAGATTATTTTTTTTTAAATTGCTTTATTTTTAGTGCATATTACAATCTGCCTCACACGAGGGCAATAAGTAATATTGATGATTTGTACATTAGGTATAAATAACAGTTGCAAAATTCAATGCCAATACTACAATATATAAGGATAAGCCATTTTTCGTTTGTGATCACTAACCACGAAAACTTCTGAGCCAATCTGTACCAAATGTTAATCACATCATCTTCATAGTTCAAGGAAGGTTTAGCAATAATAACATTTACATACTTCAATTAAATTGTTAAAAAAGCTATTGCAGTTATGTATGCTATTAGATATAAAAATATTTTTCTTATGCTCAAGACACTTTCCGGGTGCTCACAAATGACAAAATTCCAAGGAAATCCGCTGTAAATCAGTGGAAACTTTTTTTAAACAACAACTGACCTAAACTATGCAGTTTTAAGGCTCCTAGGTGACCTTAAAATTTTGTCTTATCGGTTTGCGAAATATGTGAGATAGCGCAAATTATTTACATTTTTTCAGAAATTGACGGCCCCTTGCCTTCTAAATTCCTACAAAATTTTTAAGTTAAAAAAAAAAAAACTTTTTGATTTTGACAAAATTAAGTTTCTACATGATTTTTGAGATGAGGAATCTGTAAATAATATCAGTTTTTAGTTTAAAAATTTTCCTCACCTAGTTTAGATAAAAATAAACGTTTTAATTTAAGAGAGGTTATAAAGATAAACAAAAAAGTGTTATAAAAAGAGCTAAACATTGATAATAAAATTCGCCTAATTCAATTAAATAGATATCATAAAACCTATAAATAAGCCTATAAATAAGTTCAAAGGTTTGGCAATAATAAAATATACTGATTTTCAATTAATTTGCTATTAAAAAAGCGATAAAATGTGGATAACGGTGATGTTTGAAAACTGACCGATAGGTGGCGATCGCCATTAAACATGAGAAGTTACAAAGGTACGGTGTTACATAGATCTTGATATTGATAATGAAATTGATTTATATTCAATTAAATTACTAACAATGATTTAAATATGTGGTGCGACATACGGATCCCAGTGAAGTCTGAAAATCGACCGTGTGTCTTCGACACTATTCCGCAGCAGAGTTTCAAAATGCTCAACCCACCTGTACAAAATTTTAACATAAGCTTCATAGTTCTAGGAGGGTACAGCAATAATAAAATTTACAATTGGAAAAATTTAATATGAACAATATTGAATGGCAAAATTGAGGTTTGCCACACTGTCCTTTACTTTTATGGTTAGAAATTAAAATCAATCCAGATGAAATCAATAAAATTATTTCTTTCCAATAAAAATAATTACAAAATCAAAATGACGATTCTTTGATTTTTAATATTGTATGTAAAAATATGACTCAAGGCCTTTAGTTGCAAGCACTGACAATGTAGTCCATTATCCGAAAGAGCTTTTTAATAGTCTCTCTCCATCTGGATTACCAACCCATACATTAAAAATTAGATGACCAATTATGCTTTCACGTAATTTTCGACCAGATTAAAAATTACGGCTTTGCGTGAAAATATCATTGAAGAAACAATGTCCAATTGCAAACTCCAATACAAGATTTTTATCGGTAAAGAATAAAACCGATTTATTAGCTACATCTGTCTATGCTCATAACTTATGAAGCCGCGACGGGGGATGCTAGTGTGTTAATATATCACACTTGATCTGGTATATTTTTAATTTTTAAAAATATAGTTTTTGTATCAGAAAAAAAAGTCGAACAAATAGATAATTTACAAACGTCCATCAAGCTACATATAACCATCGATACCTCCTAATATGTTTAATTAAAAATAAAAAAGGATACAACCAAAAGAAGTTGTTTTCTTTCAAAAATGCGATTTTAATTAAAAACAACCTATAAATATCAGTGATTGGTAATAGTTATTTTTATAGTAACTTAGTAACTGTCACGTTACTGAACTATTTATTTGAAGCGAAATTTTAGAGTTTATATATGCATATCCAGGGTGAGTGTAACCTCTTAGTGTAAACAAAAAAAAAGGAAAAAAAAAAAAAGGTGAAATTAGATCAAAAATGAAGAAAAATACCGCAAACCTGATTGGTGATGCGGCAAAATTGAGGTCTATATTCATTATTATTGGGTTTTAAACCTTGCATTGGAAATGTAATAAAATTTTTTACATTTTTTTCTTTGCTTTTTATTCCAATAAAGAGTTTATTATGTTTAAAATGCACATTTCCGTTAAGCGATTGCCATAATGTCATATTTACACAAGTAACTGATTCGCATGCCAAATGAAAACACCATGTTTTTTTAACGGTTTTTAAAAGTAAATTTTTCCATGAAATCATTACGGTTCATTAATTTGCTCATACCATATGAAAGCTGGTCAAATTTTCAAGTTTTTGTGGGATTTGCAGTTTTGTGGATAGTTTTTCTTCGAAAAAACGGCTTGAGCGATGAAGTATTTTAAGACATTGTAACTTCTCTAAATAAGGTTAAGATCAAGCTGTTCTTATAGTTCTCAGTTTGTAAAATTCAAGGTTATTTGTGCTCTGGGTCTTTTTAGGATGTTTAATGCTTAATCCGAAAAGGTGGTCAAAAATAATCGTATATCTGCAACGGATTGGAATAGATATGTAAGGTCATTTTTGATCTAGTTTCAACCATTTTTTTTTTTTAACACTAAGAGATACTCACCCTGAATAAACAAATAACACAAACATTTGATCACATATAACTGACCACTTTTTGACTAGGACTGGTTTCAATTGATCAAAACAACAATGCCAATTTCAGACAATAAATTTTAATAAAATAATATTTCTCATTTCTTTTTTTTTTTTTTTTCAGAAACATTGAACTTAAAAAAACGAAGATAAAAGAACAGATATGCACATATTGATGTTGACATATTTTTTTTTCTTTTTGTTTTCACTATGTACTAACCTCATAATCATTAAAAATGTATTTTTTTTAATTAGCAATTAGGAAAGCACATTATAAGCTTTTTAGCATCGTGTGAGTTTAATTAATCTAAATAAACGACTCTTTAATAGGGTGACTATGGAAGATGATAAACGTGCATACTGATTGGACTAAGAGCCTCAACTGCAATACTCTCTGGTATGGCATTGGATAGGAAAGTGGTATTTCTTGACTAACGGATCAAACGAGACTATGTAGTCAGCATCCATACAGGTTTTTCCCCGACCCATCAAGTTCCAGGTCCCCTAATTTATTCATTATCCTTATTATATCCTGAACTGAGAGGAGGGTCTGAGTCTTTATTTCATAAGAGAGGAGGGAAGGAAGAAACGGATTTTATGTTTAGTCCAAATACATTGAATGGCTACAAATACCGCATACTAATCAATATATTTCTTAAATATCCAACAAAGAAGATAAATTCTTGAATAGATAGAACATACAAATTACTATCCCGTTCCCTCAAAATTAATATTTCCATTCAACCTTTCTCCCGTTACTTTCTCCTCTCAGCTCCAGTTAAAATATATATACCGACAAAGGAACTGTAGAAAAACTTCTCGACACAATAACAGAACTGTTCAGAAAAAGGGGCATGAAATTTTATCGACAAGTTTAAAGAATGAACGAAGATCGACTTACAAAAATAATTTTCAAAACAACCTCGAGCTAATTGAAAACTAATTGGCTAAAAGAGACAAAATGACACTTAGAAGGGGGAAGACACACTGTCTCTCACGGATCTTGTTGGCAAAATTTTTTGGAGGTTCCTGGTCAAAAAATATTAGACACGTATTTTACCGTTTCGACCAATGGTTCCAAGAAACTGAAGGAAAAATATAAAATAGCATTAAACTAATTTATTTTTATATCTCGTGTTAAAAATAACCATCGACATGATTCTTGCACCAAGATTTTTATTTTTTATAAGGCAAAATACAGCCGCTCTATAGATTTTGGTTTAGGTTAATTAAATTCTAAAAAAAATTATTAGATTATCAAGCAAACTACCTATATAGATTTTTTCACACAAAAATTGACGTCAGATTCTAATTCAGCACCCTCAAAAACATTGAAAACATTTATTGAATAAAAACAAAAAAATTTTTTTTTTCATTTGATGTAAATAAATGCAAAATTCGATGAACAAAAACCTATTAAAAAAAAATTGGAATAAAAAGAAAATCCGAATAAAAACTGATTAAATAAATTAGGGGCCCTGGAACTTGATGGGTCGGGGAAAAACCTGCATGGATGCTATAAATCATAGCATGAACCAATAAATCTATATTTACAAAGAAATACGGAAAATCCATCTACCTTCACCTAGAAAAACCTTTTGGAAATTCCCATACCTAACTTTTTTTTTCAGAAATTTCCCAGTTCAGTTGTATACGAGAATTGTTATATGTAGTAGTAGATACTAATAGCATATCGACCAGTAACATTGCCCAAGTAGTTTCATACTCCTCCACTCCACATTTCTGTAATTATATGTAGGTATATATTCTAAACGCATGTTTATTATATATTGTAGCTAACTTTATGTTTTGAAATAACCTGTGTAACTATATTTTATATTTATATTTTATTGTAACCCGTTTTTTTTCACTGTGGGACATAATTATGAGAACAAATATTCTCGAAACGACGCCAAATAGTTGTTTTTATTTATTGACTAAACCTCAAGAACATTTAATTAAACATGATAGTAAAACAGTCAAGAAATATATGTGGTGGTGTGTGTGTGTGTGTGGGTTCGTGGTGTAAATGTAGTGTGTGTGCCTATGGTATGTTTTTTGTATAGCAGATGTGGATTTTGGTATTTGTAAATAAAGTTGTCGATGCACGCACACATTGTAAGATCGCTATAAATTATTTTCTTCAATATATTCTTGTTCTGATTTATTATTCATATATGTTTAGTTTTGTTTTGTTTCAGCTCTAGTTCAATCCGTTCAATTCCTTTTCGCTTGAACCATATTGTAAATTAATTTTATATGTAACAGCCTTTATTTTTTTTTCTTATGGTTTTGTATTTATACACGCCGACAACGACTTGGGTACGTACAATTGCCTCCCCACAATATTATTATATCTGGCCATTCCGATAGTAACTGGGAAACCTAACACGGTTCTCAAAAATATAAAGATAATTTTTTTGGATGAATCATGTTCAAAATTAGTGTTAGTTTAGTTCTGTAACGTTGTAGTGGTCTGTAGAACTGAAAAAAGGTGAATCTAATTATTCTTGCTAGAAGTAATAAAGTTTTTTCAAAATCTTAAATGGGTACACTTATACATTCCTTGAAAAAATGCACCATAACTGACTGACTTACCAGCACTCAAATATAAATTTAATAAATAATAGATAATAAAAATAAGCAAGCCAAGCTAAAATAAAATTAATATATTTTGAAAAATTAGAAAGGTAATTGACTTAAAACCGGGAATTCTATAATTGGAACCACAGAACACCCTTGGCGGGCTGTGCAATGAGTCAAAAGATTCTGCCCTCTGTCTCCGTGTTAAGGGGAAGTCTTCTTGAACTGGTTTCTTAAACCACCCTACCTGGAATATTAATCTAAAAAACTCATACATAATTTCGTCACAACAGATAGATACTTCAAAAGAGCACATTTCACGGCCGATGATTATCTTAAGAAAGCACAACCCGTAACCAATGGTTTATAACGAAGAAATGGAAAAATCACTGTTGCTAAAGGTTAAATACGTTAAGCAAAGTTTTCACGCATTCTAATAGGAACTAATACAATTCTTCACGGAACAAACGATCCAGAAAGATATAAATATTAAAATTCGTGTAGAGCTTTTTTGGATAGTTTCCATGTTACAACCAATGGTGGAAAGTGTATTTCTAATTCAGGAGTGAAAAAGGGAGGGGGATAGCGGAAAAGGAAGGATACAACAGATATAATAAAAACAAAAAAATAAGGGGATATATGATTTATAGTGACTCTATGTTACTGTTATTGGTATAGGGGTTTACTGCTTACGCTGTACCGTTAGGGAGAATGACAAGGAAACTTCGAGCTGGCCGCTGACCACCTTGAGGCCCCAGCAGGTGTGGGGGAGAGTGGGAGGAGAGACGGCCTGACCTTTTACCCCAAGCAACAAATCTCCGATGGCTATAGCGGCCCTGGGAATACCCACTTAATTGCCCCAACATAAAATTTCACAAGGGTTGTTACTTTCGTTCCGTTTCCTTGACAGTTTCGTTGTCCTTATAGAGGAAACCAGCCTGAAAATGTCCGGCAACAAATGACAAAGTAATTGGTTAGGGGCACAGAAGATTCATATTCGATCTCTGAAGCATTAAATATTCTCACTCTGCATTAAAAAATGCTTTTTGAAAACTAATTCAGATAAACAAACACGTTTGAAGTGAACGAATGAAAAAATAAAACTTTATTATGGGGCACTTACTGTTTCCCCTAAGAATTAACATAATGCACAATTACAGGTACGAATGTGTCAGGCCGTACAAAGCTTTGAGTTCAGTCAATGGCATATATTGGTCGACAAGAAAAAAAATAATAAGCACAAAATACAATCGTATGTGAAAACCAAACAGAATTTCTAAAATATTTACGTAATTAGGTGACACGCCCACCCTTTGCAGAAGTCATTGATTGAGTGTAAGTTGGTAAAAATAAAGTATGTTTCAAGGGGGTAGAGCGACGGAGAGATGGGGTACGTGGAGGAGCAAGCTTTACGAGATAAGCAAGGTGGGTGATTGCGAATTCAAGGAAGGATGAGGATAGGGACCCCGAAGGATGAATGGACAGGAGTGTTGCAAAGGGAAGCAGTGCTTCTTATTTTCATTGGGGGCGGGCTATACGTTTATTACAGGTTTTAAAAGGTTGGAAGAAAACCTAGTGCTTAGGAGGGAGGATTGAAGCAACACAGACGAGTTAATAGGGGGGTCATCGATCTAGAGAAGGGTTTTGTGGGTTTTTAGACATTGGAATAGGATGTAACCACAGAAAGTATTGGCCGCCGGAATTCAGGAAAAAAAAGCCCACCCAGCTCAGAATAAGACCAAGTAGTCTGTGACGCCCTGGGGATCCCGAACTAAAAAAATCTAAAATTATCTAAATTATCTAAATGGAAGAAAAACGTTTACTCGCACTCCATTAGGAAGCGGGACATTTTGTACCTATCCAGAGCCTTGGTATACTGCTCGCCTTCAACTCCGAGGTCCAGTACAACTCGTTTAGGCGTAAGGGGAAGGAAATAATTTTCATTATATCGGTTGGGCTTCCCGCAAAACCTTCTAATTACGTCTCGTTACCCAATCCTTTACCATATAAAAACCATGCAAAATCCCTTGAATGCTGCTTATTATGTCACAAGTTGAAATTATTTCCATAAAGACTTCTTTAATTGTTCATAGATGGGTTGCTGATTTTAGAGCCACAACAAAACAATTACACCTACGTTCATCGAAACATAGACGTGAATGAGTAGTCTCACAACTGCCGATGAGTTTCACACACCCGATTTCCGATAACTCACCTAGGTGTCTGAAATGAAGATGACCAAGAGAATCTTCCAATGTATACCTTCTCTTGGAAGTGCTTACTAATTCAGTAGTTTTTTTTACAAGTTATATTTGAAATGTCATCGTAAATCATATTCACCAATTTACTCTGTATATATTGAATGAGTTTGGAAAATATCAATAAAAACCAAGTTTTTTAAAAACTAATGTCTACTTATTGAAGCCGGTTTAGTCCGGCTTGGATTAGTGTTGAATGTACTGAAAATAAATAAAATACAAATAAATCGATCAAACTGTATTAAATTGCCTAGATGCCATTACCCTAACCACTCGAATGCAATCACGAAAATGGAACAAGAAACTTTTTATTAGATTCTAGCCGAACTTTCCTTTTCATATTTTAACTTATAGGGCGCCTTTTATTGGTTTACATTTAAAGGAAAAATCTGAATAAATAGTGTTTGTTGTTTTTTTTCTCTTTTTTATTAGAAGTGTGATCTCTTAACTTTATGTTTACTTACTTTGCTACCTGTGTTGGGTTTCTATTTTTTTTGCCCCTTTATTTTTTGTTTTTTGCGACGCCGTCTCCGCGACGATCCTCCATTTTTTGTGTGCCAGCCCCTGGCCACTTTTGCCTTCCATTTCTCTTTTTCCTCCTTTTTTTTCCTTTTTCCCCCTTCTCCACTTTCCCCCCGTATAGCCGCCGGCCCCCCCCCACCCGTCTACCTCCGTGTTCTCTTTTCTAGTTAACCTTGCACTCCAAGTTCCTCGTTGTTCCCTACTGCCACCTTAAATACAGAGACCTTTTTCACTGAACTTTTAAATACACCTCCATACTCTTTTTTTTTCTGGCCCTACATCATTTCTTCGAGGGCTTGGACTTACTTCGAGTTATATAAATCTCTTAAAATTCTATAAGCTCGTTTTTTTTGTTCTTTCCTTTTCTTAATAGAAATTGTAACACATCTGTATTTTTAACCAGAAAACCCCATCAAGAAAGATATGCACGGTACTATACCTGAGACATATGGACACGCGAAATACCCAACACTTTTCCAAGAGGAATGACCCTTGTGGTAGTATTCTGTAATTATTATGTTACAAAAGTAAAGCACCCTTCACGGTGCCATCGTCTTTTCACGGGGACGCCTCGGGAGGGTTGTTATTGGGCCCTAATGGAATTTGAAGCAAGTTTGTTGCAACAAAGCGGATTTTGTGGATGGAGACAGTTGAAGTTTATTTATGAAGGAAGTACTGGTATCTGCTGTTCGTGCCAAGCAAGCAAAATATGGGATATGAACGGTCGGTGTGGATTCATTCATTTTTTGAACAAAGTGAAGGTAGCATATAGGACCTTTCGAAGGATTTTTGGATTGGGAGTGATATTTGGATGCGGGAAAGAATTCTATGGTTTGGTGGATCCCCATAAAACTCTCGACCGGAATAAGGCCCCAACAAGTGGTCTGGATAATCTTTCATATTAGCTGAGTTTTGTGTAGTGTATAGGGAGATATTGAACATTTGTCCAAGTAGGTGTTGTATTAGCTCGAAACCGACGTGGCAGCTTCTTGTCTTTTCCTAGTGTATGAGGGTTCTAGGTAATCTCATGTCAGTCTGATAAAATCCTAGGATCTTCTTGTTCTACCATTAATTTCATGTTACTCCATAAAAGGATAGTTAAAGGTGGACAGGATGAGGGAGGTTTTCGGGACGTAGGGTAAAGGTTATTGGCCTGGGATTTATCTTAACTCCCTCCAGTTATGACACCATTCTTCAAGGGAAATGATAGTGTACTGGAGTGTCTGGGATGCCGGCAATGGATCATTCCCATAGACTGGATAACACTGCTTATAAGTCTTAAAAAACGAGTTAACTCTTAACCTTCAAAGCAAGATTTTTAATCTCTGTTTGTGAAAAATTGGTTAAGCTGTACTTATTTTATTGTTAAGGCATTTTGGAGTATATGGTATAGTATTTTTAGATCTATCAAATCATTCTGGAGTTTGGAAAACCCCCCCGGATCGAAAATGGCCCCCTATTGAAAAGTGGACAATTTTGAATTGGTAAATTTCTGCACGAACTCCCTGGGATATATAATATGATGTATATAAACATATTTCCCCTTTTTTTTTTTTCAAAAAACTAAAAAAAACATTTTCTTTAATGTTAACACAAAATTAATATTCAAGTATAACCCCATTCGGGTTTAAACTTTAAAGCCAGTGGCTTCCCCCCCCCCCTTTTTTTTTTTTCTGACATTGTTAGTTTCGAATAAAAAAGGCCTGGAAACCTATTTAAATTATTTTCGTTTCTTCTCGATTGACAGATATAGAAGAAATATCTGTCAGCTCTGATAGCCCATTCTTCCTTCTCCCCTTCGGTTCCCCACATCATTTCATAAAATAAAATCAATAACCAGTACCGATATAATAACAAAGTAATGGAAAATTGTTGTGTTTTTTTTTCTAATGCTATTTTATTGAAAAATTTAGAACCTTTATACAATAAAATATACAACATCAAGAAAATGTGATGATACTCCGAACAGTGAAATGTCTCAATACCTATTTTCATTGTTTTTTTTAAGATGTTACATTTATGGCTTTTCCACTTGAAACCATTTGTCACTCCACTTAACCCTGCAGTTCAATTTTTTTCAGGTAGCGTGAAGGTTACCTGACAATTCGCCTTATAAAGTCCATTCCGGTATCAGGGGACCGCAAGGGGTGGGAGAGACAGAATTCCTCCAAAGGTCCCAGCCTTATGTCAGTTTTCTTCTCCGGTTGCTTATCTCAAAAACCGTTGGTCCTACAGAAACTTTCCTCCACATCACTTTGAAAAATTAAAAGTTTGGCCCAATTCCCAAAACAAACCTGATTGCATGTTACATTTATCTCTGGAGTATATTACGAGATATATGCGCGAATAAAATTGTCTGAACAAATTGTAAATCGCGTTTTTTTTTGTCTAACTTAACTCAGTCATCTTTCCCGTCCATTTTTCAGGAAAGGAAATACATACGGAAACGGAAGTTGTCGAAAAAGTTAATTATCCTTTATAAATATTTGTACGATTGATAATTTAATTTTCTAGCATTGAGAGAGGAAATGACCCAGTTGATAAGGCGCTACGATTCTATCTGAAAAAATTCCTTTTTCGTTGAGCTCATATCGCTGTAGATTGATATAAAAATATATCCATTTTTAAAACACCTATAATTAAACTTTGGGGCACGAACCATTTCTGAGAAACTGCCAAAAACCTGGCCTTTGAGCCTCTCCGCCTCTCTTCCTGTGTCACTTTAAATCAGTGGGGGCCATCCTTAAACATACTAAAGAATTGGAACTACATGATTAACTGCATGAAACAATCCTAATTTAACACAGAAATTACATAACATTAATGGTGTTATAATTAATAAATTCATAAATTATACGTGTCTTACATTAAACTGTAAATCATGCGATTCTTTGGATAGAAAAAAAATAAACGCGATATCTAAAGCATGGCGGAAATACTGTACACATTGCTACTTTCTCGGTGTCACGTTAAAATCAATGGATGCCATCCCTTAAAAAATCCACCTGAAAAGAAGGGCGGAAAATAGGATGATTAATTGCATTGAAAATCCTAATTTAACAACAGAAATCTTAACATTAATCGTGTTTATAATTTAATAAATTCATAAAATTATCGGGAGGGGGGGGTGGTCTTACATGTAAAAAGGTAAATCAGCGATTCTTTGGGATAGAAAAAACATAAACGACGAGATCTACAGGCATGGCGGACATACTGTACACATTGCTACTTTCTGCTGTGTCATCACCTAAATTCAATGGGAGGGCCATCCGGAAAAAAATCACTACAAGCAATTGGAACTAGATGATTAAATTGGCATTGAAAAATCGTAATTAAAAACAGAAAGCCTAACATTAATCTGTGTTTATAATTAATAAAATGCATAAAATATCGGGTCTTACTAAACGTAAATCCGCGATTTCTTGTGGGATAGATACAAAAAAATAAACGACGATATCTAAAGGCAATGGGCGGACCTTTTACTGTACACACTTGCTACTTTCTCTTATTAATAAATGCCAAGTTTATTTTTGCGTTGTAAACACGGATATGTTAATGATAGTTTTTATGTCATGTTTGCAAATACTTCTTGTATGATATTTTGATAGTTTGAGGTTGAAGGAGGGGGACAAAACTGTAATAGATATTTAAAACAATCAAACTCTCCCGTTACGGAAACAACAATACGATAATGTATATGTACCTGTAATCAAACTGTTTAAAATATCACTGCTTTCCCGATAAGGAAATTGTCCTCAAATATTCGATTCGAACAAAAAGGGGGTTGGAGGGTGTCATAAAGGTCCAAACACTAAGGAACTTTTTGGTATTCTAACAGGTAGGAAATGTAATATAAAACAAAAATAATTCTGCATAACATTTTTGTTGGAAAACTGTCAAAGTTTCAATCTGGGAGCACACACAAAACAGAGGCAGGAACGTGTCAAAAATATGAACCTTTTTCCAATTGTTGAAAAAAAAACGGTACACCATTTTTAGTTTGAGAAAAAAAAAGTTACCACAAGAAAACTGTAGACATCCACAAAGATATGTCTAAGCAATTAATACCCCTACCTTACATCTTCATAAAAAACTGGTTAAACTCCGCTTGGCACGGCTAGGAAATCTGATTCCGAGATAGTCTTAATTGAAAACTTATTTAATTATTCACTGTTTATTGAAACTTTTGCAAAAAGAATTTCCAAGTGACCAAGTGTTTAAGGAATACTTTAATCTCCCTTTTCTTGAAAAATTAGCCCCTATTCTGCTCGTGCACTAGTTTTCTTGAGGTTCAAATAAATGAGGACTGCCAGTTCCTTAAAAACTTAGGTCCCCAGCAGGTTTTATTTACTGACCTCAACACCATGTTATTATAAAATTCTCACCCTATGATGATTATTATATTCATTCTGGTCGTTTAGGGGTTTCGTTCTGCAGTTTACGAAAAATAAAAGAATACTGTAGCAACATTTTAAGCCGTAAAAACACCAAAATTAAAAAACGCATTTAGTAAAAAGTATTAATACATAGTTAAAAAAAGATAAGTTTTAGAAAAATTTAATTGGGATAGATTTTATGTATTATTCATCTAGTGAGTAATTTCTGTAAATCTCTATATCTTCTAATATATAATATTATGTGTCAATTAATACCACTCAACCATCTTAACACGAACGAATCTGCAGGAAACCACCGAACGGATGGGAATGAAATTAATCTGTAGCTTCGTCTTAGGGCCGTAGGTGCTCGCTAAGAAAGGAATTTGAACAATAAATCGGCCTGGAATTCGGCGAGCCTAATTTTGCGAAAAATGCGATTTCAATTTTTATGGGTTAGTGATAATAAAAGATTAATTCGCATATGGGTATGGAGATGAAGTCGTTACATAGGTTAGATCTTTAAGTCGCAAACTTTGACCCACCGTTTCAGTTCCTTTAGTTCTAAACCAACACAAAGCGAGTTGATGTCGAACCCTATCATTGGTACTTTCTGTGAACTCATGGTAGCTGCAGAGGTTACTTACAACTTACAAGTTTGAGTTGTTTCGTGAAGTGAAGCTATTAAGAGACTTATTTACTAATTAATACTAAGAGACTTGTTGTAGGTCCAATCGTGCTTTTATGCAATCGTCAACCATCTAGTCTGTGCAATTTTAGCTAGGTTAAAAATTACTGCTCTGCGTGAAAATATCATAAATAAGAAGAAATAATGTTCAATTGCATAATTCATTAAAAGATTTTTATCGGTAAACAAATAAAACTTCAATTATTGGTTAAAATTATATAAGTTCTTTACTTATAAGAGCGGGCGAAGCCGCGATTAAGGATGCTAGTATTAAATAAAAATTTACTAGAAATTTTTGGAAGCTACTCAAGCATATGGGCTTTCTTTTCGGCATGAAAAGTTTGCTTCCATTTTTCTACTGAATTTTCATCTAATCATTTATGCTTGATGGAGCGTAGAGCTTTCGCCAAGTAAAAAAAAATGGTATTTGTTAGGATCGGCGACACCACCAAACTGGCTTGACCCGCGCTACACCGACCAGTTCGATCCATACAGTTTCGATTTCTACAGTTTCAACTTGGATTGTGTTGTTTAGTTTGTTATATTGATATTTAGACTTCTTAAATGTAAATAGGTGAAACAGAAGTTAACAACACGAGGATTAAGTGTTTTATCAATTCATGTTTTCTTATTTCATCTTATCTTATGTGTAAAAGTGTTACAAAACTTAAGAAGATTAATTTGTACATGGATTTGGTGTTTTACATATTTATATTTGTTCTATCAATTTAAGTGATAAAAATTAATACTTTTAAAAGTGTTACAAAACTTAGCAAGATTTATTTGTACATGGATTTGGTGTTATACATATTTTTATTTATTATTTCAATTTCAGTGATAAAATTTCAGTATACATATTTTGTGAATGGATTCATTGCCCTAAAGTGAGACGGATTGTGTAATTAATTCAATAAAACATATCGATCTAAAAATAAATGTGAGAAATTATATCACAGGTTTCATGTTTTCTTATTTCCACTTCCCTTGAGAAAATATAGCAGAAATTAACATCATCACTTTCAACTAGGATTCTGTCGTATATTATATAATGGCTTATAACATGGAGAATTGACAATGTGAAAATAATCACAGATTAAGAGGTAAATGACACATTACTGTATGATTGTAGAATTATTGGTATAATGTTATAGATTAATGTGTTTTTAAAAAAAATTAGAAGCCTGATGATGGAACATTGTCTCCGAAACATGTAGCTACAAATGTTAAATAATTAGGAGTTATGCCAAATAAATACTTAAGGAGTCTGCCTTTTTTACATTTATAATTTGTTATTTTCACTTCTCTGACAGAACGTTCATCAGGAATTAACTTTACTGGTGGTTCAGTAGTATATTATTGTTGAATTAATATTAATTCAAAATTGATTTAGTGTCTTATATTTCGATATTTTCTTATTTCCACTTCATTATTTCCTTATTTCTCATATTAATATTAGAAGGTAAACAGAAGTGTATATTACTTTGAACAGGGATTTAGAGTTTCTCAGTAAATGTAGGAGAATAACCTTTCCCCTCTAAAAGCAGCGACTAGAACATCGAAATAAATCGGAACAAGGTTAGAATCGATAAAAGGTAATCTGGGCGCGTGTAGGGGTTGGTGTCGCCGATCCGAACAATTACCAAGAAAAAAAAAATTCTTTATTAAATTCTAAGCCCATTTAATATTGTAAAACAATTTCAACTCAAAACAATACTTCGTTCTTGATATATATTAACTTTTGTCTTCATTGATTATTTCGTGAAGTTACTGTAAATATTTTATCGACCATTTTCGCCTACCATTTTAATTAATATTTTTAACCCTCCACATCACCTTTCCTCATCAAGTTTTCACTGAGATATTTGAATATCGGATTGAATAAACGATGTAAAAACAGCGGCGAGAGGAACCACTCGTAAATGATTGGCACAGGGGCCTAGCGAACCCGGGCATCCGCACGACGCGTACCGAAACGCAGCGTGTGCACCAAAACGCTGTTCCCTTATCGACAAAACCGTTTTGTGTAACTTGCTTTCCGAAATATTAGCAACGGCGGTATACTTTAAAAGATAAAAATGATATTTTATCTTTCTTAACCATATACCCAGGTTTCCACCCAGGGACACGGCCCAAATCCATATCAGTGTATCTCCAAGTAATGCCCATGCTCAAGTGTATATATATATATATATATATATATATATATATATATATATATATATATATATATATATTTTAATATTGGCATATATTTAAAAAAAAAAAAGCTAGCGTATAGGCGGTACGACCTAAATTCTTCAATGCACCTTAAACGATTTATTTGTCGCCCGACCCCCAGACCTTTTTAATTGTAAAATAAATCAAGAAAATCCGCCATAATACAATGAATATGGCAATTTATATCAAAAATAACCTTAAGAAGTGCGTATCACGCAAACGTAACCAGACATCATACTGGCTTGTAATACAATTTTTGGTCTTTCAATAGAACAGTATTAGAAATTCTTAGTTTTAGATAAAAATATATTTAACAAATCACAGATTGGAAATAATTTTCATTTAATGTCTTTTATATATAATTATTTTAGAACGCTAAAACGGATTTGCTGGTATTATCGATTGTATTTATCTTTTGTGTAACTCTTATTAGATTTTGACTATTAGGTTCGATGCTATTAGTATTTTATTATACACTGTGTGAAGTTTTTTTTTTTTCTTGTTTTTGTGGGAGTAGGTTTTCTGTTTTTGTAACAGTTTTTCATACAGTTTTAACAAAATGTATCCTAAAGTTTAACTTCGTTACTAAACAGAAAAATGTATGAGTTCGTTGACAATTGTTTTAATTACCATAGATATGCATTGACCTTATTCTTGTCTTCTATTTAATCATATTGTGACGCAGAGTAGTAATTTGAACATATTTAACCTTCTTCTTCTCCTCTGATTAGCTTGGCGGTCAAGCAGTGCGGGAAAAGAAGAATGAAAGGACCTACTAACTAACTCCTCTGGGAATCAACTCATATCTGGCTCTTAGAGGGGTGGTGTGTGGTCTCAGTGTGGGTGGCTCGTGTCACTCCGGTCTGAAATCTGTCGCCTCTCTAGTAAGGTAGCCAGCTAAACTACTAGTAAGGAACGTCGTGCGGTGTAACGGACTGCATTATCAGGGGTTACGACAAAAGGCGCCCCTGAAGTGATCCTAGTGGGACAAACACAATAGTGCAACAAGGCCCATGGGATCGAAGATTTTGAGTGGTATGAGTAAATAATTCTTGGCCGGGGGTCAAATGATGGGAAGGTGCGTGTCCAACGGATGTTCAGGCTGTGTGGATTTTAATTTCTAACCAGTGAAAAATGTCTACCGGCGTGGTGTGAAACCGCGTTCCTCCTCCTGGGGTGGCGGCACGGTGGTGGGTGCTCGCTGGTGGGGGTCATTTAAGGTTGGTGTTAGCCGTGAGGGGGTCTGTCGATAAAGCCGTGCCGGTGGGAGAGGTGGGGGGGGGTGGAGCGCGTGCGGCGAAAACGTATGAAGGATGGGATTGAAAATTTTTGTAATGCCGTCGTAGGAAAGGCGGGAGTAGTGTTTACGGGTAAGGTGGTAGGAGCGTCAATGCGTGGGGTGGGGGGGTGGGGCTGTTGGTCAAATTTGCGCAGCTGGGAACGGGGACGGGGGGTGGGGGAAGTCAAACCACATATTGTATATGGTAAGTATTTTACACCAGCATATTTAAATATAACTTAATTTTGGAGGGGGTGAACTATGAAGGATCTGTAAATTCTGGGTAATTGATTGCGAAAACTACCTCGAACGTATAGGATGCGGTTTCTGTCTGAAGGTTAGTAGGGCGGTAATCGGCCGGTGTTCGGGGTTGGGGTTGTGGGTCACGAAACGAAAAAAAGTAGCTTGTCGCTTATATATAACTATATCTATATTATGATATATAATAATATCTAGATATACTATAATATATAATATATATATATATATATTTGTTACGTGATTTTAAACGGGTAGTTTTGGCTGGGTTACAATGAAAAAAAGGCTGCAGCACAGTTTGAAACAGAAACCTTCAGGACTTTTGCTTCACCGACTTTTCCATAGTCTGACTATATCTAAGTTGACCATATAGCAATAAGGAATAATTTGACTTTAGTAGTAGAGGAAGATGAGAGTGAGGTACGGTCATACTGTGAATCATGAGGGGCTATAATAAGAGGAATGTTGGGTACATCTAAACCCGCTTCGCTCGGATACTTAGGCCAACCATATGTACAAATTTTGATAATCAGCTAATGGACACAGTAATTCTCAGCCGAACACGACCTATATCGGGAACTGTTAAATAATAACTACCCTTGTTGGCCAAAAATATCATAGCGAGGAATAAAATTCAAGCTAAAACAGTCAGCTAATTGCGAAAAAGTCAAATAAATCAATTGATGAGTTTAGTTAACTATAGCTCAAGCATTTCGTAGAGTCCTTATTTCATTTAATTTGTATTCCTCCTACCATAGGAATCCGATAGGGTTACATGATGTTCTGGAATTTTTTAAAGATTCCGAAGCTCCGCGACAGTACATACGAAGAAGAGAATTTCACCTGACGACTGGATCCTGACGATTAATTGGGAGAAAACGTTAGAAGAATCACCAATCTAGGGAAATATAATATAATAAATATAAATTTTACATAGTAGCTAATACCTCGTTCCGTGATGACAGAGCAGGGATGTTTGTAAATAGCCTTGGGCCAATGGATAGGGTTCGCGGGGGAAAGAGCGATTATGAATTATTTAAAGCCAAATTCGTGACAAATTAGATCAGATTACTGGTACTCTGTCTGTCATAGATACTGTGAGAGGCAATAATTCCACCCGATTGTTTTTTTTTCCTTTTCATTGGCGTAACAAATAGTGGTTAGATGTAGACGTCCCAATTAGTACTATAAACAGAGGATATTGAACGTTACTTCGTTTATTAAAAATATTAATAAAATAAAATAAAGCAGGCATTGTATGTTTAAAAAAATGTTACGCATATTAATAATTCCTGTTATTCATTTAACAAAATTTAACATTAAACATTCTCAGATTCAATTGAGACATTGCGATTCTAATGGGATGTTTATAAATTGAGTAGAGAGGGGGGGATATTATCCCATCTAATTTAAAAACTGTTATATAAAGCTGCTATATTCACCAATTTAAAATTTCATCAATTTTAACTTTCTGTGTCAAATAACTGCCTTTTATTTACTTATATTATTTGTGAATGATCGGTTTCATGAGCCCTGGATGAAGGTATATGGTCGACGAGCACCACTAGCTACCAAATAACGCGACACTTTTAGCCGTGCTAATGAAAGAAAAACATCAATAAATAGATTAGGAATTTGGTGTCTATCCTTAAACAAATGGTTATTGCAAATATCCAAATTAGTGTGAATAATGGGACTGTTTTCGCCATTGACCCATTCAAATAAATCTGATTAACCACCGAATCACGATTAGAGTTACGTATTAAAATTTTTTAACTGGGGTAATATTATTAATGAAAAAAATGTTTCGAAATTTTTTAGTTAAGAATGACCATAAAATAAAAATAAATAAAAAAAATAAATTAATCACATTATGTGGAGCATGTTGTGGAACAGGTAATGAATGAAAAACAAGCAATGGAGAACTTGTTGAATCAACTTGTGAGACGCACATATCAAGGGTACATTTAAAAATAGAGTTAAACAGTAATCGCATTAATAAGAAAAACCACATATTATTTCACAACTTACTAAGCAGCCATTTTCTTTAAAAAGTAGAACACTCTAAATCCCTCTTAAGTCTAGTTAAGATTTACAGTTCCCTAATAGAGTTAAAAAAAATAAAAAAAGGATCTGTTTGATCTAAGAGAAATATATAACTCTATTCTAGGCTTAGTTCCTAATAATAACAGTTCAAACAATCGATAATGTCGATTATGTTGCATGATATCCCCCGTTACTTTCCTCAACGTACGGAAGTAAAAAAACATGAAACCATAACCTATGAAAGTTTTTTATAATTTAAGCTCTTTGGTTACAACTTTATACTCTTAACTCCTTTATCCATCTTCGATTTAAATGAGTCGAGCACGAATACTGGTAGATTCATTATTAACGGAGTGTGGAATTAAAGAAGACCACAACCTATATTAAGGCAAAATATGATGGTTTTAAATGGGGACAAAAAAAACATTTTATGTTATGTCCTTTCCTAGACATATTATATACAATTACATCTGGTTACAGCATCAGAATTGCAACTTTACCTGTAAACATACTAATATCAATCTTTCATATTAAAAATGTTTATGTGCATTACAAAAAAAACAACAACGCGAAGGCCATTTATTTATTTTTTTACTTCCCATTTTAAATAATCTTTGTATAGAAAGGTTGTTTTATAATTCCCTAAAAAAAAAAAAAAAAAAAAAAAAAAAAAAAAAAAAAAAAAAAAAAAAAAAAAAACAAAAAAAAAAAAAAAAAAAAAAAAAAAAAAAAAAAAAAAAAAAAAAAAAAAAAAAAAAAGAAAAAAATTAATTCCAACGGAATTCCCTGAATTAATTTAAGGTCGAAAATATGATTGAATATGAAATCCCAACACATTGACAAAAATAAATATATAAGTATTAAACATACTAAAAATATGTAAGGTTATCCAGGATATGAGCAATATATGGACTAAATTGTGATAAAAAAAAAAAAAAGGACTCAACTTCTTCCTGATAGAAAAAAAAAAAACTAGATCATCGATATGTCTATCAATAATCTGTGCTTCTGATAAAGTAACTGTAGTCAAATTTTCGATCCGAGCAACAACAACTGATCTAGAGCGTGTCAAAAATCCCCAACCAAAAAACGTAAGCAAACCCGATTTTTTTCATTCAAACCAATATAACTTCGAAACAGTAGGTCCTAGGAAACAAATGTAATTATCAAAAAATATTATTCATTAAATTTTAGAATACGGAAACTGTCATTAAATTTCCCGCGATCCGAGCAACACCGACAGAGCTGGATCGTGACAAAGTGTTACTTTTTTTGAAGGTGAAAAAAACGTTACACAAGAAAACTATAGACCACCAGCCCAGATATATCCATTTATTATATTTCACATTATTCGTAAAATTAAAAAAAAAAAAAAAAAAAAAAAAAAAAAGCCAAAACGTTTTATCTTGCTTTAAATATATCTTAAAACCAGGAGGTTAAATTTAAAAAAAATTAATTTAACATAAATTCTTATACGGTCACGGTTATATCAATACGGTTACGATAAGGTCCTTAGGTCATAAGGTCAGTGGGCTTCCTGTGCTAGACATTACACTTGGATTTACAAGCTTCAATGACCCCATAATTCATTGGTATTTCCATAATATTTAATTAATATGTTTCAATCACTCCTTAATTTATATATTTATTTTTATTTTTTTTATAGAAAACCTTCACCTAAAGATAGGTGTTTAAAAAAAAATCTAGAGTCTCGAAATCGGACTTAGCTGGTTTTGGAATTCCACGTTTCAAATCAAGTTAATAAGTTAAAAATAAATAATGTTTCCGTATTAGCAATTCATAAATTGATATGAAAAATAACTAAGAAGGGCCTTCGTTATAAATATAATAATTTTAAGGGTAACAGGTATCTTTCTCAGAGACAACAATCGAATTATTGGAGCAATGGTTTTTTAATTATTTAATAATCTTTTAAAATGATCTCATCACAAAAAACTGAAATCCAGTATTTCATTATTTAAAGTAAAAATACTTAAGTAAGGATTTATTTTATTTTTTTTAATCCTTTTTCCCGAAACTTTCTTTGCAAGATTGCATGGTGTTTAGAGCTCCAACAGTGGACCCCGGGGGGTAAAACCGGTCTCCAACATTCCTTGGAAAAACCCACTTTTCATTCGAGTTGTCTGCTATTCTGGAGTATCGCCTGATCTTGTGCAGAATATCCTCTAAGCGTTTTGTTGACCTTAAGTGGTGAATAAGGTCAAGTAACGAAATAATATATTTATTTTTTAGAATTAGTATAGTAAAGACTAGACCGAGTGTTAATCGCACAGCTCTGATCAATCAAGCATTAGGTTGGAAGTGCAAATATATATTTCGCTTACATAACCAATTAAATTTTTTTTCTATAAAAATGTCTGTTTAAATTCTACATTCTATTATAATAGTAAAAAAAAAAGAAGAAAATATTAAATAAAATAATAGTAAATTAAATTACAACATTATAACATTTGTGGTGAGAACTTGGTGAAAAACAATTCTTAAAAAAAGTTTTCATTTTTAACATTTTTCTGTTTAAGGTTAAAAATAACGCAAACTTATCGTTTTAAATCAGTAATAATTAAAATAATAATGAGTATTCAAGTGATTAATATTTGAGTTTAATTAAACCTATATCTAACGCTGATTGAATGAATACTACAAAATTAACGGATATCTGAGTGGCAGAGGTTAATTGTAGCAGAGGCTAATTGAGGATAACCGACTTCTAATATCAATGTTTACGCAAGTTATAAATAATTGTTTTTAAAAAACGTTGGTTTGTTATTTCTTTAAAAACATTTCATGGTAAAAACAACTCCATTTCCTGAAAATACTCAAACTGAAATTCTCATCCTCATAATAAATGAGGAAAATGCCCAACTTCAAACTCTTCAAAATAAATAGGATTCGTTGGTTTTGTAAACATTGTAAAATTTTAGTTGTAAAATACTTTTGAAATGGATATGTCTTTAGAGTGGGGGTCTATAGTTTTCTCGTCTAACGTTTTATTTCATCCTCAAAATTGCAACATTTGGTAATACCCTCTAGTACCTCATTATTGTTGCATAAAATAGTCTCATTCAACCACGAGTTTTAGTCTGAAGTGTTCAATAATTTACTGAATATATTTATAGTTATATTTAATTCTTCTTCTTTGAAAGGATTTTTCTTCGCTATTCGGAGTTTCCTTCAACCAAACTCCTCCCTCATACGGTTCCTCCATTCCTCTTTGTCCTTCGCCTTTTTTTCCGTTAGTCCCCGGCCAGCCTTACTTTCAGCCACATCTCTCCACCTGTTGCGAGGCCTACCTCTCCTTCTCCTCCCCACTGCATCCCATTCCTAAGCTGTTTTGGGGATTCTTTTATTCTCCTTTCTTTTAATATGGCAGAACCATCTCAGTCTCCTTCCCTCCAGAATATTCTTCATAACTGCTATTCTTTCTCTTATAATCTCATTTCGGGTTCGTTGAATCCTTGAGATTCTTGCTAATCTTCTCCAAAAATCCAACCCCACAGCTAGAAATCTTTACCTTGCAATATTTTTAGAGGCCATGTTTCTGAGCTGTATACTGTATACTTTCTACCAGGGCCTTATATATTATTTTTTTGACATTGGTACATATGTTGGCACTCCAGAGAACTTCTTTTTTTCACTTCTTCAGTCGTTCTGCCACAGCTTTCGAGAATAGTGCCTTGATAGCAGAATTGGTTGACCCTACTTAACTTTGTCAAAACAGGGTCACTTACCTCATCGTTTTCTGTTGACATATATTTTGTCTTGTCATATTTTATCTTTAGGCCCCAGTTCTCATACTGTTCGGTTAATTTTCTGAAAATGAATGCAATATCAAATTCATCTTGTGCAATGATTACCTGGTCATCAGCAAATAGTAGCTGAAATAGATTTGTATTTTTCATTGGGTTTCCCATTTTGCAGCATCTTTGTGACCAATTCTCTCTCTAGACATCTGTCAACATATATCTTAAACAAAGTCGGGGACAAGCAACATCCTAGAAGAAGGCCTTTAGTGTTTCCAAACTCTCCTGATATCAGTGAGCCAATTTTCACTTTTGATTTGTCCAATTATATTTAATTAAATTATGTTATTAAAATATTCATATTATTTATTATTAAGGATAATAATTTATTAAATATTTCCATTTTAAAATGTATTAAACTTTATGTTGATACAACTAAGTCCTTCAATGATACTTCCAACTGATATTACAAAATCGTTAATTGTGACGACAACAGTGCACCAGTGCATAATAAACCAGTACCTACATTTTATACCGTGGGAAAAGATCTTTAAGTCTTCGCAGGATATAAATTGAATTTCTTTAATTTATATAATTACGCCCTTCACAGGTTGCTTAATAATACCCTACCTTCTATTTACAATAAGGAAAATGTCCTGAGAACCATGTGTAGCTCTCTCGGGATTTCCGAATCGTGGAATAAATTATTATGAATACATTACTGCTGATTAAGTTTTTCGCTAAAACACCTCGTTTAACCAAAACATTGAAAAAAATGTTTCAATTTATTTATATTTTTAACGAGGAAAATCCTTTGTTATAAATCCTAATTATCCTTTTATCTCTATTTTAATTTTATTTAATCAAAGTAAAAGATGGACTAAAATAATCTATACTATTATATAAAAAGAAAAGCCATTTTTCGTCTGTGACCACTAACCACGAAAACTATTCAACCAAACTGTACTATACTTTGACCACATCGTATTTATAATGCAATAAGGTTCAGCAATAATGAAATCTATTGATTTTCGATTAAGTTTTTATTAGAAATGTGATAATATGTGGATAACAGTGAAGTTTAAAAATTTGATCAGTAGCTGGCGAGCGCCGTTCTAGATGAGAGGTTACCATGCGGTGTTATGTAGAGCTTGAAATTGATAATAAAATTGTTTATATTAAATTATATTATTAAAAAAACTATAAATATGTGTTGTGACGTGTGGATTCAAGTGAAGTTTAAAAATCGTACGACATATAGTGTCGTTGTGCAAAAGAGTTTTAGTAAACTTTTGGACCCATCTGAACAAAATTTTAATTACATTAACTTCATAGTTCTAGGAAAGTTTAGCAATAATAAAATATACAAAAATAATAATTTAAATGCACAATGTTTAGTGGCAGAATCGATGTTTGCTACAGTGTCATTAGCTACACAACCATGTAGGCTTGTGTATACCTACTGCCTAGTAGTTATTTATAATTATATATTAATTTTTATTGAATTCAGGAAATGATGAATGAGGCGCCTAATTGCAAAACGTCCATTATTCTCCTCCGAAAATCGAAATTGAGTTTTATGTGGATCCTAAGTTCATCCACCAAGTTATAAGCAGGAAAAGAGAATTAAAAAAGAAAAGAAAAAAAAAAAAAAAAAAAAAGCAAAAATATAATTAAAAAAAACAAAAACATTTTACGATTTTATAGATATGACATTAATGGAGTTTAAAAAGAAATGCTACATGAAAATGAAACTCGAACTCTATTATTAAAAATTCTGTTACTCTATGCGTTGGCTTATTTTTTTACTGTTTAAATCTAATGTCCTTTGAGGCACCTAATTGCAAAAATGTAGCAAATCCACCGAAAATCGAAATTGAGTTTTATATACCGTTCGATCCAGCTCCTTGCCACGCAGAAGACTGACTAGGTTTTAGGTTTTAAAAAGCGAAGGAAAAGCTGTTCAAATTTACAAATAAAATCACATGCTGTAGCAAAAGGGATTAAAACTATGCCTATCACAGTACCAAAAGGCAGTATCTCACAATATGGCTGCCATATTATGCATATTATTTGTCAGCTTTAGAAGACATAAACGATGTGGAGAAAATACAATTAGCTGTTTAGAAAAGTTACCTGTTATTGTGATCTTAATTACTATTGGCTAGTCCGTTTTTAAACTATGTTTCATTTTTTTTTGTTAGATTTATTGTTCCATTTGTTATTACAATTAGATTTATGGTTTATTGTTTAATTTTTTGGTAAATTTATTAAACTAAACTAATAAATATTTTTAAACATCATAAAAAAAGTTTTTAAATATATATTTGTTTTGAATTTTAAAGTTACCAACTAAAAAACAGAGTCAATAATATTTTGATACTACTATGTAGTTCAATACTTTATTGTTTTTATTTTGTTCCTTAATACTCTAAAAAATAACCGCATTTATGTATACAACCATTTTTTATTGATAAATTGTTTTTAACCATTTTCAAAGAAGTTTTACTAAAAGTCTGTCTAGAAATACGATGAGGAATAATAATAATTTGTTTAGGAAAATGTGTATTGTGATAACATAGACTAGTCCATGTATGTTCATCTATCGTTCATTACTTTACTATCCGTTTTTATTGTTCACCAAGCTAATAAGTAACATTTTTAAACGTAAAATCATTTTTTAATCCATCATTTAAATTCTATAAATCAACTCAACAATTATATTTATTTCATTATCAAAAAGGAGTAAGTCCCCAAAATCTGATGCAAAACGGAGGAAGCACAGAAAAAAGGAGATTTAAAAAAAAAAAAAACTGGTCAACAAGGGCCCTAATTACTCTTGCCCAACTAAAACCATATATTTTTCTATTCAATATCAAATATGATATTGCTATGGTTTTTGGCTTTTGGTTGAAAAAATTTAGAAATCTGGTTTTGCTGCGATTTGCAATTGGACGCCTCAAATAAAAAAATGAAAAGACTTTTTTTTTGCGACAGTTATGTCATAATTTCTTAAACTCTCAACCGAGTAATATCCTTGAAATATTAATCAATATTATAGCAACTATAAATAATTTGCAATCAAAATAATAAAATAAAAAAAATATGTAAATACATAAAAATACGCTTTTAAAAAAATGCTGTAATTGTTCTAATATTTTATAACGAATATTGAATGACTGAATTGATGAAGACCATTATAATATATTTTTATAATATATAGGTTTTTTTTCGGATATATTTGCTTTGAACAAAAAAGTCATTGATTTTCTTTTGTATATTAGTATTTTAAAATATTTTTCAACTTGATTTTGATAAAGTTATATAAATATATATACATAGATAGATACAATCTTTGTATCATAATGTTATAAATAATAGATGTACGGGAAGTCAGGTATTAATAAACAGACGGTGTTTTTGTTTTTCTTAAATAGTTATAAAAACAGGATATTTGATCGTCCAACAAGTTAGCCTCTATAAATAGTATTCAATTAGTAATTTAATGTGATAATTGACAGTTAGTCGCAGTACAGCTGGTAAGGTCTAGCAGCAGAATCAGTATTGAAGGCTACACACAGTATACATTCCTATGAAATAAAATGAATTTTTTTTTTTTTTTTTTAAATCACTTATTTTTTTAAAGAAATTAAACATCATAATTAAATTAGGAATTTAAGGTTAGTTTTTAGTCAGATATATAATTAGTCAGATGTGTACCTCAGGCAGATGCAACAAGTAGCAGTGTTGCCAACTGTCCCCTGCCATTAAGATTAAAAACTTTCTCTGATTTAAACCAATTTCACAAAGTTTTTATGTTTTTTTTTAATATGTATAGTTGTATTTTATATGTATAGTTTTATTTTTATAACATGCATACAACGATATAATATTTGAAAGAAAAAAATATCGATATAAAAGTATTAGAATGTCAAAGAAATATTTCTATATTTTTTTAAAAATTGTGTAGTGACGCCATTCCTATGTATTACTTATATAATTACATTTAAGAGCGATTAATTAGGTCTAATTTTATAGTAATGATTTAGAATTTCTCATTATTTTTTTATCTTACCATAATATTTTTTTTCATTAAGACTCCTACTTAAGTATGTTAACAAAGTTATGCACAATTGTTAGTTAAAAAAGAATAGAGAGGAGCGGCTGTCAAGCGTTATTTAATAAGTTGTTTTACGTAACAGTGAAGGTTAGACACTTGTTCGCAAAAAACTTGTCAAATTTCCTGATTATAAAATAGGAATTTCCATTATTTAAACATGTTGTGAATGTGAATGCATATTCATATATATATATATATATATATATATATATACATTTCGTTTATAATAATAAATTAATTGTTTAAATCATAAATCCTTTACTCCGATTGTAAACATATCACACAAAACAACTAAAATATTATAAACAGTCACAGAACGTAATACTGAGGATAGTTCGACACTCTTTGAAAGCCTTCGACACTCGATATTTTGACACTGACACAGACTGGAAAATGACCCAGGTGGCAAGACGTCAACCAAATTACTAACTTTTTAGGTGAAACGATTTCTTGTCTTAAAAAATATTAGATAAATGTAGGACCCTGTAACTTGAACAGTAATCATAAATTAATGCTTATTTAATCATTTAATGAAGAATTTTTTTATTTAATAACACTTGTGGCTAGGACTTGCCGTCTAGGGGCTATAGTGGTTTGAATGAAAAAAAAGTCATGTTAGAAACCCCTATTTATTGTCAACTATGTTTTATTTCGAAGAATCATTAATTGTCCATTTAATTTATTTTGTAAGTAATTTAATCCTTTTCGTTCTAAAATGTCAGTTATTTAAAAGAAAATTTGAGTACGATTTTAAATTGTTAGGAGTGATAAAAAAAATGATGGATTTAAAAGTCTAGCAGACGAACCTGTTGCAAGGCATGCTGCGAAACATATTGAGAACATTCTGCTAGTGTGATCCAAGGAGAACTTAACATCCGTCCGCTATTAAATAAGATTTTTGTAAGAAATGTAACACGCAATCCATTATAGATAAACATATCCGATCCATGTTTTCCTAGTTAGGCCGAAATACATTTGTGAGTTTTTTTCGCTATAATTTGCGAGGTCATATTTTTTTTTCTCAACTACTACCAGTCAGTTTATGATGGAATTAAGTATTTTCAAAGATGCTAACCAACATTATTTAGAGTACAATGTGGTGATCAAGTTGTCTTAATAAAAGAAATGGCGACAAAATCCGTGAACTATCTGCTGTAGCCTCTCTTTGTTACCCGACATTATATTCTCCTATAATAAAGGAGAATATAATCCTTTATATTCTCATTATGCAAACTAAAATTCTCTACATCAATAAAGAAAAAATTACAATACAACTTTGCGATGGTTCTGTAATACAGAAATAAGTTTAACATAAAGATACCAGAAATAGTAGAAAAGAAATGAATAATAAATAGAATTATTACTTTTAATATGATATTGTTCATAACAAATTGATTCAAAAATTACGGGATGACTGTGAACTTGGATCGTTCAAGAGCTAATGCACGATTCATAGTAAACTTGTTTTGTTTTTCACCGCTGAAAGTGAAATGCTGTTAATCGAAAGTCGTTTGGTCTCCAGTCCAGAGCTATCCTGATCTATTTATTTCATCATCAATCAGAAAAATACACCTTTAATGGCAGGTTATTTATTAATATGACAGGTTCGTTTAAATCAAAACATGGATTATGTCAGTTGATACGTGACAGGTAAAATATAAATCAATTAAATTTATCCCACTCTTAGACTGATCAAAACATGTTTTATTTTTATTACTACACAATCCCATATTCCTATATTATTTATAGGCGTTAAAATAAATATGAAGTAAAAAAAAAATGAATAATGGTTGAAGTTCAAGTAATAAAATTATGAAAAATAACTTTCAAATTTCCTTAACGCGAATCGGACACGCGTGTGCATTTCACGGTTGCAGTTTACGGGCACTGGCGAAAGGTCATCGGTGACATAAAAACAGCGAGAACTAAATAGCTCTGACTCCTGACTAACACCATATTTATAGAACATCTGTTTTTTTCAAAAGGCTTTTGCTGAATCAGCTGATCTTGGTTGGACATTGAACGTCATCAAAGTGATTCAGAATGCGTAGTATATCTTGAAACCTTCGTACGTCATTATATGAGCTTTTGTTATCCAATGTATCCCAATTCTTAATCATATTCCTAATTAGAAAAATATTTATATGGACTATGACGGTGTTGAACAACACTTAAAAATGTCACTTATTTTTTTTAGTGACATAATTATAGTTGGGAAACGGACCTAGACAAGATCACCGAAAAACCGGATTAAACGGAATTTGCTGTAAAATGCAAGGGATAAATATATTAGTGATTTCGTTCCTCATAGATGTACTTTTTCAGCTCTATATTTGCATTCTACAAACAAGAGATAAATTTAAAACCAAAATGAGTTAATGGTGTAAATTAAATTTAAAAAAACTATTTATTGATATTGACAACTGTACAGATATATACTATAAGTTAACTTGAGGAAATTATTACAAAAAAATCTATATAAGAAGATACCTTCTTTTAGACACCTCGGAGGATTATCAGGAATGGAATGGGAACCAAGATGAGAGACTGATGGATTTGAATGGTTATGGAGTTTAATATGAAAGGATAGGTATCTGGTTTGGGCTAAATCGACAACATATGGAACATTAAGGATTTTTCGAAGGATTTAGGACTGGAAGGATCGGATACGAGACGAATTAGGTGGTTTAATGGATCCCCCAAAGCTCAACTCTATATGTCCAAATACATCTGATAAACTGTCATGTAAATGAGCCTATTGTGATTAATCGGAACTTTCATGAGTTATAGTGGTACAGGTCTTAATTTTTTTAAATGATATTTTTATCTGGACGAACGACTTAGAATCCTCATTTGAGACTTAAAAGACAAGAAACTGCTCATTGTTCTTGACTACTCTTAACATTTACTAGGACAAGGGTTCAAAGCTCCGAATGAAGTGTTGAGCTTTGGGGCTTCACTAAACCTTCTAACCATTCTCGTATCCAATCCAAAAAAATCCAAAATCCTTCGTAAAATCCTCAATGATCCTTGTTATGGTCATAAATAAACTTATCCATAAAGATCTTAATGTTCCATACGTTGCCGATTTGGCCACAACCAGATACCTGTCGTTTCATAGTAAGCTCCATAACCACTCAAATCCATTAGTTTCTCAACTTGCTTCCCACTCCATTCCTGATAATCCTCCAAAGCGTCTGAAAAGAAGATGGCCTAGAGATCTTTTAGTGTAGAATTTTCATTTAAGTGCTACTAGTGAGTGGGTTGAACATGTGAATTTTTGACATGTTATTGTAACCGTTATCAACACATTTGCTTAATGTATATTATTTGCACAGTTGTAAATTTCATTAAATTGATATAAAAAAAAGAAAGAAATTAAATTTTGTTTTTATATTTCTTAATCCCATCCCAATTCATAAGATTCCATTGTGATCAATTTATGTAACTAATTAAAATTAAATAGGTTATAACTTATTCTAGAATAAAAAACAATAATGTAGGTTACACTGAATGATAAAACAATATATATATATATATATATATATATATATATATATATATATATATATATATATATATATATATATATAACTAAAAATGAAAAAGTTTTCCATTCGATAAGAGTACCTAATTTAATTTAAAGCTACAGCACACAATTTCCTGTGTAAAACGGGATTCCCAACCAGTAGATAACATACGCAAACTGTCAACAATTAACCATATCTATTTCATATTTTAACGTTAAATAATATTATTTGTGGTCAGATGAGTGGGTTATAAAAATAAATTGTACGTAAAAGATACGTCACTGTACGATGCCATCGTTGTTGAAATTGATAGTAATAGTTGAAATTAAACAAAAACTTTCATCCATCATTAACATTCATAGGTGACGAAAAATTCATACATCATTACGTAATCAAAAAAACCCAAGTTAAAAGAAAGTTTTCGATGAGAAGAACGAAAGCCCCATTATGTAAGTGACAAAGATGAATAACGGGATTTTGGGCCGCCACTTCCGTTACATATCTCGTTCTGGTTCTCTTCTTATAATTTTGGGAGAGTTGTCTAAATATTTTCAGCATGAAAACATATTTGGTATCACTTGCGAAGAGGTGGCTTGCTCCTTTTAACAGCTACTTTTCGGTAACCAGATACTCTTTTACCGGCGCGGATCCTGGCGTTACCCATTCGAAATTAGAACTCGATACATTATTCGACACGATACATTTTTATCTTCCATCGTCTAGCCTAGCAAGCTAGTTCATCCTTGAGAAGCATTATGGTTATTTTTTAGATATGAATATGGCTCAGTCATCAATGCATTTTACTAACAAAGTTTCAGATTATGTTGAAAAGTTTAGAACCGAAGATACTTCCCTGAGGTACTCCAGCTTTGATTTATTTCATTTCAGAGGGCTTGGAGCCTACTTTTACTATGAAAAATTTATCTTTTAGATACGATAATAAAATTAAGTAGTAAGAATAAAATACAATACAATAGAAGGATTAAAAACATATCTAAATTATAGCCAGCAATAAGACTTAGCCTTATAAAATGGGCTTTCGGAGAAGACAGCAGAAAAATACAGACAGATAACAATAGAAGATAAAAAAGTAAAAAAGATGGAAATGGTTGGTCCATGATATGGTTAAAGAATCACACCTAGGAGGCTGTCAAAGATAATTGTGGAGTACGAAACGGAGAGAACAATGAAAAAAATAGAGAAAATGATGGAAAGGCGAATTTGAAGAGATACTGTACGGGAAGAATGAATCTTATGGCGAGAGAGAGAAATAAAAAAAACATACTAGATTCATAGGTCGAGAGAAAACACATGAGCGGAAAATTCCTCAATGATAGACGTGTTGTAGTTAGATTCTTTTGAGTCGTGTTCGAACAGAACATTCTTTATTTGGATTATTTACTTTAACTGTGACTGAAAATGCGGATACAATAATTACCATATATAATACATAACAGCCAGAATATACGAGGTATTGTATATTCGACAATCGAATTAAGGTTTATCCGGCCTCATCAAACGAAAGTTTATAAAACACAGTTCTACTGAAAATAAGTGTTTAAAAAAAAAAAAAAAAAAAAGTTGGCATAAAAATTTATTGAAAGTTTCGATCGGATTTCAAGAGAAAAACATTAATT
This sequence comes from Euschistus heros, assembly GCA_003667255.2. Lineage (NCBI taxonomy): Eukaryota > Metazoa > Arthropoda > Insecta > Hemiptera > Pentatomidae > Euschistus > Euschistus heros. Next base: position 17,034 of record RCWM02000206.1, on the reverse strand, counting down.
TATTGATCCAATCCTTTGAAATTCATAATCCTTTGTGAAATCCACAATGCTCCTTATTATATCACAAATGCATTTATCCATAACGATCAAAATGTCCCATATGCTGCTAATTTGGCCTAAACCAGATACATATCTTTCCATCATAAGCCCCACACCCACTCAAATCAACTAGTCTCTATCCTTGCTTCCCATTAAATCTTCTAACTTTTATTGAAGTGCTACTTTTGGGTAGTTTTCTTACAAGTTATTGCATTCCTTTATTTATTTATTTCCTATCTTTATGTATCTTATACAGCTGTAAATATATTAAAAAAAAAAAAATGAAAAACAAAAAAGTTTATTGAACTATTGTTGGATACTCATATACTTAAGGCAGATGAAAAAACAGATTTTAAGAAAGGATCTAATACACTTACTATCTAATCAGGGATTCCGCTTGTTATTTAACGAGCTATATATGACCTTTTTCTGTAATAGGAATTTAAATTTTGGAACGTGTGAATGTGTACGTTGAGATTTACCAAGGAGCTATAAGAAGAGTTTAAAGATATACTCGCGGAAGCCTACTAAATCGTTACTGGAAACAGCAACGTTTAAAATTAACAGCTGTAAAATCAACAGACGAAGGTGACTGAAAAATAGCTTGGTGATGGTTGAGATTTTAAAAGGATGTTTATCACGGATCTTTTAAGCAAAACCTAGAGTAAGCTAAATCGCAACTGGTAATGCCCATGTAAATAGAATCACCATCGTGAACTGGAAACTCCAGAATTAAATACATTCTCTATCAATACCAAGAAATTCACTGTAACTAACATTGTGCTATGTTTTAAGAGTAGGAACCTTAAAGATATTTTTAAAGTATCAACTTAAATAAAAAAATAAAATTACTATTTTAGTACTACATCTATTTAAAATAGAACTACGTCTAGGTCTTGAATATAATGCTAGCTAAGAAAGTAGTGATTATTGACAAGCAATCATACAAATTGTGGAGAGCAGCCACGCTTAACATCTATCATATCTTCACTGATTAAACAGAAAGTTGATTTATATTACAGCTTGTAAAATATTCTATTTATCATAATAAGATATATTAACCGTAACTATTATTTTCTTTATTTTTGTTGTTTATTGTCCTTTTGTACTTTAACGGAAGAATTGACGAGTTAAACAAACAGGTTACCAACCTATTCTAGCCAGAGAGCGAGAATGTCGAGATTTATGTAATCCATAATTATAGTTAATTATAATTGTATCAGCACATCCTAGTGATGTGTTGATATCAAAACTGTTTTACTTCCGATTTTCGGCACCCATACCTAGATTTATTTATTTTTATATATATCGGAATTAATGAAATAGTGCCTACAGTTAAACAAAAAAAATGTGTAAAAAAAAAACCCATAAACATTCAAGAAATACATTATTAAGCAGCAAGTGGTATTTATCATCTGCAACATACATATCATACAAAAAAAAACAAGAAAGATAAAAAAAAAAAAATAAAGTATTGACTTGGGTTCAGTACAGTAAGGATTTACTGTTATGAGGCCAACGATTGTGAAAAGAGGAGATTTGGCCGAAATCACTCTCAACCACCAGGTATTTACCCAATAAAGTGTACTCATTTTATAGAGGCTGAGTGTGCCCTAGGAGGATCTCCCGACCTCGAATCACGGCTGAATTAAAATAATATAAAATTTCTGCCTTTAGCCAAACTCGAACTCGGACTCGGGAGTATGGCAGTCAAATGCCTTACCCACTGAGCTCTCATGTCTCCCTAATTAGGTATCTTACAAAAATATTATATTTTACAACAAATGCTTATTACTTTCAAAACAAAAGGTTTCACACGTTCTGGTTTTAATCATTTCTTTTGGATTCGAGAATGTTACTAAAACACGCTGATAGGGATTCACTGATATTTTAGATCCAGTATTAGGGAACTTGTTGCCTCGTTCAAGACTTATTAGTGTCCTTCAAAATCAGATTCAAACTCAGGTTTACTGATAATGGCAAGATAATCTTTGCTCCAAAGCCTCCTATTAAAGAACCATATCTATACTTTTACTATCATTAGCTGTGAAGTTGTTGTTTTAGCTCATAGTTTAAAATAGTAGTCCTACTTTATCAGTCCATATTAGTGAATAAAATAATTGAAAAAAAAAAAGTGAACAAGTCCAGATGTAACAGAAAAATCATTTTTATGTCTTATCAGTCATAGATCTATTAAAAAATTAGGACACTATAAAAGCGTAAGGTGGAATGGGTACGATGGCTCCAAACGCGCTGTTTAAAGTTTCTGCTCTTCACATTTCGTATGATTCTTTGTCAATAAGCACTATTATCTTATCAAGCATTATATTCAACATTTACCCATAAAGTAACAAGTTATACATTTAGTCATTGTTTATTTACAGTGGAAACATTAAAACTATTGTGACGTTCATCAGAACTCGTATGTTACTCAATTGATGAAAAAAACTATCAGCTTCTACGGTGAAATCGTTTTTGAATTTACGTTGCAGTGCATTTCTTGGTATTAATGGGGGAGGCATTTAACTCTGGAGTTTCCAGAATGTTCACTCTGGTGATTCTGTTGACGTGGGTATTACCAGTTGCGACTTAGTTTACTCTGGGATTTCGTTATAAGTTCCGTGATAAACATCCTTTTGAAATCTCAACCAATAACTTTTGCAGGCTTCGGAATATATCCATTTGGTTTGAAGCATATTTGATCTTAGGAGTGTTGTTCTGCAATAATATAGCTCAAAAAGGAGTCCATAACCAATCTTAAGGGGACAAAATTATCGTATGATCTTCTAATAATTTTACCATCTGTCTTTCCTGCATATCTTGAACTGAACATCATCGGCACTAATCGATTCCAAGGGCTCGATATTACATCATCGATTGTTGATACCGATACCTGTCCCAAAAATCGATTGAATCTATAATCGACACATACCTATTTTTTTTTTAGATCAATCAAAGTACTTAAAATCTTCTGTTCATAAAATGTCATTAAATTGTAGTTCACTCCGCAAAGGAACAGCACTGTCAAAACAATTTTAAAAACTAAATGTATTTCAGGAAGAAATAATCGTAAATATAATCCAAAGAGGTCAAACACTTGCGTTTTTAAAGTAAATAGTAACCGAAAATAAGGAATCTCGCATTTTTGTGGTTTCCCCAACGCAGATGAACTCTATGATACAGAGGTACAGCGCATCAATAATGCAAGCACGACTCATGAAAGCTGTTTTATTTAGCTTATATTTATATAATTTTCTTTCATAATCGAACTTCATATTGAGTTGTTATTACAATCTGCCTCAAAAGAGGCCAATAAGCAATATGGATGGCTATATGGTTTCATTCTCACAAGGTGTAAATAAAGAAATAAATGAAAAAGAGGAGAGAAAAAAGTAGATAAAGAACTTCAAACTAAACAATATATAAAGTGAAAAAAAAAAAAAACAATATATTTTTGCTAATATTAGAGACGCAAATATATTTTCTTATTTAGAAGCCTATAGAATTTTTCTGTCAGAACAGTTTTTAGATAACTTATTAAATTAAATATTTGCCTCCATAAAAAAAAAAGTTAAATAAAAAAATATATATACTTAAAGTTTTGAGTCATTTTGTCTGGATATGCAATAAAAAACCTTCTTTTTTTTTTGGAATGTAATTTTAATTAAATTGATCATTTAATTACTTATTTGTATTGTTAAAATTATTTGTATTTAAAAATAAAATTATTTTTCCCATGAATAAGGGAAGCTCAATTTATTTACAGAAACTGCAGAAAAAAAAAAATTAACTTCTATTCATACCTACAATTTTGTTTACTGTGAACAGTTTAGTTAATTAAACAATTTCATTTGTTTCTTTCAATAACTTTCTAATCATTTGGTTGGTAATAGATCTCACCTTAAGTTTTGAATCGAGACTAAAACGTCAGGAAACTGCTCGTCGTTTTCGACTTCTTCAACATTTACTAGACAAACGTTCAAGCCTTCCGATTTATTACAAAAGACTCATTTACATGACAGTTATCAGACCTATTTGGACATATGGAGTTGAGCTTTGAGGCTCAACTGAAACTTCTAATTCTTCCCTTATCCAATCCTTACAATCCAAAATCCTTCGAAAAATCCTTAATGCTCCTTACTTTGTTACAAATACACTTATCCATAAAGATCTTAATGTCCTATATTTTGCTGATTTAGCCCAAACCAGATACATATCCTTTCATAGTAAGCTCCATAATCACTCAAATCCGTTAGTTTCTCAACTTGCTTCCCACTCCATTCCTGATAATCCTCCGAGGCGTCTGAAACGAAGATGGCCTAGAGACCTTCTAGTGTAGAAGTTTTAATAAAGTGCTACTGATGAGTAGCAATAACAAGTTGCATGAATAACAAGTTTTAACATGTTATTATAATCGTTGTCAATACATTTACTTGATGAATATATTTTGTACAGTTGTAAATTTCAATAAATGTATATTAAAAAAAAAAAGTTTTGAATCGTTCTTTGTGGTATGCATCGCCTTTGTGGTCACTTTTTGTTTTAAAAACCATATGCCCATCATCCATACTAGCAGAAAGGGAACGAGAGCTCTTTTCATTTAAAGACAAAATATAAATCATTACGTCGCTAAAAAAAAGAAATCGATTTCAAGGTTGGTAAATCAACAATAACGGGAATCAAAAATAATTCTAAATCAATCATCAGGTACACCATAATCCATATTATAATACCCCATAAGTGGGACGGGCAGTTTGAGTCGTATAACTTTGAAAAAAAGCAAAAAGTAAATTGGAGGATGCTGTTTACACATGATAATTTTTTTAGATGAATTTCGATTATCCGAACCACCCCTGACAACATTAGTTTGGATAATCAACACTCTACTGTATTTATACCTCGCTTTGAGTTCAAGTTTATTTAACGAAAATATATTCCTTATTTATTTATTATTTTAGTAATATTTTAATTATTGATTTTTCAAATAATATTCTGTTAACAGTTAGCAACAATAAACAATGCGGAACCCAAACACGTAATATCGTGACCAGGTGATATTCAAGGTGATTGGGTCAAGGTCCTTTCCAGGGCTCCAGCAGACCGTTCGATTCTCATTTACAGGCCACTTTGTTGGTTTCGATTATTTAACTTTTGAATTGTTAACTTTACTTTATTTAAATCATACAAACTAGAATGTAACTTAAGCATTTTATTATCTTATGATAAAATATTATTTGGTGGCAACAGGTCGATTATTCATCGTACAGTTGAAAGTACAAATAGAAATATATAAATGAATAAAATTTTCATAAGCTTGTATAATATAGTACACTGTACATATTTTTACAATTCTACATGAAATGCGAAATATTCCCATCAAATTTAAAATCAGGCGTAAATCATGCATTAGAAACTAATATAAAAGCAATAACAATTCTGAAATACTTGAATTCATGTTCATTTGGGATCTGAAACAGTTTTGCAATGAGAATGATCCAAGCAGATGGGTGACGTTAGATGACCTTCAAACTTGCAGACAGTCCAGTTCCGCATTTACGAGTCACACGCGTGGCAACACAAATAGTATGACGAAGAAAGTGATTCTTTTATTCACACGTTTAAGTTTAACGTCATCAAGGCTTTGGATCTATAATCTGAGTAACAGCACCAAAGCAGACTTAAACGTATGCTAAAGACGTACCTTAATAGTCCAGTAAAATAAGGGTTTGCCGATGAAAAACTGACGAACTTTTATTCTCAACGGATCTTTATGTTTTTTAGTGTGTTGAATCCGAGTCTGAAGTTTGCTACAACGGCAGACATCGGCTTCATACCCAAAATTGCTAAAAAAAACAACCCACAATACCGGTTATTTTGGTTTTTTTAACCTGTAACACGAAAACGAAGCTTTTTTAAAAGAAAGTCTTCAAATACTAATTGTAGCTGGATTAATATCTACGAAATAAAAAAACCTACTCGGAAATTGGACCATTTTTCGCGAAGAGATGATCTTGAGGAAAAGTTTAGAAATTGGTTAACTGGTGGTCAGTCCGACTTCTCCGCGAAAACATGTTTGTCTTACTCTTTTGTCTATACATCTGACACTATTTGACCGATTCTAAATTACTTTATTTGATCTTAAAGCTGATTAAATTTACTATTAGACAATTACATACGAAGTTTTAAAAATGTCCCTTTAAATAAACATGCCAGCACGCTAAAAAAAAAAAAAAAACCGTCCTGTTGTGAAATCCACGGTTTTTGCACATTTTTCACTATAACTCCAAAACTATTCGTCCGACCTAAAATTTCATTATTAATCTAAAAGCTAGTCAAATTTACTATTAGATCCTATATATGTAATTTATATTAAACTCCATAAAACACACACGCTAGTTTGCTAAATGTGTAAGTTTTTGCAAAATATGACAAGTATGACATGTTTATTAGACTGACGTGGCACAGTGGGACGAAACGGTGTTTTTTCTAGACATAGCAATTTGAGCCTCTAAAAATTTTTGATCGACTTCAAATTTCATATGGGTATGTTTTCAAGGGTGTAGAATATGAATATGAATCTGAAGTCTGATTTTGCTTTGTTAACCAATAGTGTGTTCAAAAAATCCAATTTTTTTTCCAAGTTCCTGTTTTGATTCGAGGGATATTATTTTCTATGATTTTTGACATGCTCTATCGAAATTTAAAAAGATCTGCAAATCAGTTTACCATTATGTGAGTTATACGTGTTGTATGCCTTTTTCGTCGATCGGACTTTTTAAATATTTAAGAAATCAGGGTTTGTAGACATTTAAATAAAAAAAAAAACTAACCTGTTATAATTAATTAACCCTGACTTCCCGCGATAATTAAGTAAGTGATGATTTAAAAAAAAAGAAAGTTGTCTATGGCTCCAAGCTATCAAAACATGTATCTGGATACAGACTGATGGGTCAGTTGCTGCCTATATGTTTTTATGGTTATTGTTGTTATTTGTTAACAAGAAACGACTATACAATAACTAATTGTAAGACTATTTGTGGATTACGTTGAGATCATGGAGCGCAACGAATAAACTGTCTATATAATTTTACCTACTCCTAATAATATATACTTTTTTTTTCTTCTATTTTTTTCTTTTTTAATCATTTATATATTTTTTATTCAATTTTTTTTTCTCCAATCTTTATTCTATTCATCAATTAGCGTATAAATTCATTTGATAAAATTATTGCTTAAATTTCATCTTAACTCAATGCTTTTTAAATTAAACTTAAATTATTTTAGTATTATGCTAAAAATATTGTATGTATTATTATAAAAATAGTTTGTATAAATATTTATTTAAGTAGGCGTTATGTCGAGAAATATATGCAGGAGAACGCGTAGAAATATATGCACCTATTGCTGGGCACCTCTTACCATTACTACAATGTGGAAAAAAAAACGTAAGAAAAGAATATAACTAAGACTAAACATTTTGAAATTAACAAAATACAATTCTAAACTAAAAATTACAAATATTGTTTTGTTTTTCATAACTGGGAAAGGTACAAATATAAATAAAAAAAAGGTTGATGGTTTAATTAGGTCGAATTACAGCATTAAAAATATATAAACTATGCTTAACCACGGGTTAATTCGGCCATATTCGGAAAATAATGGAACTTATTTATCTTATTAAATACCTAAGGTAAAAGTCTATGAAGTCAATTTTTTGGACAAATTTGGACGTTTTCTTCAACACGCAATAATGTACTCGAAACACCCTGAAAGTTACTCCACATGTCAATGTTTTATAGAATCCTAATTCTTTCTAATGATAAAACCATCACTATCAATTTTTTTTTAGTTTGAATAGACTATTACGAAATAGAAAGTAATTTTTTTTTTTGAGATTATGAGGTATAATTATCAGTAAAATTTAAAAAGTTACAGGAACAATAATTATCACTAAATATGATTTCGTGTATTTTTATGTCAATTTTCATTACATTTTTATTTTAAAAACAGCATTTTCACAATGTATTTCTGAAAAATTTCCACATTTTCTTATTCCTAAGATGTTAGAAGATGGTGCAAAGTGGTCGGAGATTGCAATAAAATAGTTTCAATTTTTAGTACATGTCTGGAAATTAGGGCCATTCGTCCCACTGTGCGTGGGTGTTTCACTTTCTTCAAAAAAAGCTTCGTTTTCGTGTTATATGTAAAAAAATAAAAATAACCGGTATTTTGGGTGGTTTTTAGCGATTTTGGGTAGCAAACTCCAGAAAACGATTCAGCACCCCAAAAAACATAAAGATCCGTTGAAAATAAAAGTATGGCAGTTTTTTCTTGAAACCGGACTTTTGGAGCCTAATTTTACTGTACTATAACATGCATACAGTGGATCGCAGCACAAGATTTTTTTGTGAGCATCATTCCGCAAAACAGTGTTCCAGATAGGCTATAACTTTAAAATTTAAAAAAATATATATTCTTTACCTAAATTAGCACATCAGTAAAGAAAAAAAACAAGATATGTGAACCAACTATCAACATGCAGCACTCAAATGGCTGTTGTATGTAGCAAGGTCTTAGGATCTTATTCTTTTCAGAGATATTGGAGAGTTACCATGCTTTGAAGCTGGAAAATTTATTATTTCGTTTATAATAAAAGATTATTCCTATCTGGTAATATTGTATACAAATGAGATGCAAAGATATTATTGCATAATGTTTTCACGAAGGATTTTGCATTGCAAATATAGAATTGTTTCGGGATACGAGAGTTCATTTTTATTCTCGCACCTATATAACATATAATCAAAAGGGTCTGATTATTGTAATCAAGATGGTCTTATGAATATTGGTCGAGTCAATCGTAAACAACGGACTTTTTTATTTTTTTTATTTCAGCCTTGAATTAATATTAGTTTTTGTTATTTTTTATTTGTAAGTAAATGATGGAGAAATTCTTAAATCTTGGATTTAAGTCAAGAAAGACTAGAAAACTCTTAGAATTTATTATGTTGTACTATTGTAACAATTAAATCTTTTTAAAAAATCAGCTTTCAAATTTTAAAACAACCGTAAGTGTCGGAAAATGTATACACAGATAGGTATGTTAACAGATCAATAATATATGTATAATCAAAGGTATTTTTTTACTAATCAAACTTACTACGCAGAATTAATATAATAAATAGAATTTTAAAAAAAACGAAAAAAAAAAAAACTGTAGATAACGAACATCTAGAGATAAATGTGACTGAACGGTTAGTAGATGTGCCGCAAGTTATCTATTACACAACGATTTAATCTTAAAGACAATAACATTTCATTGTTCAAATACTTCAAGGTCACTGGTGAACTCAAAACAAAATTTGTTCTAAGCTATATGGCCATAGAGGTCTCAGACGTAAGGTATTCAGCTAGACGTCACGAACTCTCTCAGGAATCCAACGAGGTATGAAGGCTACCAAGAAATTCACTCACTATTCCAGGAAACGAAATTCCTGTTCGAAAGACCTTCAGCGTCTTTTTTTCTCGTGCCTACTGCATTTTTAAGCAGTTTTGCGATACCTTTACTAAACGAACGGTTTAAAAAGAATTCTGTAATAGAAAATTATAATAATTAAGCAAATAAAACAATCACGTATCTCATTAGTTTCTAGTAATATAGATTCTTATATCGTAAAATATAATATTTTTTAATTTATAGTACTATTTATAAATCAACATATGTTATTACATAATAAATAAAATAAGAAAAAGATTTTTTTTTTTTTTGATACGCTTTTATTAACTTGACCTGTATCTAACGGAATGTTTCATCGTAATTTTCACCTATTTCCAGCGACCTGATTAACTTGAAAATTTGCTCACGTTTTAAGGACTAATGATAATACAATAATTGTACAACTTTGTTCCAATGTTCACAATTAGTCTAATTAAATTAGCCCCAAAATGCGGGTCTGCCTTGCAAAAGGTGAAGTAGGAGGTTTTACGTTTTTATATGGTCCAGATAGGTCCTGAGAACCTGGTTTGGTGTGCGAAAAAAACCCAAACATTTAACGTTTTCAGAATTTGGAAAAAAACATACAGAAAAATAGTTTTAATCGAAAAATATTTGATTTACAAAATTAAAGGTTATTAAATTGTGCGTTCAATAACATCCCTTAAGCTGAATTTGATTTAGGCGTTTTGCTACAATCGATTTTCAAACATCGAAGAATTTTGTCAACCTTAAAAAGTTAGTTTTGGTCATGTTTAAGAGTATAACGCGGAAATGGCTAATTCAATAAAAAAATGTTATATAATAAAAGTTGTAAATCATTACATTTCGTGCAAGATAGGATTTTTAAAGTATAACTTTACCCATTCCTACTCTGAGATATGTCAAAAAAACAAAAATTGTTGGTTGAAAAAACAAACTCAAAAAATTGTTGGTTGATTTTTGGGTAAATAAAAGCTTTATCTAGTTGAACATCAAAAAAATTAAAAGGTTAATGAGTGCTGTAAATTGTTCACCACACTGAAACGATAGCTTTTTTGGTTAGGTGAGGTTTGCTATAAAATTAAACGCATTTATATAGTTTTACCAAGATCTTTAAAGTTCATCTAGTTTTTTTTTTCAAACTTAATTTTTTTTCCAAAATTTCGTTTGATCAGCATTTTTTAAAAAAAATTGTTTTTTTAAATGAAGGCAGCGGGAATTTTTGTTGATTTCACAAGTTCCTTTTTTCTGTAAACATATATACAGATAAGTTAATTTGAGAAAATTAAAGATATTAAACTTTTAACAACGCCTCGTCAATAACATACATGTAAAGCACCACTTACTGGTAGTACTTCAATAAAAAATTCGACATTAGATGTCCTTCGGTCATCTTCTTTTAAGACGCTTTATCAGGAATTTAGTGTGAAACTAATGAATTCAAGTGAGTATGGAATTAACTAGGAAAGAATATGTATCTGGTTTGGGCTAAATCAGCAACTTACGGAATATTAAGATCTTTATGGATAAGTGCAAGTGATATAATTAGTAACATTGAGGATTTTTGATTGTAAGAAGTGGATACGAGTAGAGCCCCCAATCTCAACTCTGTATGTCCTATACGGGTCAAATTACTTTCAAGTAAAAAGTCTTTTGTAATTGTAAGAACCTTTGAATAGTTGTCTAGGTAGTAAATGTCGGAGCAGTCGAAAACGACGAGCAGTTTCTTGTCTTTCATGTTTCGTATGAGGACGCCAAGTAAGTCGTTCGTCCAGATGGAGTCCAAGGTAGCGGATTTGTTCAACGGGGATCAGTGAAACATTATTAAAGGATACTGCAAGACAAAAAGTTGTAGGTTTCCAACGAAGAGTAAAGGGTATATGATGAGATTTGTTTGGATTTGTGAATAAAATTTAAACTAAAAAGAAAAATTCTGGTTCTAAACTTAGAAATGTTTCTGACCAATAATTGTAAAGTATTTAATCATAAACCTAATTAAATTTTAAAAATTTTTAGACAGTTATAATGCATTTTTAAAACTTGTTTTAATATTATTTAATTTAACCAAAACTAATTTAACTAGATATTACAGTCTACATCACTTAAGGAAAGTAGAGAATATGGATGAAAATGAATTCATTTATACACTATTTACAATGAACATAAAATAAAAATATCTTACTACAACACAAATAAAATAAAATAATATAAGTAATAAAAATTAAGTAATAATAAGAGAAATAAATAAAATAAAGTTGAGAAAGAAATAAATATACTTCATGCTGCATATATACAATATGGTGGGGCGAAAACGTTTGAAAAAAAAAAATTTTTGAGAATCTGTACAACTCTGATCCTGGAATAGTGGCGAAATTGGGAAAACGTAATTTAGTAAAAATATGAGAATATGACTGAAATATGACAGTCTTGAGGTCGCACAAATCGTTTGAAGTTTTAGGTTTGAACAAAAATGCTAAAATACGAAAATTTCCAGTTTTATTATTTGCAAAGCAATATTTTTCAGTCAGAGGTATTGAAAAACAATTCATATAACTTTTTGCATTTGGATCATTGTCCTGAGGTCACGTTACAATATTGAGAAGTCAAGCTTGTTACCCCACTTATGATATGGCAAGGAGATTCCAGTTGTACTTTTTTATAGATATATCCAATCAGAGGAGCAGAGGCGGTCAAAACAAAATATATTAAATATACAAAATATATATTTAGAAAATATATTGGTTGATATTTAATGTTGTAATATTAATATATCCTCCTTATCTCCAACTCACAGATCACCACTGCAGAGAAGTTGGTTAAAAGAAAGAAGCTTCAGGATTAAGAAAATACTATAGGAATCCTAGCGTTAAAAAAATAATACACAAACGTTTGGTGAGGTGGTTCGGACATCAGCGTAGCATGAGTCAGGAAAGAAACCCACGGAAGGTGGTGCAAGACCCTTATGCACAAGACGACGAGGAAAACTCAGGATTAAATAAAATAGATATGTCCTGCACGTTGGCATAGAAAAGAGGAAAATATTTTATGCAAATAACCCAATTGACGCAGAACAGATACGAGTGGATAAGATGGATCCAAAGTTCTTTCACCAAGTTATAAGCAGGAAGAGAATTAAAAAAAAAAAATGCAAAAATATAATTTAAAAAACAAAACAATTTTATGATTTATAGATATGACATTAATGAAGTTTAAAAAGAAATGATTCATTGAAAATCGAACTGTATATTAAAATATTATTCTGTTACTCTATGCGTTGGCTTATTTTTTTACAGTGTAAACACTCATGTCCTTTATTGCTGTATTATATTTTATAAAGCATTTACAAGTACACAATTAGGGGAATATGGCTAGAAAATGCAGTGCATAGAATTATTGTCCCCTTAAATACATTGTTTATAAAATTAAACTTAAACTTATCTACTTGTTTTATAATATTAATATAGCCTAGTCAGTCACCAGGATCTTCTCAGCTCTTTACAAATCGACTTTCTGATATAAACGTTTATTTCCTAGATGATTCGATTCCTGAAATTCTTGGGGAAAAAAATCGGTCTTGAGAATCGATGACCCAAAGTCGATTCCTAGGAACCGATCGAAACGGCTGACGTAAGCGATAGTTCTAAAACACCCAATTATGTAATTATCACAAATATATTTTTCCCTCTAATGATAACAGTGAGCAACACTGTATGGTACACAATTTAAAATTCTTTAAGAGTCAGAAAAGAAGATGGTCAAGGGACTTTATAATGTACAACATTTATTGAAGTGGTACTAATGAGAAGTTCTTCACAAGTTCTTGGCATGTCATTGCAATCATTTCACCGTACATTTGCTTATTGTATACTGTTGTAAATATCAATAAAGTATAAATAAAACAAAAATCCTTTTCTGCAGCGAGGTTAACGTTGAAACGTTGAAGATGAGTATTCGCAATTGAAAATTAATGAATAGGAATGCAATATGAAACTACAGAAGCTGACAGTTACTGCATGGAACAGTAACAAAATACATGCAGCCAGACAATGGCATTATTTTATTGTACCTTTTTTTTTTTTTTTTTTTTTTTTTTTTTTTTTTTCTTTTCTTTTTTTCTTTTCAGTATACGATATATCCAAGAATAAAAAATATAATTCATTTCATTACATGCACTGGTTTACGAACCCTAATACTAATACTATTTAATTATTAATTATTGTACTAGCATTACTATAATATATTATTATAATTTAAGTCTGTAATATTAATTTAAAATATAATAATAATAATTTATTATTTAATTATTCTATACACTATTAAATCAACATACAGAGAAATGTCAGTGCATACTTCCAGCCGCAGGTAGGCAACATTTGCGAATCCCTAAGTAATAAATGAAACCCAGAACGTTCTTAAAAACAAATCTATAGATAGAATTATTTTTTAATACATTGTCTGAATTACAACAATCAACATATATTATATCTTGTAGACGTTAAATGCTACTTGCTGTTTACTAATTTATTTATCTTTTATTATTTTTTTATGCTCTCTCAGCTTTCATATAAATCATATTCCACAGTGGATAGGGAAAGACTATAGTCACAAATAAAACCTTGATAAATGAAACCTAGAAACTTTGGAATATTTATCATTTTAAACAAGAATATAGTTGGGCAGTAAAACTTGGTAGAAGCTTCTTGCCAATGAAATAGACTATTGGCGAGCAGCGTGAATATCAGAAGGGAGGAGGTTAAAAAAGAAAAAAGAAAAAACTTGAGAAAATATGGAGGTGCTATTAAATACACTGGAAGACATTGAGAAAAAATCCTTAAGCTGGTACAGACATGAGCAATGAATGTCCGATGGAAGGCTACCAAGGAAAGCCAATGAATGGAGAATACAAGGAAGAAGGAAACGAGGTAGGCCAAGGAAAACATGCAAGGAAGAAATAGAAGAGTATGTGATGGGACGTGGCCTAAGATAGGAATGGACCTTAGACAGTATGGTGGGAGGCCATTATTAACTTAGGTTAAGGAAAGTCCACAGCAATGTGGAAAGTCTTAAAAAAAAATAAAATAAGAATATGTAAATTGAATTATTTTTTTGTATATTGTCTGAATTGTAACAAACCATAAAGAGAATATGTGTGCCAAACCTGAATTCTCAACGGGTCCGTTTGTCACTTTCTTCCCACTAGGTTACCTCAGCTCCAGGTATTATAGAATAATGATTTGATAATACCTGTCTATTGTGGATTATCATAGAGAAGAGAAAAATGCGTAAACAACAAAAAAAAAAATTAAAAAAATAAACTGAAAACCTATTGTGGTTGTATAGGTGACGAAAAAAAAGTTCTAAAAACCTCCATTGTGTGATCATTAAAGCGTCTGTATATGCTATATACATCGATGGATTTTTTTTTTTTCTTTTTTATTATGATTGATTAAAATTATAGTAGGAATTGCAATATATATAATTGTACTGAAGTTAGCAAAATATTTTAACAAGGAAGTTTTAATCAATACAAGGAATTATAAAAGAGTTAATCATTAAAGAGAAGGGTAAAGCAGACAGTTATTAACACTCTTAAAGACATATTCGGAATATTCACACTATAATTACAGGAAGAATAGTTCAATAAAGATGAAATTTGCAGTTATCTGTTCATAATTATTATATTTTATGATAAACAAGAAATTTTACACCAAAAATTATTACTGGAATGTATTTTACAAGATAGTGACGAAAATTGATATAAAATCAGTTATCGACACCCTATAGACATCTTTTAAAATACGGACAGAATTGAAAGTTTACACAGTTGATAAGTAGGATTTAACAGGAATTTTATGATTTTTTTTGTTACTAAATAAAAAAAAATTAGCTAGGGTTTAAATTAAATTAAAATTAAAATTTTAAGTTAGGGTGTCAATAACTGTCTGGTTTACTTTACTTATTTATCAAAACAAGCTACAAGGAAACTTATTTAATTTTTTTATTGAAAATTAAGGTTATGCTGACTAAAAAGCGATTGAATTATTTTTATAATATTAATATAATTAGTAGAGATGAGCCGATTAATCGAAGAATTCGGCAAAAAAAAACTCCAGACTATTCCGCCATTTTTATTCCTTTATATTTCTACGTTTAAAAATAGGCTGAATGAATTAAATGAAAAACATTGCCTCACTTGATTAAAATTTTATTTTATATTCATATTTACAGCTATTCTTTAATCCAATAATCGGAACACTTTTTTTTTTTTTTTTTTTGTAATAAATTATCGAACTTTAACTAAGATAATGATCTTAACAAAAACTAAACTCGATTACTTCTAAAATACTGAATAAAGAATTTACAGTAAACTACTATTTTTTTTTTAATCACAGTTTTGGTTTTGAGGCAAATTACAAAATTTAATAATTAAGTGAAATGTAATATAAACAAAGTGCCTCGAACATTGCCGATGTCACCCGAATTTGTAATATACCCATATTATTTTTATTATGTTAATGTTTAAATATGACAAGAAATCGACTGCATGTTGGCACTTATCATGGTTAATATAGTCTCACTCTTATTATGGTGAGTTCCAACATAAATTAGATTTCGTGTGTTAAATTTTTACATGATATATTGTATATTAAATTGTTAATTTTTTTTAAATTTTAGTATGTTTTTGGAATTGATGATGAAAATCAAACATTTGAAACTAGTCAACTGATAATCTCAATGTCATAGAGGTGGAAAATAAATGCAACAATTCTAATTGAATTGATCATTTCATACCATCGTGCGTGTTTAATCTCAGACAAGTGTATGGCAAATATTGAATTGAATGACCTGGATTTTCCGAAAGATGGAGAATTTAACCGTACAACAAAACCAATAAGGCTCGTGAAACAAATATAGATAAATCGATTCCTTAAAGTGAAATAAAAAAATCAATACAGTACGCTAAACAATGTTTTAAATGCCCATAGAAGTACTCCCGTAGTTCATAAATTTAGTACTGCGCAGAATTATGGATTTAAACAATGGCCTATTTTGACACGCTAGCTCTGTTGATAGCTCAAATCGAAAATTTGAAGACAGTTATTTGTCAAAAATTTGATGAAAAATATTATTTGTTATATAACATTTGTAGCTAGGACTGACCGTTTAGGGACTATATTGGTTTGAATGAAAAAAAGTCACGTTTGTAAACCCCTATTTTCCCTCAATTTTGATTATTTCGAATAATCATTGACTGTTAATTTGATATTTAATTTAATTATTAATTTGAATAGTTTGATCCTGTTAATGCTAAAAATGTAAATTGGGGAAAAGCAGAAGATGTTAGATAGACATAACTATGATCTATTGTTTTTTCCCAGTCACTGAGAAATAGACGCTTTTTTTTATATTTTATCTGCCCACTTCAATAAAATAAGTAATGTATAAAATAAAATAAAAATATAAATGTATATCGATTGCAATTTTAAAACTCTCGACCTTCACAAAGTATTCTTTCAATC
>RCWM02000207.1:0-352500 GCA_003667255.2 Euschistus heros | reverse complement strand
GAATACCTGTCTTAGTCGTCACTGTTCTAGGGAAAAGGTTATTCTCCTTCATTTACGGAGAAACTCTCGTATTTTAGGCAGTTGACATTTCACTAAAAAGTATCATCAGCAGAACTATGGATTCATATGAATGCATACGTGAACCATTCCTTTTCCTCATACTTGAATATGTTTACAATCAAGACTTGATGTTAAGCCATTATCAATTTTATTTCAAAACTATCTAAAATATTCTGTCCGAATTTATGACAATGAGGCGTATTCTGAGGACCTGATTTGTGAGTCTGTCATGAGATATGCCAGGAGCAGCAGTTCGTCGTCACGAACGATGACGAAGTTGACAAGCAACAAACTGATGAAGTGACGCTTCCACCTTCACACTCTGAGGTTCTAGCGGTGTTTAGGAGAGCTGTCCAGCACCAAGGGACCACTTTTGAAAAGCATTATGATTACGAGCGATACATTCTTGAAATACTAGAAAATAATAAAAAACAAACGTAATTTTTAAAACCAACGTAAATTATGTTTGAGCATTATCTTCAACTCATACACGCTATATAATATTAACTGATAAAATAAAGTTTTTTTCGTAAATTAAAGAAATTATTAATATTTTTTTTTTTTCCTTTTCGCCTATAAGACTCATCCGCCTATAAGACTCACTTTTTGTTGGTCCCAAAGTGAGTCTTATAAGCGGCGTCCACTGTATCGAATTTTTGAAGATTCCTCAGCTTACACCCCACCTCTACAGAACGAAGTTTCTATAGAGGAAAACCTCCATTTATCGAAGTCGATTTGTTAAATAAGTTCAGTTAAGACTGATCAAAGATTCTAAGAACTGTAACTCCCATCCTGACATTTGTTTCCTGTTTGTTTCAGTTTCTGATAAAACACTTGTGCTATACGTTTCGTTTTCTGTTGTTCATCAATTTTTTTTTTATTCTGAAAATAGTAAAGCGTAAAACCTTTTCATATGAAGAAAAATTGAAAATTATTCAAGCTATGACGGGGTTGACAGATAGTGCGATATTACAAAAACGTTTGAAATACCAGCGAACACTTGATCAAATATTTTGAGAAGAAAACTGTGATGATTGATCGGGCAATCCAATATTTTGCTGTTTTGGGTGATGAATTAGACAACGTGTCGTTTTCATGTAGACAAACTACTATTTCAGATTTTTTCCAAAGGTCAGCTTAAATGTTACACAAATTTAATAATTATTCTTTCGTTATTATTATTTCAATAAAATATGTACATATTTTCTATAGTTACATTCAGTATTTTATTATAAACCTCTAGCCTCTGTACATCGAAGTCATTCCAACCTCGATTTATCAAAATCCTCGATATAATTCAAAGTTTTATCGTTTCCCTTAAGATTCGATACATCGAGGTTCCACTGTATATACAGAGAGAAGGTCGCAAAACTATTCAATTTGCGCTTACTCTCCAGAAATTTAAAAATAATAACACTATTATACTACCAACAGTTCTCTATAGATGCGAAACAACATCCAAACAACTGGATAGGCAAAATTTAGGACTCCCACCGTAGCATCGTCCGATTAGCCATAGCAGCATAAAGTGACGTTAAACGAAATAAACAACAAACATCCAAACAAAATAAAATTAAAGAGAAAATCAATTTAAATAAGACCAAAAATCTCCTTATTTCTCAGTCGCAACTCAGTTCACTTCTACATTCAAGAAACTTATAGCAAGGAATTTGAAACACAATTATACCAATAGTTCGTTATGGACGCATATTAGTCCGGTCAATGAATGCTGAAATGAGGGGTGTAGAGTGCATGAAATATGCGATTATTTTTGACTTAATAGCCTCGTTAGGAATAGTTGGAAGGTAAACATACTAAAAGTCCCCGCCCCTGGGGGGTGAGCTAACGGTGGGGGGGGGGAGATTATGAAATTTTTGGGTTTTAGGATTATACCTGGAAAACGGTGGACTCTAGAAAAATATTTTTCAATTCAAAATTAAAGCTAATTAAATGCCCAATAAAATTGATTCGATATATATTTGTCGAAATTCCAACGGTTCTTGTTATTGAAAATCGGTGATTTTCGGGGAAAAGAAACAATTTCACCTCACTTTTTGTCAAACATTTGTTTCGAATGCCTTTCAAAATCGTTTCTCAGAAAAAATGTCAGAATCAAAATTGTAGAGCATTAAATTTGCTTTAATTCCTTATATTTCTGGCATTTAGAGAAAATGTTTAACAAACAGTGAGGTAAAAATGTTTTATTTTCTGAAATGATCGATTTTTAATAACGTATATCTCAAAAACCATTGGAATTTCGGCAAATATGTATACAATCAATTTTATAGGAAATTTAATTAGCTTTAATTTTTATTTGAAACATATTTTTCTAGAGTCCACCGCTTTCCAGGTATAATCCTAAAACCCAAAAATTTCATAGAAACTTATAGAATAGAAACGGTGATAATTTCCATGATTAAATTTATACGTAGAGGAGTTAAAATATTTAGTAACTTTTTTTTTTTTTTTTGTAATCAAGTTTCGAAGTTTAAGAAACAGATTAGTCGAAGAACGTCGATTAACGTACCTTTTTCGGCAAAATTAAATTCCAAATTTCACAATTAGCTAATGTAAGTAACGTAAAGCTAAGTAACTTAAATTTGCTTCTTCTTTTTTTTTTCTAAAAAAACATTCTATTACACACCAGTACGTTCGAAAAAATCGAAGAAAAAATATCGACTTGGCAGTAGGCCGACTAATCGATCTTTTTGTCAGTCGACTAGTCAGCCGAATTATACTCTAATATTAATTGTAAGGAATCAGTTAGATATCAATATTTTGGTTCCTTTTTATGGTAATATGTACGTATAAATGTAAATTTCTTGAACCATGTTTGGCTGAAATACTTCATTTTCTTACTACGTCATAGAAAGTCCTCCATTTTTTTTTTTTTTTTTTTTTTTTTTTTTTTTTGTAGTGTGCTTGTTTTTTTTTTTTTTTTTTCACGTGAAAAGACAAGTTTCACTAAAAATTCAGTCACTGTAAAAAGATAGATAAGAAAAAATACTGGAGGTGACAGCTTACATGAATATCTACTTCAGTGTGATAGGCGCCTGTCATAAAGTGTCGGATAGTCCATTCGATCTTACGCTGAATTTTTTTTTTTTTTTTTTTATTCCGTTAGTATAAAAAAAAAAACATACCGTAGAACCCCACTTAACCGGTATAAAATTAAAGAGCATAACTCCCAAAATCTAGTTTAATTTTTTATTTTTATTTTTTTTTTAGTTCAGATAGAGGAAGATGTATAAAAGAGGGCATTGGTGTAAATATGGGCACCCCTCCTTACTGGCTAAGAGAGATATTGAAGACTGGCGGCGAGGACTGTCTATGGAGCCATTTGCTAATATAAGGTAGCAGTGAGCAGTTGGAACCATACTAGTGTGGATGCAGTTTGAGATATTGTGCAAATTGGTGTTCATTTTGGACTGTAAACTTTTGAGACACATGGGAAATCGTTTCCGTTTCATGTTCTTATGTTTATTTAAAAATAATTTCACAAAGATATCCGGAAAGCGGAGATCTTAAGCTACCTTTTTAAGCAAACCATTAGTCACGCATGCTTTTAGGTTACATATGATAGCGTGTATGAACTATCTTAGGTCGAGTTGGTGTAAATATGGGTACTTATTTCCCCGGGAACTTCGACATATCTCTTTTTAGAGATCACACAACTTGCATATTTTGTGATGGAAAGTGCTCTGAAGAGAACTCGGGGAGAGGTGTGGGTAAAATGTTCCCAAATGTGGAAACGCAGATCGTGCTGGGGATGAAAGAGCCAGTTAAGATTGCGATTTCTGTAAAAAATAATTTCCTTTAATAAATAAATTCTCTACCGTTTCGAATTGTTTTACCCTGTTTTAAACTATTCTTGGTGACCTTTTTAAAAATATATTTATATCAATTTTTCCGAAATGTCAATGTTAACTCTATTACAATCAGTGTCTTCTGAGTGCGCGGCCATCCGCACTAATGCCGGTAATTAGTATAAAACAATGCTGAACTTGATGCTGAAAACTGATCAGGAACTTTTACGTTTCCGGCACTACTTGACTCGGTCATATGATGTTTTATTATTGCCATTCGATTGTTCTTGAGAAGCCCTTTCCAACCGTATACTATCTCTGTATTTCATTTTGGCTTTCCGAAGCATATAGGCCGACTTCATATATTTTTGATAATATTTTTTTATTCTAACACCTTATTATATTTACTGCCACTACTTTAAACTAATGTTTTATATACAATCGATAGATATTGACGACAGCTGACGATTGAAACTTAAACGAACATCGTAGCTTCTCCGAGTCAAGGGTTATACTAAATTCAAATCTCTAAATGCAGCAAAATAACCTCGCGATGCGTAATTTTTCTCGCTTAGCGTAATGAATTCTTTGATCCTTTAGCTATCCAATGGTATAATTTAATTTTGGATGTAGAAGATAGATTCGAAACTACAACACCCAACTGCATCTCCAGATTTTGTTATCATTAGGTTTTTTGGATTTCCCCCAAATGGTAGCAAATTAAAAGAGGTATTCACGCCAAACATAAATAATACAAACGATTTGGATTGCTTCCTTACTATTTTCTTACATTGTAGTCCTCGAAAATACGTTGGACCATAAAGGATACGCTAAGGACGAAGGATAAATTAAGAAGGAGGTTCGGAAGACCCGGTGTGACCTGACACCAGATCCCATCTACAACGCCGGATCTACATAGTCATGAAATATTCATATCTTGGGCCAACCGGATCGCTGTAATTACTGGACCGCTCCAGCTATCCACCAATCCCGTGCCTCCTCTCATCTACATTCTTCGCGGTCCTGAAGGTACGTTGCATATCATTCGTCGGCTGTAGAGTATAAGCAGGGGGATTACAATATGTTAACAGTAATCGAGCGCCATTCAAGAAATAGCAATGAATTAATTTAGTTCTGAGATTTTTTTTTGTTTAATTTTTTTTTTTTTTTTTTTTTTAGTTCAAGTTTGTACAAACAAACTTATACATAAAGATCGTACCGTTCCATATGTTGCTGAGTTAACCTAATCTAGATACCAATCCTTTCATAGTAAACTCCATAACCACTCGAATCCACTA
Organism: Euschistus heros; assembly: GCA_003667255.2. Classification (NCBI taxonomy): domain Eukaryota; kingdom Metazoa; phylum Arthropoda; class Insecta; order Hemiptera; family Pentatomidae; genus Euschistus; species Euschistus heros. The sequence continues at coordinate 347,336 of RCWM02000207.1, read as the reverse complement.
GTCTCTCAACTTGCTTCGCATTCTATTCCTGATTGGTGAGGCGTCTGAAAAGTCCTCGAGACCATCTAATAAAGAACTTGTAATAATGAATAAATATTCTAATATTAATAAAATAGTATCAAATAGTATCCTTATAAGGACAACAATGGCGGAATATCCTTTCGCCATTTTAAAATCGTAAAATCTTAAAAATATTTTAAAACAGTATCCTCAAGGGCAACAATGGCGGATGTTATCCTTCAGATAACTTAAAAACCGTTAAATATTTCGACATATTATCCTTATGGACGAAAATTTAATAAAATCGTTCAATTCCGCCATCTTAAAACAGCATCCTTAAGGACAAAAACTCATTCTAATTGTGGAAGTAGAGAGTGGCCAAGGATGTCCTTCGGCCTCATAAAATCGTTAGATACTGGCAGATCTGTAAAACAGTGTCCATTGTATACAATTTTTTACAATATAAAACATTTAAAAGAATTTTTTTATGGAAAACATTTTCTTTATCAATAATCTTCTTTTGAATTATTGAAAATTTCACTAATTAAGAAAAAATATAAAAACTAAAACTATTCTGTTCAGTACTTTCATCTCACTTGAAGAGGTTAAATAAAAATATGATATTTATTGTTTTTATTGTATAAACGTTTTTCAATATTTTTTAGGGTGTTGAATTAGAACCTGACGTCATTTTTTGAGTGAAAAAATCTATACAGGTAGTTTGCTAGAAAATCTAATAATTTTTTCTATAATTTTATCATCAGTTCGTAACATAATAAAGAGTATTGAAGATTTTTAGTAGAATTATGAATTGTAAAGATTAGAAGGTTTAGTTGAGCCCTAAACCAATAACATTCAAAATATGAAACTGAATTAACTTAAGTAATCACAACGATTTTTCAACCAGATTTGTTATATAACACTCTAAAATACAAGATATTCGCAGAACTGTTTCAACGTAGAGAAGGTTTGGATTGAAGAGGTCAACATCTGATTCCTCTTGATTTAATAAGAACTCGAATAGGAATGATGTAATCGATTTCTTCTCGAATTGGGAAATTTCAATTAAAAACTAATAGTATAGTTAAGATTGCTTCCTACATAACTATCGATTTCCTATTTGCAATAATCGAATTCTTGCTGGCTAAAAGTACTTATTTTATAATAAAATTACATCTATTAAGAAATGTAGATTTCTAAAACATAAGAATTAGGGACAAAAAAAAAAAAATGATAAACGACTGTGATATAAATCCATGTTATACCATGTGCGTGATCACTTCAACAGCAAACATTGTAATTTAAAATTCTTTTCTTTAATGCTACTTTTATGAGTTTGTTGTTTCCGAATAAATAAATGCCCGTGATAGTGAAAAAATAAAATAAATAAAAATAATATATTAAATTTCCTACAGCTTTTTAAATATTGGTTATTGTTTGTCCAAGCGACTATTTAGAAGCAATTTTGTTTGTTAGAGCTCTAAGTTCATTAATAATTCCTTTGTTTTTGTTTTGTATCAGGTGTTTTTTTTTTTGTTTTTTTAAATTTAACTGCACCCTTATCCATGAGTTAGCTAAGTTAATATTCAGAATCGGTAACCCAAAAACCATTTTTTTTTTTCTTGATATTTACATAAAGTAAATTTGAGGAAATGATTATAATGACTTGTGAAGTACTACTCACTAGTAGCTTTTCAATAAAAGTTCTAAACTAGAAGGTCTCTTGGCCATGTTCTTTTCAAGATTCAAGCCTTGGGAAGTTATCGAGTATCGAATGCGAAGAAAGATGGCAGACTAATGGATTCGTGTGGGAGTGCAGTCTACTATGAAAGGAATGGTATCTGGTTTTGGCTAAATCAGCAACATATGGAACACTAAGGTCTTTATGGATACGTTTATTGGTGACAAAGTAAGGGGCATTGAGGATTTTTCGAAGGATTTTGGATTCTAAGGATTGGATACGAGATGAATGGGATGGTTTAGTAGAGCCTCAAAGCTCAACTCCGTACGTCTAAATAGGTCTAATCACAGTCATGTAAATGAGTATTTTGTAATTAACTAGAAGTTTTGACATTATAAAATTTAATTCAATTTTAATAGCTGTGTATCTAAGACTGCAAACCCCAAAGTAATCTTTGAATATTACTCAGTCAACAACACAAATACTCCATATATAGAAAATATTATTGTTTATTGAATTTTAACAAAACAAAACTTACTATACTATAAATCGATCATATCGAGTATCGATTCAAAAATGATATTTAATATAATATTGATTGTATTTTATTTTATATTTCCAGGCTACAAATCCAGTGGCCATCTTAGAAGCGTGTCCACTTCCAGATTCCCTACTAATCACAGCCCATTAGATCCGAAGTCGACATCCTATCGGCCGCAGGAGCCTCTTCAATAATGATACCATTAATCGATACTTAATCGACTGTCTTTTATCGATGTTTAATGGCAATGATCCCAGCTTCCGGCTAATTTCCTGTCCCGGCCGGGCTATTATGCACGCTCTCAGTTAGAGCAGTCGTAATGCGATGATTAAATCGATTATAATCTTCCTAATGGACGGTGAGTTTCGAAGCGATCGGAATCTGTTATCGCGTCCTTCAATGACTATTATCTCAGTCGATTTCTTACTATTCTTTAAAACAGATTTAAATAATAAAAACAGGTCCTCTGTGTTCAGGAAGAAGGTTCGAAATCCCATTATTTTAGAGAGAGAGAGAGAGAGAGAGAGAGAGAGAGAGAGAGAGAGAGAGAGAGAGAGAGAGAGAGAGAGAGAGAGAGAGAGAGAGAGAGAGAGAGAGAGAGAGAGAGAGAGAGAGAGAGAGAGAGAGAGAGAGAGAGGAGAGAGAGAGAGAGAGAGAGAGAGAGAGAGAGAGAGAGAGAGAGAGAGAGAGAGAGAGAGAGAGAGAGACGAAAGTTTGGTAGGTAACAAATTTGGAGTCCTACATTTATGAGTCAGGTAAATGTGTAGTCAGACCTTTAGGTTTTCCCTATTGTATTAGGTATTCCTACTATTAACAAATTTAAAATGGAAATATTGAAGATAATTAATTTAAACAGATAAACATTTCTGGGACAATTGGGTTGTAGTGGGTATAGGGTTGCCATTTGTCCGGCTTTTTACGGCCGTGGCCGGCCAAATATTTGTGTGTCCGGCCTATCCGGCATTTGTTAGGCTTTTTTAGCAATCTTATGGCGTGGCGGAAATGCGACTGTGTTCAGATCTTGGAAATTCCCACTCCTCTTACATTTTTGACTAATTTAGTAAACTTTTTGACCAATGGCAGAATTTCATAAAAGATTTTAAACAACTTTCGGCACATTAAAATTGGACATGCCTATATTAGATCATTTCATAATGAAGAATTTAATTCTGAACTACTAAAATTGGAAGAATACTATTTTGCGATTCTATGTCATAAAGTCAACGTTGAAAGAGTTTTCTCTTTGATTAATGCCCAGTGGACAAAGGAACGCAATAAATTGCAAACAGAAACAATTGAACAAATGATGTTCATATTATGCAATTTAAAATTAACATGTGCAGAATTTTATGATATGATTTCTAAGGAAAACGACATTTTGGATAAAGTAGGTGAAAAAGCAAAATATAACTAAGAATTTATGGATTTTTATTATTTTTAGAAACATTTAAGATTTCTTTATGATTGGCGTTTTAAATTTAATCTGTTTGTTTTCTCTTTAGAATAGAGCTTATATTTTTATATTTGTATAATCAGAACTATTAGCTTCCTGCCAAAGTGGAACTGTAATTTATTTATTTTTGTTTTTGTTTTATATAAGTGAAGTCTATAGAAGACTGAAAATGTTTCAGGCAGTTATTAATTTTAATATCATACATAAAGATCAAAATATTAAGGACAGGACTATAAATAAGTGGTTAATGTTATAACTAAAAACTTAAACCTGTAATATAAATTATGTAATATATCTTTGATTAATAAAAAATTATAAGTAACTTATCTGGACAGACTTTTTTTATTATTGAAGTTAATTCCAACTTTAAAAACGTACATCCGGCTTTATATAAGGTATGTTTGGCTTTTAAAGAATGTCCGACTTTAGTGGCAAATTATTTTAGGAGTTGGCAACCTTATGGAAACTGATTTTTTAATACGCTTCTACAAGTAGTAGTTTTCACGTATTTCCAGCGATAGGATTAACTTGAAAATTTGCACAAGTTTCAAGGACCAACGACAATACAATAATTGCACAACTTTGTTCTAATATCCCCCCTTAGTCTAGTTAAATCACCACAAAAATGGGGATCTGCTTACATAAGGTGGTAGCTTTTATGTTTTTATATGGACCAGATGGGTCCTGAGAATAAAATATCAAAAATGAAACTAAATTTGATAATCCGCTCATACCTCAGTGATAGAACTTTTAAAGTTAATCATAACTTTTCCTACTCCTCTCTCTTTACCCAATCTGCAGGTGTTCCTCAAGGAAGTATCCTAGGTCCAATCCTCTACACGGTGTATACAGCTGACATCCCGACAAATCCTAGCACCATCCTCACCACGTATGCTGATGACACTTGTGTGTTATCAGTAAACAATGATCCCTTTATTGCCTCCCAAACACTCCAATCCCATATCACAAACCTTCAAGAATGGTGTCGAAAATGGAGGATCAAAATAAATCCAAATAAATCCCATCAAATAACCTTTACCCTTCGTCGTAAACCTACGACTTCCTGTCCTACAATATCCTTTAATGATGTCCCACTAATCCCTGTTGAACAGATCCGCTACCTAGGACTCCACTTAGACAAACGTCATACATGGAATCCACATACTAGACTTAAACGACAAGAAACTGCCCGTCGTTTTCGACTACTTCAACATTTACTTGACAAACTTTCAAACCTTCCAATCAAATACAAAAGACTCATATACATAACAGTAATTAGACCAATTTGGACATACGGAGTTGAGCTTTGGGGCTCCACTAAACCATCCAATTCATTTCGCATCCAATCATTACAATCCAAAATCCTTAGAAAAATCCTAAATGCTCCTTACTTCGTCACAAACAAACTCATCCATAAAGATCTTAATATACCTTACGTTTCTGACTTAGCTCAAACCAGATACGAGGGTCAGTCAAATATAAACAAGACTTTTAACTTATACGTTTATTAAAGCTAAACAAAACAATGATTACATGTTACTGCTTTTCAACATAGCCTCCCTCAAGTCTCACACACTTTTCCCAGCGTGAGGATAGCTTATGGATCCCTTCTTCATAAAAGATTTGAGGTCGTGTCTTGAACCAATTGCACACAAATTCCTGTACTTCCTCATCACTTTCAAAACGGTTTCCACCAAGTGCATCTTTGAGGGGACCAAAGAGGTGAAAGTCACATGGAGACAAATCTGGGCTGTAGGGAGGATGTTCCAATGTTTCCCAGTGAATTTGGCGTAATTTCTCTTGGGTCAAGGCAGCTGTGTGAGGCCTAGCATTGTCATGAAGCAAAATGACATCTCTGATTGGCTGTTTACGCCTTTTGTTCCGAAAGGCTGCTTTTGCTTGCTCAAGAAGTTGACAGTAATAAGCAGCGTTCACAGTACGTCGTTCGTGTAAAAAGTCAATAAGCAAAACGCCTTTGCAGTCAAAAAAGATTGTGGCAAGAACTTTTCCAGCAGACAACCGTGTTTTGGCTTTCACAGGGTGGGTTTCGTCTTTCCTTCGCCACTCCATTGACGCCATTTTGGATTCAGGAGTGTAGTGATGGACCCACGTTTCATCACAGGTTATTATGCGATTTAAAAAACCACCAGAACTTAATAATAATTCGTTGCGCAACTGTAGGTACAACCTCTTGTTCAGACATGACTACAATGACAAACAAAACAGCATTGAGAACGCATTGTTGCAGCTTTCCCCCTCCCCCAGGCTGCCCCCTACCACTACTGAAACATGGCTACCTGCTACAACCTGTACCTTGGGTATAGTAATAAAAGTCTTGTTTATATTTGACTGACCCTCGTATCTATCCTTTCATAGCAAACTCCACAACCATTCAAATCCATTAGTGTCACAACTTGCTTCTCAATCCATTCCAGATAACCCTCCGAGGCGCCTGAAAAGAAGATGGCCTCGAGACCTTCTAACATAGCACCTCGTTATATAGAGCCTGTAGAAGTGCTACCAATGGGTAGTTGCTTTAAAAACAAGTGACGTGTCATTTTTATCATCATCATCATATTTACTTGTTGTATTGTATGTTTATATTGTAAATACAGTTGTAAATTTCAATCAATAAAAAAAAATAAAAAAAAAAAAAATTTGATAAGTGGAAAATGTTTAGGGGGCTAAAAAAACCTAACGTTTTTTTAACTTTTTCCAGAAAAAAATGCTTTCAATCGAAAAAAAGTTTATTAAATTGTGCGTCTAAAGACATCCCTAAAGCTTAATCTGATTTATGCGTTTAGCGACAATCGATTGTAAAACATCGAAGAATTTTTCCAACTTTGAAAAAGTTAGTTTTGGTCATGTTTAAGAGCCTATAACGTAGAAATGGCTAATTCAATCAAAAATGCTACATACTAAAAGTTGTAGATCAATACATTTTGTGCAAGATTGGATTTTTAAAGTAAAAATTTGCCCATTATTATTCTGAGATAAGTCAAAAGAAGTTGTTGGTTGATTGTTCTCCACACTTTAGTTAGGTTTGCTATAAAACCGTGTTTATTATAGTTTTTTTAAACTATAATTTTATTTTTTATTTTAATTTTTAAATTTAAACCATGATATTCCACTAATCCCTGTTGAACAGATCCGCTACCTTGGACTCCACTTGGACAAACGTCTTACTTGGAATCCACATACAAGACTAAAACGACAAGAAACTGCCCGTCGTTAGACTACTTCAACATTTACTAGACAAACGTTCAAAGCTCCCAATTAATGTAACAAAAGACTTACATGACTGTAATTAGACCTATTTGGACGTACGGAGTTGAGCTTTGGGGCTCTACTAAACCATCCAATTCATCTCGTATCCAATCCTTACAATCCAAAATCCTTCGAAAAATCCTCAATGCTCCTTACTTTGTGACCAATAAACTTATCCATAAAGACCTCAATGTCCCATATGTTGCAGATTTAGCCCAAATCAGATATCTATCCTTTCATAGTAAGCTCCATAACCACTCAAATTCCCTAATTTCTCAACTTGCTTCCCACACTATTCCTGATAATCCTCCGAGGCGTCTGAAAAGAAGATGGCCCAGAGACCTTCTAGTGTAAAGTTTTTTATTTAAGTGCTACTGATGGGTAGTACTTTTCATGTTTTGTCAAGTTATTGTAGTAGTTAACAGCACATTTACTTGATGTATAAATTTTGTACAGTTGTAAATTTCAATAAATGGTTATTTAAAAAAAAAAAAAAAAATTTAAACCAAGGCTCTAAATGATAAATGTTTATTTATATTGTTATTTTTATTCTAACAGAACATCCCTATAATAAATAAAGAGTATTATTACTTACTATCAATCTTTGCAAAATATACTATATATTATAAAACTATTAAAATAATATAAACTACTATTGGGCCATATTATGTAATAATAAAAAATACATATTTTAATTTAAAATTTACTTCCCAACCTACTTACAGAACCTGAAAACCCACTTAGCGGCCGCCATTCTTACGAAATAGAAACAATAGACCGAGACATTAAAATCCCCCTCCAGGAACTGTGAATAGAACTGCTTTTGCATAAATAGGAAACTATTGCCACAATTTTTATTCGAATCTTTTATCATTTCCATGAATCGATCATTATTCCTGACAATAATTTCACATCAAAACTAGTATCAAATTAACAATAGAATTCTTTGATCAAACGGTATAAAAGAAAAGGGGACTGCTTTCATTATATTGCTGGTTAACAACTGGTTGATTCATAGACAATGAAGCATCGAATATTAATTAGAAAATAAAAAAATAAAATAAAAAAGAACAGATAGATAGGCCAATAGCTTATGTAATTTTTTTTTGTTTGTATTTTTAAACGAAAAAATGCAACATTTGTATTTTAATAGGGCGTATAAAAAAAAAATGACCGTTTTTTCATATTCCAGAGTTCAAAGGTCAGTAAATATCTTAATGCTATTTATTATTTATCAATACTTAATAATTACTTTAGAGCATTCTCTAAGCTTGTTTCTAACACTAGACTTCTTCAAAAAAAAAAGCCTCAGTTCAGTTATTTATTTCAAAGAAGAAACATGACAGTGTCCTACAAAATTCTCGTACTTTTAAGACATTAGAGGAAAAAAAATTGCACAACCACTAAAGCAACTCGTGAAATTATTAAATATAAAGAGGAAAGTGTCTTTAAAAAGCGTACTGCGCGGCGTTGGTTTGAAAAATTTAGAAGTGGAGATACGACGTTGGAAAGGAAGAAGGGCTCCGGGCGGCCATTAATGGATATTGATGAGGTTCTGAAGGAAGCTGTTGAGTCAAATCCGTCCACAAGTACTCGTGAACTTGCCAGGGAGTGTGGTGTGTCGAAAGATACTGTTAGTCGCCATCTTCTCTCCTTGGGGAAGGTGAAAAAGACCTGTAGACTGGTCCTTCACGAACTTACTCCTCAACAATCAGCAGAGAAGTTTACAGAACTTCATGGGTTTGAACTCTTGCCTCATCCACCATATAGTCAAGACCTCGCACCTTCGGATTACTACTTGTTTCGACCCATGGCCCATTTTCTTCAAGGGAAAAAAATTGATAATTTTGCGGAAATTGAAAATGCTATCCAAGAGTTCTGTGACAGCCATTCCAAGGAATGGTAGCGTGGCATCGAGCAATTGGCTAGCAGATGGGTAATGACGGTAGATGACAATGGACTATACTTTGAGTATTAATTGTATTTTATATCAAAGAAATAATAATACAAATATCTGTTTAAGAAACGGTCATTTTTTTTTTTATACACCCCATTATTATAATTAGCTTATATAATATTTTATATAATTGTATAATACTTCCCATGTAATTATTCTGTAGTTCGAAGCTCAATTTCACAATTATTTATTTGTTTTGGATACATTTAATGAAGTCGTGTCCAGGCCAGAGAGGGTGCCGTATATGAGGGGTTATTCAGTGTACAAATATTTACAATTAATATAATTCTAAGTTTATATGGATAAGAAATCAGTCGAGAATGATATTGAAGATAACATAGGGTGAAACACTTGCAGGATGTACAGGTGTTCCTCAACCGGAAACAACAACTGCCCTAGTAATATTATTCTCCGACAGTTTATTCCTTGTTATCCACTTGTATCAAGCATATATTTAGTGTTAATGCATACATATATAAACTTAATTATATTCGTCAAGTACTGGTTCTTGGAAGGAGCTTAGTAATTATTCCCAGACTGTATGCCCTGCGTTCTTCGAGGGGGAAAGTGTGTGAAATAGTTTTCATCTCCCACAGGCGACTGTTGGTGGAGAAAACATGGAAAAAAAAAAAAAATCGGCTCTGAGATCCCAGCTCTCTCGCGAATCATGCAAGGAACCGTTCTTTTGCGTGTATAAAACGGGATTCGAATAGTGGTTTTAATCCCTTTCTATAATACAAAGTTATCAACAATTTAGGCAACTTAGTTGAGGAGCTTCTGTTGATAAAAAATCTTGAAAGCGGAGTGATTGTCATTTGTTGAGATGTTTTCACAGTAATATTTACACGTCATCATCAAATTTCACTAAAGAGATATTTCAGAGGATTATCAGGAATCAAGTTGAGAAACTATTGAGTGACATAGAAGCAAGAATCATTTTTGGTTATAGCATCAATTTTATTTTTTAAATAAAAATTTAATGCTTCATTGTATATTTACGAATATACCAGTAATTATTTTACGAGATGTGGAGAGAAACGTTTTCGAAATACTGACGGCTTGTGACGACTCATTTACTGAGAATTATTTTAAACAAATATTCCTAAGAACTTATGTTACGTAAAACACAATGCGATATTTCCTCAAAATTCCTCAGTTAGTAAACAATTATCTCACTTGAGGTACGCATGATGATATAGAAGGATCAATACAATTAGGATTGATGAATTAAATGCCACTTCTATTGAGATTATTTTATTTGAAAACTAGTTTCGAATGCTAAACATTCATCTTCATGAATTCATCACATTCATCATTAATATGTAATGACTGTGAAGCAAAATACACGGGAAAAACCGGACGATCAGTAAATCAAAGAGTAAATGAACATATAAGAGCATACACTAATAAGACCCAAAATTCCAATTTTGCTATCCATCTAAATGAAAATAACCACAAATTTAATAAAGACTCGGGAGTAAAAATATTACATCAAGTAGAAAATAGCCTAAAATTAAATACTTTTGAATCACTAGAAATAATAAAATCGTTTAAAACCGATCCAGATTTTTGTTTAAATGATCAGATTAACATATCCAATAGCCCCATTTTAAATTTGTTTCCCATAGGAACGGAAAAACCCAATGAGTCATAAGGGAAACCCCATTGTAAATCTAAAACTTAACCTACCTGCCCCCCTTTTACTTCTCACAAATTCAGTGTTTTAGTTACCTCGAAGGTGAGTGCCTATGCTTGATTTCTTGTCTTACCTTTTTAAAAAACTTTAGTATATATAATCTATGTAACATAGTACTGATGTGTTGAAAAAATTTTTGTATGTTTTAGAACTGAAGATGAATGTTTAGCATTCGAAACTAGTTTTCAAATAAAATAATCTCAATAGAAGTGGCATTTAATTCATCAATCCTAAACAATTATCTAATAATTTGTACATTTTTTAAAACAATATTTTTTTCTTCCTATTACTTTTATTAATATTTATGGTATTAGCTCTTTTGATATACATTTTTCCTTTAGTTTATCTGCCAGTTGTCGTTACAGTCAAAACTCTTTAATTCAAAGTTGAAGGGCGAACAAATTTACTTCCAGTTATCAATTGTTCGTGATTACAAATTTTCGAAAAATCAAGTTAAAAAAAAAATATTTTTTAGAGTTACCGATTTTTTTCTACAAATAAATATATATATATATATATCTACTATATATTTGTCAAATAACACTCACTCATTTAACACGAAATCTCAGAAACCACCGAACGGATTGGAATGAAATTCGATATGTAGCTTCCTCTAGGACCGTAGAAGCTCGCTAAGGAAGGAATTTAAAAAAATCGGCCTGGATCGCGGCTAATTCGCGAAAAATGCGATTACAATTTTTATTGGGTGAATAATAATAGACTAATTGTCATGTGGTATTTGGAGATAAGCTAAGTTAAAAAATAGGTTAGATGTTCAAGCCGCACACTTTGACCACAAATTAAGTTCCTTATAGTTGTAAACAAACAAAAATACGATCGATGTCGAAACCTTATAATATTGGTACTTTCTGTGAACTCATGGTGGCTGCAGAGGTGGACCCTTACAAGTTTGAGTTGTTTCGTGAAGAGAAGCTATTAAAAGACTTATGTTAAAGAGGAGGTTAAAAGACGTATGTTCTCTGGTGGTGACATGTAAAGCCAGTTCGATGTACATATTCCTACGAGCAACCCACCAACATTGCTTCACCAGTAGTTTCGTCCTCAACTACCCTTCTTTCAGTTTTCCGGTCACAATATAATCGGCTTTTCTCAACCAGGCCCAAGTTGCATTTTACAAGTTGTACCTAGCATTTCTGAATTTCATTCCTTGAACCTAGAATACACCTTTTTCTCATTTCAGATGAGTCTATGGTTTCTATTAAATAGAACTCAACTATTTATAAATATATTTAATATAAATATGACATAAGAAGAGCTGATGGTCTGGTATCAGAGCTGGGTAAGATGGTAGTGCTGCCTCGAAGCTTCACTGGAGGACTATCAAAATAACATAAAATTAACTTTCGCAAATTGTACAATTTACTCATTGAAATTATACTAATTGTAAGAACGGAATTCTTTAGGTTTATTTAAGTAATAATAATTATCAACGTTAAGCTTGACTTTTACTAATTTAAGTTTTCCTTAATCCTAATGATATTAAACCGTCGCGGAGCGGGGTACTTTTAGCTAGTATATATATATAAGGTATGTATGAAGATAATTAATTTTATGGTATTTCATTAGTATAAGGGTAAATAATTTAAAATATAAGTTTTAATTATATACCTTAATCATAATATACCTTTAATTATTATGAACTAGCTGAAAATACGGTTTAATATCATTAGGATGAAGGACAACTTAAAATAGTAAAAGTTAAGCTTAACGTTGATAATTATTATTACTTAAATAAACCTGAACAATTCCATTCTTAGAATAATTTCAATAAGTAGATTTGACAATTTGCAAAAGTTAATTTTATATTATTTTGATAGCCCTCCAGTGAAGCTTCGAGGCAGCACTACCATCTTACCCAGCTCTGATACCAGACCATCAGCTTTTCTTATGGCATACTTTAAGAAAATATAGTCTCAACTTCTCAACTTTTTTGATTTTTTCGAATAAAGTTTAGTCTTTCTGTTTCTATTTTTGCGTACACATCAAGCATAAATTGGTTGAGGAGATTACAAAATAAAAGTAAATAAGGTTCTTCGCCTTCTCGCTCCGTCAACATATAGACGTAAAAATCAGCTGGAGACACAGTTTTCTTAGGTGGTGTATTGGTGTTTGGCTAACGCTGAGGGATGGTAATACTGTACCCATCTTCTCCATGGCAGTACATGAGACGATACTGAAGAGAATCATATGCTGGATAGAACTCACTGATTCTTATCAGTGTTTTGTCCCTACATCGAACTGGCCTTACATGTCATCACCAGAGAACATAAGTCTTTTAACCTCCTCTTTAACATAAGTCTTTTAATAGCTCCTCGTCACGAAACAACTCAAACTTGTAAGGGTCCACCTCAGCAGCCACCATGAGTTCACAGAAAGTACCATATTATAAGGTTTCGACATCGATCGTATTTTTGTTTGTTTACAACTATAAGGAACTTAATTGGTCTTCAAAGAGTGCGTTTTAAACATCAAACCCATTTTTTAACTTAGCTTATCTCCAAATACCATATGAAAATTAATCTTTTATTATTCTCCAAATAAAAATTGTAATCGCATTTTTCGCGAATTAGCCGCGATCCAGGCCGATTTTTTAAAATTCCTTTCTTAGCGAGCACCTACAACCCTAGAGGAAGTTACATATCGAATTTCATTCCAATCCGTTCGGTGGTTTCTGAGATTTCTTGTTAAATGAGTGAGTGGTATTTGACAAATATATAGTAGATAAAAAAAATATTGCATGTTACCAATTTAAAAATTCGATGCGTTTTAATGCCAGCTAAACAATAAAACTGATGATGCTTGCAAAAACGTGTCCTTTTTAACGAACTCAATTCTACCAGTTTGTCCTAATTGTTAATTCAACATTTAGACATTTTTATAGTAAGTACATAGGTTTTTACACTATTAATTATATCAATTAAACATAAATAAAGAAATTTTAACAATCTAGTTTAAAAACAATTCTGTTGAAGTTCATATATAACTTAATATCTGTCTAAGGTTCTATATTTTTTTTATATAAATAAGTATAAATTTTTCACCCTCAAAAATTTAATATTTCTAGATATGCTAGTGTTGTTTGTATCGACATTTTTTGACAGTTTCTTATCAAAAATATTCAGTTATATAATTGGTTGCAGGGACCTACCGTTTAGGAACCAAATTGGATTGAATGAAACAAAGCCACGTTTGAAACCGCTATTTCTTCTCAACTTTATTTATTTCAAATAATCATTAATAGTTAATTTTTTTTTTCATTTATTGATATTTACAACTGTACAAAGTAATATACAACAAGTAAATGTGTCGAAAGTGAATACAATGGCACGTAAATAACTTGTGAAGAACTAGTCACTAGTAGCACTTCAATAAAATCTACATTAGAAGGTCTCTTGGCCATCTTATTTTCAGAAGCCTCGGAGGAATATCAGGGATGGAGAAGGAAGAAAGTTGGGAGACTAGTGGATTGTAGTGGTTATGGAGCTTACTATGGAAGGATATGTATCTGGTTTGGGCTAAATCAGCAACATATGGAACATTAAGATCTTCATGGATAAGTTTACTGGTGACAAAGTAAGGAGCATTGAGGATTTTTCGAAGGATTTTGGATTGTAAGGATTGGATACGAGATGAATTGAATGGTTTAGTAGAGCTCAAAGCTCAACTCCGTACGTCCAGATAAGTCTAATCACAGTCATGGAAATTAGTCTTTTGTAATTAATTAGGATCTTTAAACGTTTGTCTAGTAAATGTTGAAGTAGTCTGTAACGACGAGCAGTTTCTTGTCGTTTTAGTCTTGTATCTGGATTCCAAGTGAGACGTTTGTCCAAGTGGAGTCCTAGGTAGCGGATCTGTTCAACAGGGGTTAGTGTAATATCATAATTGTTAATTTAAATATTAATTTAGGTATTTTCATCCTTAAAATTCTAAAATGTAAATTGAGAAAAACAGTAGAATATAGAAAGTTACGATCTGTTATTTTTCCCAATAAGAGGGAAATCGATTATTATTTTTTGTTGCTTAAATCGATATTTAGAAATCGACACTATATATATAAAGCCCCTAGCAGAATGAAATACAAAAACAATTGAATACTTCGCCACTCAACTTTCTTACAAACAAATTATTTCGAGAAAAACTAGTTAAAACAATAATTAGTCAATCAAACCAACTTCAGGTATGCTGAATCTAAGCAGCAGGTATCCTAAACAGTAAACCGTTTCCATACATCAGTAAATAGACTCACCTTAGTGGCCCAGATAAAGTTATTAGAAAGCACTGCAAGATAATGAAGCGAAACTGCAAACAATCGCTGAGTCTTCCAATCTCATCTCCGGGTCTGATAAACCTAATTTTCTTAATAGTTTCTCTAGATAAATAAACTGGAGAATTCCAGATATAGGTTAATTCATGCCGCAAGAAGGAAAGAATAGGTATCTTTCGTTTAAGTACGCATGATGGTATAGGAAGATAAATCTTTTAGTATTGATGAATCAATTACCGCTTCTCTAGGAATTATTTCTATTCGGTGGAAATTTAATAACATTTTATGCTGAAGGATATTTAATCAATTATTTAAGTATTTTTTTGGCATAACTCCTATTTTTATTTCAATATATGTTTCCGGAATCTAGATTGTTTAGTAAAATGGCGGGTACTATGGACATAGATGAAGAGACGATGTGAAAATAATCACAGATAAATAGAAGCCAGAAGATGGTACAATGCTCCGAAACATGTAGCAACTTGAATTGAAATATAATAGGAGTTATGCCAAAAAAGACTTAAATAAAAGGAAAATAATTGAAACAAAATGAAAAAAAAAAAATCATGTATGTCAATTTAAAGAAACAAAATACCACAATGCGCCTCTTAAAATTGAATCGTACGAGATCCGGGGAAAAAAAAAAGATATGTGTGTGTGTGTGTGTGTGTGTGTGTGTGTGTGTTGTGTGTGTGTGTGTGTGTGTGTGTTCGTTGTGTGAAAGATATGTGTGTGTGTGTGTGAGCGCGCGCGTCGACGGACAACAAAACAAAAGTGGTAGACTACAGGTGAAATTGGACTGGGTGCTGAATTTGTATTAATTGAGTATTAAAAGAGAGAAATTGTGTACCTTTGTTTGGTTTGTTAGTTTGTAATATTTTTGTTTTTGAAAGCGAGCTCGCAAATATTTTATAGTTTTGGACCACCTATTTACAAAGTCAATATAGATAATTGTTTGTTTAATTAATTTGGTAAATTTTGTAAATTGAATTTTTGATAACTCAGAATATGTAAACAACTAATTTTCGTTAACAGTAATAATAATATGCGTCCAATAGTTCTATTAACAAATTGGTGTTAATATTTTTTTTTTTTACTTTCCTTCTCGTTTGAAAATTATTATTTATTTTTTAATTGACTTGTGCATCTTGTCCTCAATCACTTAAAAACAAAAAACCAGGAAAAGTGGTGTACCAACATTGAAAGGAGAGATCATTTTGAATTATGGAGTAACAAATAATAAGTGTTACCATGTAATGGTTACCATGGTGGTAACAGTTTTTGGCGCCCAAAGTGGGGGCGTTTGAGTTTGTTTTCGGAGAAGTGTGATTAGATAGTAGGTAGGTGTATTCAAAGCGGCTAGCCGAGTCAAATTTAACATTAACTGGGAGAAATGTAATTTCCTGTCGTCAGAACGCTTCGTTACCTAAGGATATGTGGTTAACCGAAAAACGGACTTCAAGTAAGACCCGGACAACCGCGTAGCAGCCATACTGTCGTACCCTTGCATCCAACGGACTGTGCGCACAAGTTCGAAGATTACTGGCCTAGTCGTCATGGTATCGACGATTTGTTAACGCTAATTTTTCGAATGTGGTAAGTCCTCTGACGGATTTGTTGAGGAAGGTGGAACAAATGGCGATGGGAAAGAAGCGCATAGGAGTTTCGCCTTTAAAGAAATTAAAGATAAATTAGTATCAGCTCTCCAATTTTAACGTGCCCCGGATTTCAGTAAACCTTTTGTACGGTCAAACCGGGGACCGCTTCGGAAACAGGCTTAGGAGCTATTTTTGTCGCAGAGTCATGATGAGGGAGAAAAAGCTATTGCTTAACGCTAGCCGAAACCTGTACCAATGCAGAAAGGAAGTTTCCAACAACCGAACATGAATGCCTAGCGGTTTTATGGGCGATTGAAAAAATTTCGGCCATATCTTGAGGTGAATGGAATTCGTATTCATAACAGATCACATGGATCTTTTAAATGGCTACATTACTCCTAAAGGAACCTAAAGGAAGATTGGCTCGTTGGGCATTGAAAATTACAACAGTCATCGCGTTTTTAATCAACATAGCCCGGGTAAAAACAACACTTTGCTGAGAGACCTGTCGAGACAGAAATGTAGAATACTGTAAGTTGGCGGCGATTGATTGCTCGATGTCCCGGCAAATGGGACGCGTGTTACCTCAGGATGATAGGGCAAAATAAATAAAGATCCTGCATCATATCCGCGTGGCGCGTTGAAGATGATAAGATATTTAAAAGAATATATAATAAGAATAAGTGTTTTAGGGGAAGATTCGTCCCTGGAAATTGGTCATACCAAAGTCTAACTGGAAGCACTGTTTGAGTACCACGAGTAGCCCGATTTTCTGGACACTTAGTAGCATACAAGACTGGTATTGTTTCCAGCAAATGGGCACCTAAGTTCAGGAAGTTCAAAATCAATACGTTAAAAACCGTCCCGGGTAACAGTTATGAACTATGAAGATGACTTCGATTAAAGGCTGGGAAATAAAAAGGTTAATTTTTTTTTAACATTATTTTTTTTTCTGATTTGATTTTCATGTTAGGTTTCCCTTTTTTTTTCCAAATTTGACTTAATAAGAAAGTCGGTTAATGTTAAATAAAACAATGTGGTGATTGCCCCCTATCCACGATTATTAAATTCTAAATTTCTTTTGCCAATAAATTTTTTTCCATTTTTTTTTAAATAATACTTTTCATTACAGAAATAATTAATATTGATTTACTTTTATTAACGGTAAAGGAATTTGTGATGCTAAATAGACCAGAATTAAAAGTTTGATAAAATACGTCAGCGACGGATTAAGAGTGGATAATAATAGGCGGACGGACAAAAACAAAAGCCAAACCCAAAAGAAAGATTGACAGGTCTCAACGGGGAGAAGTGATTGTGTGAGTTAGGAGACAGACGCTCATTAAACGGCAGGCCGGATTTTCATTTCTTTCTTTGAAATTGGACTCCAAATATTGGAATTTTGGAGTCTTACCCGACAGGGGATTTAATTCATGCGAAAGAAAATTATGAGTCAACAGTCATCTACAGCTCTAAGTGGACGCTCAACAACCAAATTGGAGATAGAAGAATTGTGGCCGATCCCTTGATACCAATACATCGCTCGTTACGCCCGAGGGTGCAACCAGATAAGTTTTATTTTTATTTTAGTTGATTTGTGCTGGCGTTTTGGCTACCAGAATAAAATCAAACACATATATTATTTACTGGTTGCGGAATTTGGTTAATTACGTATTAACAGAGAGAACTTGTTTTAACTTTTGTTTGTGTGTTTATTTTGTAATTGTTTTTTTGTTTGAAAGCGCGCTCGCAAAAATTTTATATTTTGGGCCAACACTATTTACAAAGCATAGTAGATATTGTTTGTGTAATTAATTTGTAAATTTTTGTAAAATTGAATTTTGATATCATAACCTATGTAAAGTAAATAATAATTTTCGTTCACAGTAATAAATATGGTCCAATTTTCTTATAACAAAAATTGGTGTATATTTTTTTTCTTTCCTTCTCGTTTTGAAACTTAGTATTATTTTTTAATTTTCCTTTTGAATCTTGGTCTCAAATCAATTAAAACCAAAAACCCGGAAAAGTGTGAACCAACCATTGAAGGAGAGATAATTTTGCTTATTGAGTAAAAATAATAAGTGTTACCATTTAATGGTATACATTCGTTTAGGGAAATGGGCAAGGGTCAGTTCCTAAGGATTGAGTGCATGGTGGGTGAAGTTTTGAATCAGAGGTGAGATTCACAATTATTACTAATAAAATAATTGTTCTTTTATTTTTATGGTTTTCACATTAATGGGTTTTGGGTATTTGATTAATTATCGCAATAATTGGTGTGGAAGTAGTATTTAAAGAAGTGTTTAAACTATCTATGGTTTTCCTACGACCTTTCTCTCGAAGATTTTTACAGTTTAAATATATTTGTTTTTGGGGCTATTTTATTGATTTTATTTAACCTTATTATTATTTTGTCTCTTCTATTGTTTTTTTATCTTAGAGTTTTCCGATCGTTTTAACCATATAATAAACGACGTGGCGCTCAACAATATTTTTGGTGTGGTTTTTTTTGTGGGTGCTCCCTTTTTTTGTTTTTTTGGCATCATTCTCCATTTCTGACTAATTAGCCACCACCCCATTCTCCATTAGCTAGCCTGACACTTACTGTCCTACTCTGTACAAGTATTGTGGTTAAACAGTTTTTGGGCGCCCAACGTGGGGCGTTTGAGTTTTGTTTAGGAGAATTGATAGAAACTAGAGGATGCTTAATTCAAGCTGGCTAGCCGAGTCAAAGTTTAACAATTAACTGGGAGAAATTTAATTTCTGGTCGTCCCAGAGCTTCGTAGCGCGCGCGTGTGTTAGACTACAGGTGAACTGTGTGGGATAACAGAACTAGCAAAACCACATCCCCCATCCTAACCCACCGTTCTAATCTCTTTCAATGAAGCGGGATTTAGTCGGATTCATCTGTGTTCATCTTGGTTTCATCTTATAAGGAGACGTTTTGACTTGTAAGGCACAGATTTGAATGCCGAGTTTTGTGTAGGTAGTAGGAACCTATAATAGTGCAAAACTAGAGTTATAGCCGTCAATGGGCATTAGGAGCGGAGAAAAAAAAAAAATTAAATAAAAACAAATATGAAAATGAAGTTTCTTTTTTTTTTGTTTCTTTCTCGGCTCTTAGTCAAGATAGAGAAATAATTTTTTCACGTGAAATTGTAGTTTTGTATCTCTTTACCGCAACGAAAACCCGTTGTCCGAAAATTAATGCAGGATTTCATGATTAATACGAAACCTGATATTATTATTAAAGAGATTATTTATCAGGGTTTGGTCGTGGTAAAGACATAGCAAACAAAACTACAATTTTACGTGAAAAAAATATTTCTCAATCTAGAATGAGAGCTGTGAAAAAAAAATTAAATTTGATTTTCTTATTTCATTTTTTTCTCGGATTCCAATGCTCATTGGCGGCTATAACTCTAGTTTTGCACTATTATTGTTCCCTACTACCCACACAAAAATCGGCATTCAAATCTGTGAGTTACAACTGCAAACGTCCCCTTGTAAGTAGGAACCAAGATATCACACTGTATCAGATCTAGGTAATGGGATCTTATTTAATTTTGGGCCGAAACTACGACTTAGTGTAAAAGTAATGTATCAGGTTTTTGTTGTGGTAAAGAGATATATAATCTCTTTAATAATAATATCAGGTTTTGGTTTAAACATGAAATCCTGCATTAGTTTCCGGACAACCCAATAATATGAAATTAGATTGTTTCAAGAAAAGAAAGGAACATATTTATGGAAATATCATAAATTTCTAGACTTTAGCCGGACTTTTTAATACGGGTTTACTAAATAATGTGCCTTTGTATTTTTTAATTAAATAAACAAATAAATATTTTAAACAGTCTTATTTCTATTGTCTCCAGTAGTTTCCAGTAGGAACATAAAATCAGTAGGATTAAGTTATTATTATATCTCTCTTCCCTAGGTGAGTGCCAAAATTTATTTCACTCAACGGTATAAATTAATATAATTTCGATATCGAATTGCAATATTAGTATGTTTATGTATATAATAATTCATCAATTATTAATTGTATCGATCCTTTTATGATATAATAATTACATCAGTGTATAATATATTCTTCTATGCTAATTTATTTTGATTGATTGACTTCAGCGTAAAACATGCATCAAAGGAATTGTTAAACTGACAAACGAAATAATTGTTATTTGAACTTTTAATTGATATTTACAACTGTACACAATATACGACAAGTAAATTTGATCATAATAATAACAATGACGAATAAATAACTTGGGAAGAACTACTCACCAGTAACACTTCAATAACAAATTTATATTAGAAGGTCCCTGAACCATCTTCTTTTCAAAAACCTCGGAGGATTATCACGAATAGAGGCAAGTTGGAAGACACGTAGATTTGAGTGGTTATGGAGCTTCCTATGAAAGGATAGGTATCTGGTTTGGGCTAAATCATAAACATATGGAACATTAAGGTCTTTATGGATAAGTTTGTTTGTAACAAAATAAGGGGCATTCAGGATTTTTCGCAGGATTTTAGATTGCAAGGATTGGATACCGGATGAATTGCATGGTTTAGTTTAGCCCCAAAGCTCAACTCCACATGTCCACATAGGTCTGATAAGTGTCACGTAAATGAGTCTTTTGTAGTAAATCGGAAGCTTTGGACGTTTGTCTAGTAAATGTTGAAGTCGAAAACGACGAGCATTTTCCTGTCGTTTTAGTCTTGTGATATCATAATTTAAATTTGAAATATAAGTATATTTCAAACCTTTAAAGGAATTAAATTAGATGAATTAACTTTAACTTACAAATAAGAACTTGAAGATTTCGACTTCCTCAATAGCATTTAAGCAACACTCACCTGAAAAAAAAAAATTATTTAACGTATTTAATTTATATAAAACAATAAAAGTAAATTACAAAATAATACTAAACAACAATATTAACACTTGTAATATTAATTACACATAATTACTTCACTAGGACTAAGGAATGTACCACGGAGGTACTTAGAGTACTCTAGTAGCCTACTAAGGAAGAACAATAGACAATATAGGCAGGTGGGTGTGGCGGTGCAGGCAGACCGTACCCTGAAGATGAAAGGAATGATATAGGTATCGCAAAGGACATTCCAGGAAGAAGGACACACCTTGCTGGAGGCTCCGCAGTTCTCTGTCGCCTAGGAACCTCAAGTTTCAGGTAGCGGCAGTAGTTTTTTGTTAGTTTTCCAAACTGACTACTGTCAGTTGTATTATTATCTTGTTTTATTTTTTTATTACTTTTTTTTTTTAACTTACACTGTAACACCATAAAAAAAATATATTTAATAAATGATATGATAATGCTCTAATGAAATGTAAATTGCTAGTAAAGCAATTACTCATTAATAGAACTTTAATAAGTTCTACATTAAAAGGTCCCGAGGGTTATCTGGGGTAACGCCTTGGACGGTTATCTGGAATAGAACGGGAAGCGAGTTGAGATACTAGTGGATTTGAATGGTTATGGAGTTTACCATGAAAGGATTGGGCCAAATCAGCAACATATGGCAGATGAAGTTCTTTATAGATAAGTTTATTGGTGACAAAGTAAGGAGCGTTGAGGATTTTTTGAAGGATTTTGGATTGTAAGGATTGGATACGATTGAATTGGATGGTTTAGTAGAGCCCCAAAGCTCAACTCCGTACGTCCAGATATTAATAATCTCAGTAATGTATATTAGTCTTTTGTAATTAATTGTGAGCTTTGAACGTTAACTAATAATTGAAGTTTTATTTATTTATCTATAAAAATCTTAGTATAGCACTAATTTTTAATCTGGTTAAAGTTACGCTGATTAGGTGTTTGAAGATTACGTAAAAGCATAATTGGACATCCAATTTTTAATTTTAATCTATGATTTTATTGGTGACTAAGTAAGAAAGCATTGAGAGTTTTCCTAAGGATTTTTGATTGTCAGCATTGGATACGCGATGAACTGGACGGTTTAGTGAAGCCCGAAAGCTCAACACCATATGTTTAAACTGGTCTAATTATTGTTATTTAATGAGTCTTTTATAATTAATCGAAAGGCTTGAAGGTTTGTCAAGTAAATGTTGAATTGAATTTCGATACGATTTTTTTTCCATTTATATTAGAAAAACTAATAGGAATGAAACTAAATTTAGCATATACGAAAATCGGAATTTGACTTTTCCGATAAAGTATTAGTTTCGTAAAAAAGACACATGGAGAAATGGAAACAGTTGAAAAGACTTTGAACTAAAAACAAAAACCGTAGGAACGTTTATCTATGCCTTTTAGATAATAATTGCAACATCTGTTTTCTTTAGTTTCTCAAAATCAAACATAAACATTAAATATCACCACTCGCATTCGTTTGTTCCACAACTTGCTTCACACTTAATTCTCGATGATCATCCGAAGCGTCTGAAAATAAGATGTCTGTGAGGCCCTTAAATGTAGAACTTTTATAGTGGTTTTTAACATGTTATAGGAATGTCATTGTAATAATAATATCCTCAAATTTAGCTATTGTATATATGCATACAGTTGTGAATATCAATTAATAGTTTAAAATAAAAAAAATCATTTGCCATCCGTCCTAAAAACATACAAAAAATTCGTAATCTCAGAACTGATATTATTATTTCTATTAAATTCTTATGTCACTTGAGGTACGCATGATGATATAGAAGGATCAATACAATTAGGATTGATGAATTAAGTGCCACTTCTATTGAGATTATTTTATTAGAAAACTAGTTTCGAATGCTAAACATTCATCTTCAGTTCTAAAACATACAACATTTTTTCTAACACATCAGTACTATGTTACATAGATTATATATACTAAAGTTTTTTAAAAAAGTTAAGACAAGAAATCAAGCATAGGCACTCACCTTCAAGGTAACTAAAACACCGAATTTGTGAGAAGTAAAAGGGGACAGGTAGGTTAAGTTTTAGATTTACAATGGGGTTTTCCCGTTCCTATGGGGAACAAATTTAAAATGGGGCTAATGGATATGTTAATCTCACCATTTAAACAAAAATTTTAAATCGGTTTTAAACGATTTTATTATTTCTAGTGATTCAAAAGTATTTAATTTTAGGCTATTTTCTTCTTGATGTAATATTTTACTCCCGAGTCTTTATTAAATTTGTGGTTATTTTCATTTAGATGGATAGCGAAATTGGAATTTTGGGTCTTATTAGTGTATGCTCTTATATGTTCATTTACTCTTTGATTTACCGATCGTCCGGTTTTTCCCGTGTATTTTGCTTCACAGTCATTACATTTTAATGCGTATACGCCGCTTTTTTGGAAAGGGTCTATTTTGTCTTTCGGCGAAGGGAAGTATGATGACAATCGTTTATCTATTTTAAATGCAGGTTTAAACCTAATTTTTTTAATTCTTTCCCGACTTTAGCGGACATTGGGCCGTAGTATGGTATCAAAATATATTTTTTTAGGGGTAGCTTTATCCTCTGGGGGTGTTTGTATATATTATTCATATTTTTTTTATGTATTTATTTTCTTAAAATATTATCGATTGTGGTTTTACTGTATCCGCTGTTGTTAGCTATAGTGTGAATTGTTTGTATTTCTTTGTTATAGTTTCGTTCATTTAGCGGTATATTTAAAAGGCGGTATATCATGCTATGAAATGCTGCGAGTTTGTGTGTTAGTGGTCTCCTGGCATTGTTGTCTATAACTACATCTGTGTGTGTGGGTTTCCTGTATATATTAAATTCGTGTTGTTTATTGTTTATGGAGATTTCTATGTCTAAAAAATTTAAAGTTTTATTGTTCTCTAACTCCAGTGTGAATTTAATTGAAGGGTGGATTTCGTTTATTTCGTTTAAGAAACTATTGATTTGTCTGATCGTCCCAGACCAGACAAATCAATCCCCTTATACTTCTCACAAATTCAGTGTTTTAGTTACCTCGAAGGTGAGTGCCTATGCTTGATTTCTTCTCTTACCTTTTTAAAAAACTTTAGTATATATAATTTATGTAACATAGTACTGATGTGTTGAAAAAAAGAAAAATTTGTATGTTTTAAAAACTGAAGATGAATGTTTAGCATTCGAAATTAGTTTTCTAATAAAATAATCTCAATAGAAGTGGCACTTAATTCATCAATCCTAGTCAAATCTTTTGTGTTTAGTTTTTTGTTTTCCTGGTGAATCCGATGAATGCTTGAAGTCAGCGTAGTAAATTGATTTATTTTTATTTTACTTTTTAATGACTGTACCCCCCCCCCCCATAACGTATATCTTAAATCTCTTTAGTTATTCATAAGCATTGCCGATTTAGTCTTTATAACAGGAAGTATGGAAGGGATTCGATGATTCGATTGAAGTGGCTTTGGGTGGAAGCACTCAATGTTTCATTCCTGAATACACTCAATTAACTGAGCTTTTTATTTATTTATTTTTTGTTCATTTTATAATTTATTATTACTACAGTTAAACCTCTATATAACGAACCTCAAGAGGAACGATAAAAGTTCGAATTATCGAGGATTTCGATGTTCCATTTATTGAGGTGATTCCTTACTGACTTCGATATATAGAGGTTAGAGGTTTGTAATAAAATACTCAATGTAACTATAGAAAATATCTACAGATTTAATTGAAATAATAATAATGAAAGAATAATCAGTAAATTTGTAAAAAAAATTAAGCGGACCGGGAAAAAATCTGAAATAGTAGTTAGTCTACCCGAAAACGACACTTTGTCTAATTCATCATCCAAGACAGCAATAGATTGGATTGCCCGATCAATTATCACAGTTTTATTTTCAAAATATTGGATAAGGTGTTCGTTCGTTCGCTTGTATTCCAAACTTTTTAACAATATCCCACTTTCTGTCAACCCCGGCATCAACGGCGTGTATAATTTTCAATTTTTAGAACATTCATACGAGAGGGTTTTATGTATGCATGTATATAAAAACGATTTACCATTTTCGAGAATAAAAAAAAAAAAAATATTCAGGAGGAACTGAAAACAAATCTCAGAATAGGAGTTACAGATATATCTTCGCAGAATCTTTGAGCAGTCTAAACGCAACTTCGATATACGGAGTCATTTAAAACATATTTCTGCAATAAAATAATTTTGGCCGCCGAAATGGATTTTTTTGCCCACTGTGCGGCGTGTATAATTTTTCTTTTACGATAAAAACTTAATTTTGTAGAGGTGCGGTGCAAGCTAAGGAATCTTCAAAAATTCGATGAATACCAAAGTCTTCTTAACAAATCCTAATTAATGTAGAGGTAAAAAAACAAAAAAAAAAAACAACACATAAGAATGATAGGCAAATTCTACGAGAATAGAAGAACTTCGATTTATCAAGGAATTTGATATATTCAGGTTCCACTGCATTATTATTGGGTTGTCAAACATGAAATTACCGTTTTTAGAACCAGGAAGAAGAAAAAAATTTGAGATCATATCTAAAATATTTTTTATTCAAAGTATTTACCATCATTTTCGATCCCCTTTTGCCAACGGCTCACCAAGTTTTCTATCCCAGATTTGATAAACGTTGAGTCAAGTGATAAAAGGAATTCAGAGAATGCATTTTTGATATCAAAATCATTGGTAAGCAATTTCCTCGCAAAAAGTTGTCCAAACTCCAAAAAAAGTGGTAGCCTGTAGGGAATAGATCAGGGGAATATGGGGGGTGTGGTACGACTTCATAGCCCAACTCTTTAATTTATTCACTGTCTGTAATGAAACATGAGGTCGGGCGTTATCATGAAAAAGAATAGGTCCTTTCCTGTTTACCAGTACAGGCTGTTGCTTGGTTGTTGATGCATTTGGTAAATTTCTTGGCAGTATGATGTTGAATCAATTGTTTTTCTTGTCCACGGGGCAGATTTTCTAAGGAAAATTTTGTAAGCCAACGATGGATGGTTCTTTCATTAGCACTTCCTTCACCAAACGCATGATTAATATTTCTTGCTGCCTGGGCAGCGGAATGACCGAGTTTGTACGCATAAAAAAAAAAATCCTTCGGAAATCGCGTGTTTCTACGGCCACAGTTAAAATTATACTAAAATGTGTATGCCTACTTGGGAAAAAAACAAACACAGTTTGCAAATAGAGGATTAACAAGTACTTATTATAGATAAAAAATATTTTGCTAGGAATCAACAGGCAACGCTTTGATCCTGTATAAAGAAAAATCGGACATTTCATGTGTGACAACCCAATACTTCACAAAAAATTCAATTGCCGAACTTAATGTCTTAGGCGGAATTCAGTGTAGAATTAATTATGTATATAATTAGATTTACAAACATCTCTCAGATATTTCATATACCAACTGAACAATAATAATGTTTTTTATATACCGTATCTTTTATTTTTTGTTCTCTTATTATCAACGATAATTTAAAATACATTTTCTTTATAAATCCAAAGCAGTAATAACAAACTACACATACTGTGACGTAATAAGGAGAACTACCCCCGTTGCTAAGGAGTATTTACTGGTTGCCATGGAGAGAGAGTAATAACAAATGGGAAGGTTATAAGTTGGTTATGTTTTGATGTTGTTTTTGGTGTGATGTTTTTTTAGTGCAGTGATTAGTATGTGTATATGATTATCAGTTCATATTGTTATTTATTACTGTTCTGTAAGTTTGACCATGTTTAATATCTTATTAATAATTTGTTAATAAACTGGAAATTGAAAACCCCTGTTGTGTTTGCTACAATACATTTGATTTCTTTACGTAATATGAGAATGTAATTTTAAATTAGAATTCTAGTTAATTACAAGATACAGGTGGCAGTTATCGGCTAATAATAAATCTATTAGAAGATAAGATAAAGAGAGAGAGATGAAGTTGCCTTATTTATTTCAATAGCAATTCCTTATCTCCATCGACAGAGCTCTACAGATAGTGACAGAAAGCCACCGCTCAGCTGTTTGGATTATCCAATAACGATACAAGCAGCAGTGGATCTTAGTCCCTGATAACAGCGAACTGGTCATTGACTCTTATTTAGAAAAATACTTATAATTTGTATAATTATAACTTATAGAGTGGACGATAAATGTCTTATCAATCGAAGGGTTTTCTGCGAAGAGGTAGCTCCACGTTCGTAAAAAAAAACAAAATAAAAAAACCGGTTAGAAAATAGAACAAACTTGTAACAAACATGAGAGTCAGTCCCAAATTATGATTCACTTGATATCTGGCAATTTGAGCTAAGTCATCTAACACTACAAACAAATATAAGAAAAAAATTATAAAATATAGATTACAAGTAGGAAATCTTTTTATTTTTGGTTCGAATGCTAATTTCCCTGTACTATAATAAACATATTAGTTTTAACAACAAACATTTTATTTTTAGCAATAAGCATTTAATTATTAATAATAAACTATTTGTAACAACAAACATTTCAATTTTAGCAATAAAAACGCTTTTTTTTTTTTTTTAATTTTCCATATCCCTCCCACTAAATCTCTTTAAGCATTGGTCCCAGAATAAAAATGCATAGAACCTTTTTTGTAAAGAACTTTACGTAAATTAATTTAGTTCATAAACAACTCGCGGAATTCAGCGAGGTCTAATGCATATTTAAAGTAACTTAATTAAAATTAAATATATGGTATCTGATAATAAATTTAACCGGCTTCAAGAGGAAAAAAAGAAATTCCAGATTAGACAAATAGTTTCGGACTTATAGCCAAAAGAGTACCGACAAACGTGTTTTTGAGGAAAACTGCGACTTACCTCAAGTACTATAATAAGCATAATAAGCTTAACAACAATAATTTTATTTTTAGCAATAACCATTCAATTAATAATAATAAACTATTCATTTGTAACAATAAACTTTGGAATTTTAACAATAAATATATAAATTTTAACAATAAAAACGTGTTTTTTTTTTTTACATTTTCCATATCCCCCACTATATCTTCTTAAGCATTGATCCCGAAAAAAAAATGTATAGAACCTTTTTTGTAAACATTTTTATGTAAATTAATTTAGTACATAAACATATTTTTGCTAGAAGCAAGAGTCTTCGAGTTATTACGAAAAACTGAAAAAATAAAAATGACCTTTAGAGCGCCACCCACCCTTAAGTATGTTGTTAAGAACATCTTTCCCTACAACTTTCCAAAATTGACTATTACATCAATTATTTTCTCAATTTTTCCTTTGTTGCCTGGATTAGAGGTTTGGTTGCAAGATAATATAGTTGGTTTAGTAGAGCCCCAAAGCTCAATTCCGTACGTCCAAATGTGTCAAATCACAGTCATGTATATGAGTCTTTTGTAATTAATTGGGAGCTTTGAACGTTTGTCTAGTAAATGTTGAAGTAGTCTGTAACGACGGGCTAATTGTTAACTATTACAATAACGTGACAAAACTTGAAAAGAGCCACTCATCAGTAGCACTTTATAAAAAATTCTACACTTGAAGGTCTCTCCATCTTCGTTTCAGACGCCTCGGAGGATTATCAGGAATGGAGTGGAAAGCAAGTTGAGAAACTAACGGCTTTGACTGGTTATGGAGCTTACTATGAAAGGATAGGTATCTGGTTTGGGCCAGCTCAGCAGAACATGGAACATAAAGGTCATTATGGATAAGCTTATTGGTGACAAATTAAGGAGCAGTTAGGATTTTACGAAGGATTTTGGATTATAAGGATTGAATACGAAATGAATTGGATGGTTTAGTGGTGCCCCAAAGGTCAACTCCGTATGTCCAAATAGGTCTAATCACAGACATATATATGAGTCTTTTGTAATTAAGTGGGAGCTTTGAACGTTTGTCTTGTAAATGTTGAAGTAGTGTGTCACGACGAGCAGTCAAACAAGATTTTGGTGAAGATCTGAACATCTAAATGCTCAATGATGCATTTAAAACATCTGTAAGTTGACATCGATTTATATCATAAACATAAACTGTTTTGAATTATCTATTATATATTTGTCAAATACCACTCACTCACTTAACACGAAATCTCAGAAACCACCGAACGGGTTGGAATGAAATTCGATATGTAGATTCCTCTAGGGCCGTAGGTGCTCGCTAAGAAAGGAATTTTAAAAAATCGGCCTGGAACGCGGGCTAATTTGCGAAAAATGCGATTTCAATTTTTATTGGGTGAATAATAAAAGATTAATTATCATATGGTATTTGGATATAAGCTAAGTTAAAAAATAGGTTAGATCTTTAAGCCGCAAACTTTGACCACCGTTTAAGTTCCTTATAGTTGTAAACAAACAAAAAATACGATCGATGTCGAAACCTTATAATATTGGTACTTTCTGTGAACTCATGGTAGCTGCAGAGGTTTCTTACAACTTAAAGTTTGAGTTGTTTCGTGAAGAGTAGCTATTAAAAGACTTATGTTAAAGAGGAGGTTAAAAGACTTATGTTCTCTGGTGATGACATGTAAGGCCAGTTCGATGAAGGGACAAAAAAACAGATAAGAATCAATAGTTCTACCCAAGTGTATGATTCTCTTTAGTATCGTATCATGTTCTACCATGGAGAGGAAAGGTACAGTATTAACATCCCTCAGCGTGACCCAAACTCGAATACATCACTTAAGAAAACTGTGTCTGCAGCTGATTTTTACGCCTAAATGATAGTGGAGCGAGGAGGTGAAGAACCTTATTTACTTTAATTTCGTAATCTCCTCAACCATTTTATGCTTGATATGTACGCAAAAATAGAAACAGAAAGACTAAACTTTCTTCAAAAAAGTTGAGAAGTTAAGACTATATTCACTTAAAGTATGCCATAAGATAAGCTGATGGTCTGGTATCAGAGCTGGGTAAGATGGTAGTGCTGCCTCGAAGCTTCACTGGAGGGCTATCAAATAATATAAAATTAACTATTGCAAATTGTCAAATTTACTTATTGAAATTATTCTAAGAATGGAATTGTTCAGGTTTATTTAATTAATAATAATATCAACGTTAAGCTTAACTTTTACTAATTTAAGTTGTCTTCATCCTAATGATATTAAACCGTCGCGGAGCGGGGTACTTTCAGCTAGTATTTTAAAAAATTGCATCTACCCGAGTATAGCTATGTTTATTTATTTTTTTCATTATAAAACAATGACCCATAACATTATTTTATATATTTAAATGTCATTATAATTTTTAAATAGACAAGAAGACATGTCGCTTTAATATTCATACGCCACTTACGGAACGAAAACTAAATAAGGAAACTCGGTCATTGGAAGAGATAAATACAAAACATAGCTTACCTAATATAGATAGAAACATATATATTTTAATGTCAGAATATAAAATATAAATCATTGCAAGAGATCATGTCCTCCTTGATCTCCACAGCCTTCTAAGGTAAGTTCGCATTAAACTAAAGCGAACTGTATTAATAAAGCCTTAATCAGCTGATTTATTTAGTAGGCTGTGTATCAAACAAAATACGATCGAGGTCACAAAGCCAAAATAAAAGATTAACCGTTTATACTATCCAAGTGTGGCTGTATTCAGACCGTTGTACAAAAACTAAGATGTTAGCAATCGAGTTGAGTTCTCTGCTCAAAATGTATTTCGATATTTTTTTTATATAATTATTATAACCTAAACATGAATTGGGAAGGAATTTTTTTTTTTTTTTTTTTTTTGACATAATTATTAAAGCTGTTTCTCTTTTGAGACAGGAAATAAATACATACACAACTGCTTCCATTCCTACTTGGACAAAAACAATCCCACAAATCAACACAAAGCATTTCTGAACCGTAATAATAAAATTAAAGATAACGGTCGGATTAAGGGGAGGCACCAAACTGGCCTCACCCGCGCTACACCGACCAGTTCGATCCTTACGCTTCACTTCGAGTTTACATTTATCGATAGCTCTTTCCTATAACCTCACATGTAAACAATCACTTCTACAGTTTCAACTTGGATTGTGTTGTTTAGTGTGTTATATTGATATTTAGTCTTCCTAAATGTAAATAAGTGAAACAGAAGTTAATAAAATGAGTTTCATAAAGGATTAAGTGTTTTATCAATTCATGTTTTTTATTCCTTCTTATCTAATGTGTAAAAGTGTTACAAAACTTAAGAACATTAATTTGTACATGGATTTGGTGTACTTTTCTGTCTTAAATTATATATCCCTAGTAACATGGAGAATGGACAATGTGAAAATAATCACAGATTAAGAGGTAAATGACATTCTATAATTGTAAAACTATTGGTGTAATGTTATAGATTAATGTATTCTTGAACATTTTTATAAGCCTGATGATGGAGCATTTTCTCCGAAACATGTAGCTACAAATGTTAAATAAATAGGAGTTATATGAGATAAATACTTAAGGATTCTGTATTTTAAATATTTGTTATTTACACTTCCCTCACATCACAAAGTTTATCAAGAATTAACATTACTGGTGGTTTAGCATTATATTAATTTTCATTTAATGTAAAATTAATTCAAAATTGATGTAGTGTCTTATATTTCGACATTTTCTCATTTCCAGTTCATTATTTTCTTATTTCACATTTTAATATCATAAGGTAAACAGAAATTAATATTACTTTGAACAGGGATTTAAAGTTTCCCCGAAAATAAATGAGAATAACCTTTCCCCTCGAAAAGTAGCGACTAAAACACCGAAATGAATCGGAAGAAGGTAAGAATCGATAAAAGGTATTCTCGGCGCGCGTAGGAGCTGCCTCCTCTTAACCCGACTGTTACCAAATTAAATACTAAAGCCAATCGAATAAAAAATATACCGAAATATTTAAATTTTCATAAATATGTTTTTAAATTTATTACTATTTGAACAATAAAAGCTCTCAAAAAAATTACAAAAGACTTATTTGTACATTCGGAGTTGAGCTTTGGGCCTGGACTAAATATTCAAATTCCTCCCGTATCCAATCCTTAAAACCCAAAATCCTTCTAAAGATCCTCAATGCTCCTTACTATGTCACTAACAAACTTATCCATGAAAATCTTAATGTTCCATGTGTTACTGAGTTGGTCCAAGCCAATCCTTTCGTAAAAGCTTCATAACTCATAATACGCCATTCCCGATAATACTTTGAGGTGCCTGAAAAGATGGTGAAGAGACTCTAATCAGAACATTTGAAGAGCTACAAGCGAGTAGTTCTTCACAAGTTATTTACATGTCATTGTAATCATCATGAACAAATTTACTTTTATATTGTGTATAGTTGTAAATATCAATAAATAGTTTAATATCTAATCAAAACTCGATAAGTCGAAGTTGAAGGGTCGAATATATTTACTTCGAGTTATTTATTTTTCGAGACATCGAGTTCACATAATATATTTTTTTAGAGTTGTCAAGATTTTTCCTATTATATCGATTATTTTACTATTCTTTCGCTTGTTAGATCGACTTATTAAGTAAATGTGTAGAAGAATCGATGGAATAACATGTCGATAACTTACTGAAATTACTTGTTGGTGGCACTTCAATTAAAAATATATATAACAAATTATGAAATAATTATTAGTTGATAAATATATTATTAATATATTTTTTATTTTGAAGAGAAAAGATTTACTCGGTTGGGATTCGAACCCAAGTCTCCACTTTTCTAGCGTGGTGCCTTATCCACTAGGCCACCGAGCTCGTATCCGAACCAGGGAAATCTTTTCACTGATCCATACCCCCGGGCACTCGCAGTTGCGATGTACACATCGGGGACGAATGTTCATTTAACATTACTGTTAACTGGATCTTGTTGACATACGTCATATATATTACAAATTATGAAATAATTATTAGTTGATAAATATATGTATAATTGAACAGTAATGTTCAATGAACATTCGTCTCCGATGTGTACATCGCAACTGCGAGTGCCCGGGGGTATGGATCAGTGAAAAGATTTCCCTGGTTCGGATACGAGCTCGGTGACCTAGTGGATAAGGCACCACGCTAGAAAAGTGGAGACTTGGGTTCGAATCCCAACCGAGTAAATCTTTTCTCTTCAAAATAAAAAATATATTAAAAATATATATATATTAGAAGGTTGTTAGGCCGTCTTCTTTTCAGACGCCTCAGATGTTTGTCGAGAATCGAGTTGAAACGTAGTTTGTTAAGGAGGGTATATGGTTTGTAATAAATCAGCAACATATGCAGATCTTTATGGATAAGTTTATTTCTAAAAAATTAAGGAGTATTGGGAATTGTCCAAAAGATTTTGGACTGGAATGATTGGTTATGGGATGGAACGGAAAATAGGAATACCAAACCTCAACACAGTAAGTCAAAATAGATCTAATTACTTAGTGAATGTTAAAGAAGTCGAGAATGAAGATCAGTTTCTTGTCGTTTTAGTCTTATAAGTGGATTCTAAATACATTTCTCCAGATGTAGTCGAAGGTAGTCATTTCAAGAGAAATCATTATTATCTGCATAAATATATAAAAAAAAATGATATATTATATGGCTAAAAAATTGTAACAAAATATAAAATAATTGGTAACAAGGACTAAATTTGGATTTGAGACCCAGATACATAGACATGGTGACCATATGTCGAGGAAAAAAAACTAAGAACTCTGCTCGACAACAGTCAACTAAATCATATGTCCCGGTTTACAATCCAACCTGTAATACTTAAAGTATTTTTGACTTTTACAAGTTTATTTAATTGAAATAAAATGAAAAAATGTTACAAATTACGATACTATTGTCTGGCTTTGAAGATTTAAAATAATAATGATGAATAGTTTTTACAAATACAAATACATGTATACAGATCGAATACCAATAATAATGAATGTAGAGGTGAAGGTAACGGGACTGTTACCCTCAAAGATTTTATTAATATATGTAGATGTTGGTTTCTAACTCTAAAGAGACATTTATCGATAGCTAGTTGCTATAATCTTACTAGTAAAATTGAATTTTATAGTTTCAACTAGGATTGTATTGTTTAGTGTCTTATATATTTATATTTTTTTAATTTCACTTCACTTAGGTGAAAAGCGTTTATTGCACATATTGTGTGTGAATGGATTCTAGAGTGTATTTTCTGTAATCCATGGTTTTTCTTTCGGAAACATATTCCAGGGTTGTTAGAAAATAAACATACTAAAAGTCCAGGAGTTTCCGAGCATGGGAACAGGAAGAGAGGGGCGCAAAAGGTTCCTTTTTTTGGTTTTGCGCTCATATCTAGAAAACAATATGTCGCATGCAAAACATGACTATTTAATAAATTAATGTTAATTAAATTATATATAACATTTATTCTATACACATTTTTCATATTCTGTACCGTTTTCGAGATAAACGCTTGGCAAATGTGAACATTTTCGATAAAATATTTTTCACCTCACGTTTTCTGTTAAACTTCCCTCCATTTCTTCTAAAACGTTTATCCTACGATAAAAGTCTTAATAAATAATATCGTATAACATTTAATTTCCTTTAAAATACACATATATGTGCCAACCTATCTTCAACTTGTCAAAAGTTACAAAAATTTCAACTTTTCTTGGTAAAACATACTAAAAGTCCTTCACACTTGCCAAGGGTATATATCGGAAACAGTACAGAATATGAAAAATATGTATTGAATAAAAGTTGTAGAGAATTTAATTTACTAGATATGAACGCAAAATTAAAAAAGAAACTTTCCGCGCCCCTTTCATGTGAAGGTGAGACAGATTGCACCTTTTGTTGCTAAAACACATCTATCTATAAAAACAAATAAAATGTGAGAAAGTTTAATATTTTCTTACTTCAAATTCCATAATGAGAGAAAATATAGCAGAAGTTAACAAAATTGATTTAGTGTTTTCTGATTTGATGTTGTTTATTTCCACAATAATTTTTATCTGTTATTTTAATATAAGGTGTAACAGAAGTTAATATTAGTTTGAACATATATTTAGAATTTGTGCTTAAATGAAGGAATATAACCTTTTCCCTCGAAAAGGTTATACGAAAACACGTGGATAATAAATCCATAAAAGCTAACAATCGATAGAAAGTATTTCGGGCGGAAGCAAGGTGGATCAGTGGTTCAATGTCGTTACCATTGTATATGAAATAATCGACCTAATATAAAATAAAACGATTCGTAAAAATAAGTCATTAGGAGAGTCAGTTTACGCAAAAACTGAGACCGTTAGAGAGACAGAGGCTGCTATGTAAATGTCTCCTTCCTGTAGCTAAACCAGATTCCTTTCTCCACTCCCCTCTCCTCCTCCAACTACCTTCCTCCCAGTGCCACCTGGATATGCACCTAGCAAATTACATACTCGTACGTGCATATCACGAATAATCGATACTCAGAACATAAACATATAATTTTCAATATTGAGGAGGTAACTTTCGAAACGTGTTTTGTCAGCAATAACAAAAGTAATCCCACTTTAACATAAAAAAAAAAACATTACAACAAGGATTATTCTTTATTTTAAATTTTAAATATAGAACAAAACACGGTTTGATGAAATAACAAAGGGACAAAACACTGTTTGAAGTGACTATGTTTTATTTTACAGAAGTCACTGTTTCCTCAAAAGTACACAAAATAAAAATTATAATTACATAATAGATGATGTATGTTAATAACACTCGTAATTTTCGGGGAATATTTTCATTTTTTTAACAGTCACTAGTTTTTAAACATGAAGTTCACATCTTTCATTTTCTAAACAGTATAAAGTTTCATCCTCTTCCACAACATTTTCAACACTTGGAGAGTCAAAAAGTAAAACCTTGTACCAGTTTGAATGGTTTGAACTAAAAACAGGCAATGGACAAAATACTCTTTGCTTACCCTGATTCTGTTTACTAATTTTGGATGGGACAAAGCTTGTTTTGCTGGCTAATACTCATCACATATTGTAGGATTCTGAAAAACAAATGTAGTGATACCAAAACTCAAAAAAACATTTTTTGTGACAAAACACGTTTTGAAAGTTACCTCCTCAACTATTGATGGGTTTGAAAAAAATATTAGATTTTCAGAACCGATCTACTATTTTTATTTTATTTTTTTTCTATATCCATTTACTGAAATTTACAACTGTACAAATGTATACATATATGTAAATGTGTTGATAACGATTATAATAAAATTTCAAAATCTGAAAAGAACTACTCATCGGTAGCAAAAAATCTACACTAGAAGGTCTCTAGGCCATCTTTATTTCAGACACCACGGAGGGATATCGGCAATGGAGTGGGAAGCAAGTTGAGAAACTAGTGGATTTGATTGGTTATGGAGTTTACGATGAAAGGGTAGGTATCTGGTTTGGGTCAAAACAGTAACATATGGAACATTAAGATCTTTATGTATAAGTTTATTAGTGACAAAGTAAGGAGCATTGAGGATTTTTCGAAGGATTTAGGATTGTAAGATATTGAAATTAATATTCCTTATGTCCGTGACTTGGCCCAAACCTGATACCTATCCTTTCATTGCTAATTCCACAAGCATTCAAATCCATGTTCAATTTCAATAAATTGATTTTTTAAAAAAGAAGAAGAAAAAAAAAACATATCTTCAGCAATTACTTGTTAGACATGCACTAGCAATGTTTGGTTTTTTTAAAAAGAATTGTTATGAATTCTGTACCAAGAAGTTTTGATATGGTATATGAACGATTTGCTCTGTAGTTAAAATAAAAGACTAATACACTTTCTTTGGGTACCCAGTCATGTTGTAATACATGGAAATGAATTGGCTGTTGCAGCTGCTAAAGAGGCGAGAAATATGTTTCCGGTACCCAACTTACCAATTGTCCTCAGCGACTATCAAATATATATTCAACAGAAGTGCAAGGCTGCATGGATTTATTATTGGAACAAGATTCCGGATAGTAACAAACTTAAAATGATTTGCCCTAATGGTCAACCATGGCCACTGCTAAACGGCTCTAGGAGGAACAAGTGGTGATGACTAGGCTGCGCATCGGACACACAAGACTCACACACCAACACCTACTTAAAGGTACTTCACAGCCCATGTGCTCAAGGTGCCAAGTTCCTCTATCAGTAGAGCACATATTTAGTAATTGCAGTCTACACCCTACAGCTGGAACACCCATCTTCAACAAAGACCTGGGTACAATGTTCAAAAACTATCAACCAGATGTTCTGAAGTTCCTCAAGAATTGCAGAATCTTTAATACCATTTAGATAAACAAGAAATCAGAATTTGGTGCCTCTGGCCATGTTGCAGTACACGGCACCTTAAAATAAAATAAAAGAAATTGTAACAGTTGTTTTTATCATAAAGGAGAACAATTTTTGCAAAATAATTACATAATTAGGTAACTCAAAACTTAAAACCAGCGGTATACTCGATTCTCGATAACCTATCTTTTCTCAAATCGGACATATACATAACTAACATATAAATAAAATTTATGATATTAATGATATAGATACTAAATAATGATATTATTTCAATATATCAGAAATATAGGAGGCATTTATCTGAAGTGCGTGATAACGGACGTTATGTAACGCTCTTGTGGAATCTCATAAATGGATATTTTCTGACCATTGATAAATATTTTCAGGAATTCATTGAGGAATTCTGGACGATAGTCATTCACTAAATGTCTAATGCAAATCAGTTTTCCATCAGTACAATGGAATTATTTAAATACAACAAAGCTATGTAGAAATTATTTTCATTGATGGCTTTAAAAACTATGTGAATAAATTAATTTTAATAACTAACAAATGAAGTCACAGTATTTTTTTTTTCTTTTCATAATGAAAGTAATTCGTGATCTAATATTTCTGAAAAGAAGGCATAGAGACCTTTTATTACAGACATTTAATTATTTTATTCAGAGAGAGGGGAGCGAGAGAGGGAGCGAGAGAGAGGAGCGAGCGAGAGAGAGAGAGAGAGAGAGAGAGAGAGAGAGAGAGAGGAGAGAGAGAGAGAGAGAGAGAGAGAGAGAGAGAGAGGAGAGAGAGAGAGAGAGAGATGAGAGAGAGAGAGAGAGAGAGAGAGAGAGAGAGAGAGAGAGAGAGAGAGAGAGAGAGAGAGAGAGAGAGAGAGAGTAGGAGAGAGGAGAGTAGAGAGAGAGAGAGAGAGAGAGAGAGAGACAGGCTGAATGGGCATTGACTGGCTGGACCACTACCTGGAGCGCTGAGCTCCTTCAATTCAACTATTTCATTCTCGAATCCTGCTCCTTGGTCCTTTTCCTTTTTCCTTCCTCCGGGCTCTCATTAAGTCTTTTTTATCCTGAAGGCGCATCTTTATCCTAATGTCTTGAGTCATTATCATTCACTTCTTAATATATTTTAACACGGAATCGAACTTAATATCCAGATTATTATTTTATCTTTTATTACATAATAAATCACATTAATACTGTATAAATATTTATAGAATCAAATATCATTAATTTTTTTAACCACCTTTCTAGAGTTGCCTCTTATATCTTAAGATTGTCTCTTTAAACTTTAAATGAATCCAGTTGTATAATAATTAAATACCGATTTCTTATAGAACTGAACACTTGAGTTATGCATGATGGTATAGAAGGATCAATTAATTAGGATTTAAGGATTAATTGCCATTTCTATTGGGATTATTTTTATTTTAAATCAAATTTCGAATGTTAAACATTCATTATACTAAAAAACGTACAAATAGTTCAAAACATCAGCACATGGCTAAATAGATTATACATGTAAATGATTTTTTATTTTTTTTAATGTAATACATGAAATCAAACATGTTAGAATTCACCTTAGGTAACAACCAGTCTTCCTAACTTCATATTCAGGACTCATACACCAATCTTCCAGAAGTCCTTATCATTTTTTCAGGATTTCGTTTTCTGTTCTTGCACAAGATATATTAATGTATTCTTTTGCTTTTAATTACTGTTATATATTTTATTTATGTTGATTTTGTATTTATTTAATTTATATTAATTTTAAATGGATCTATTCAAGCTTATGATACTTTCTTTCACCCTCAAGACATGACATTCTGAAACGAGGCTCCGTTGGTGTCGAAAATTTGACAAGAGTTTCTTCAAATCTTTAATTAAATTATTAATTTAAAAAATGTATATTTAACGCATACATGATGGAAAATAGTAGGCGCTTGTTCAGCTTTACTTTTTATTTATTTATTAATTTTTTATTTTTATTTTAATTTGAAGGTGAAAGAACTTTTTTAGACCTTTATCTAATTATAGTTTAAAAAAATACTAAGAAAACAAATTAAAATCCATAAAAATTTTAAAGTAAACAAGACTTTCAATAGAGAGGAGAAAGTGTGAGAAGTAAAATTGCCGATAATTCAAAATAAAAGTCAGTTCTAAAGAATAAAAGCCAATTAATATACTATTAGTCTAGTAAATAAAAAAATTAAAAGCCTTTAACAGCTGATCGATTTCAAGTTAAAAACTGATACCATAAAGCGAAAATATGCTGCTGATTCACGAAGATAATTTATCCTTCAAGTAATTATGATATTTTAACGCAGAGCAGTCATTGTAAACCTGGTTGAAATTGCACAGACTAGGTCTTTGAAGATTATGTAAAAGCAAAATGAGACGTCCAATTTTTACTTTTAATTTATGAGTTGGTAATCCAGATGGACAGAGACTATTAAGAAACTCTTGCGGATAATGGACTGCAATATCAGTGCTTACAACTGAAGACCTATCAATCATATTTTTACACACTATATAAACAAGCATGGACGATTCCACAAAGTACTGCTTTTAAGTATCTTGGAGTGACGATAGACAGCTTCGGCACAGTCCAAAAGGATATACAGAACAAAATCACTCGAGGAAAAAAATAATAGGTCTCCTTAACGGTGTATTGTGGAATAAGAAGGTCTCCCTAGAAACCAAAAAGAGGATATACCACTCCTTCTTGATCGGCACAACTTTATATGGCTCAGAATCATGGGCGGTGACAAAACAAAATGCAAATAAATTACTGGCCCTAGAAATGGATTTCTGGAGAAGAAGTTGCGCCATATCCAGGTTACAGAAGGTCCCAAATGAAATTATAAGAAATCGGGTAGGAGCTAAAATCAACATTCTCAATAACATCAGTGAAAGAAGATTGCTATGGTTTGGACACGTCATGAGAATGAATGAGACACGATGGCTCCTTCGAGCACTTAAATACTGTCCTGAGAAGAGAAAGAAGACGCGGAAGGCCTCGGAAACAGTGGATAGAAGAGGTCAGAGAAGAAATGGCGGCTAGAGGGCTGACTGAGGAAGACAGTTTTGACAGGAGATATTGGAGGGAAGGCGTATTGGGGACCGGGATGTGATATTTTCGCATAATCCTGTAAATAAAATAAAATTATAAGAAATCGGGTAGGAGCTACAAGGTATGCAAGTTTAAAATGTCGTTTTAATTCCAATAGAATGCGCTCTTAGCCTATTGAAGGATTTGCTTATCTCTAAACGCTATTTTGTTTGTTAGTCATTTGTTTACAAAAGTCAGTTGTTTTTAAGTCGTTTACGTGGACTTATCATACCTTTCTTTGGTGTTAAAAATGTTTAATTTTAAGCCAAATAAAGAGCATTTGCGGCATGTCATGATTTTCTTATTTAATCAAAAGAAAAAGGCATCTGAATGTCATCGAATTCTTGTTGAAACTTATGGCGATGTTGCTCCAACCGTCAGGACATGTGAACGTTGGTTTCAAAGTTTTAAACGTGGTGATTTTGATGTTACTGATCAAAAACGAGAAAATCGACCAAAAAAGTTTGAGGACTTCGAATTGCAATCTTTATTAGACGAAGACAATACCCAAACCCAACAAATGATGGCAGAACAGTTGAATGTCACTAGGCAAGCCATTTCCGATCGCCTGAGAGCTATGGGAAAGATTCAAAAGGTTGGAAAATGGGTTCCATATGAATTGGACGAACGACAGATGGAAAAACGAAAAACTGTGTGCGAAATGCTGCTTTTACGCCACGAAAGAAAGGGTTTTTTTGCATCGAGTTGTAACTGGCGATGAAAAATGGATTTATTTTTAGAATCACAAACGAAAAAAATCATGGGTAACGCCAGGACAACCATCCACATCGAGTGCAAGACCGGATCGTTTTGGGAAGAAGACAATGCTGTGTGTGTGGTGGGATCAGAAGGGAGTAGTCTACTACGAGCTTCTCAAACCCGGCGAAACAGTCAATACCGAGCGCTACCGACAACAAATGATCAATTTGAGTCACGCATTGATCGAAAAAACGCCCAGAATGGGCTCACAGGCACGCCAAAGTCATTCTTCAGCATGATAACGCTCCTGCACATTCAGCCAGATTGACTAAGGAAACGATTTCTTCGCTTGGTTGGGAACTCCTACCCCACCCGCCGTATTCACCTGACCTGGCGCCTTCTGATTATCACCTCTTCTCATCGATGGGACACTCATTGGCAGAGCAACACTTCAACAATTTCGAAAACGTACGAAAATGGCTCGATGAATGGATTTCAAATAAAGATGAAGCATTCTTTTGGAATGGTATCCATATATTGCCCGAGAGATGGACAAAATGTGTAGAAAGCGAGGGTCAGTACTTTGAATAAAATATATTATACTTTTTTTTAAATTACTGTGTATATATTTTAAGAAATAAACGACATTTTCAACTTGCATACCTGGTAAAATCAACATTCTCAATAACATCAGTGAAAGAAGATTGCTATGGTTTGGACACGTCATGAGAATGAATGAGACACGATGGCTCCTTCGAGCACTTAAATACTGTCCTGAGAAGAGAAGAAGACGCGGAAGGCCTCGGAAACAGTGGATAGAAGAGGTCAGAGAAGAAATGGCGGCTAGAGGGCTGACTGAGGAAGACAGTTTTGACAGGAGATATTGGAGGGAAGGCGTATTGGGGACCGGGATGTGATATTTTCGCATAATCCTGTAAATAAAATAAAATAAACAAGC
The DNA here is from genome assembly GCA_003667255.2 of Euschistus heros. Classification (NCBI taxonomy): domain Eukaryota; kingdom Metazoa; phylum Arthropoda; class Insecta; order Hemiptera; family Pentatomidae; genus Euschistus; species Euschistus heros. Next base: position 304,920 of record RCWM02000207.1, on the reverse strand, counting down.
AAAAGTACAAAATTTTGATTTGGTAATAATTTCTAGCCTTAAAAGTAAATCACAGTGTGGCAAACCATTTCTGACACTATATTATTATAATAATAATCACAGCTAAACGTTCCTAGAACTATGAAGATGTAGTTAAAATTTGGTACAGTTGGGCTTAATAGTTTATTGTAGAATGGCCAAATATCGCTCGATTTTCAAACTTCATAGGGTTTGAATTTATCATCGCTCCACAAATTTAAATAATTTTTCATAATTTAATTGAATATAATTAAATTTTATTACCGATGTTTCGCTGTATACATCATATCTTTGTAACCTCTCTTGAATGGCGTTCGTTCGGTAATTTTAAAACTTCACTGCGCACAATATATTTATCTATTTTTTAATTGAAAATTATAGGAACAAGAGTAATTTTATTATTGCTAAACTATTCTGGAAGTTTAAAGACGATGTGGTCAAAATGCAGTACAGATTTAGTAGTTTTCGCGGTTAGTGATCACAAACGAATTTTTTTTTTTAATTACGTATACATAAACATATACATTGTAAGGCCTCATCAATTATATTCGTAATTCGGGATTTAGGGAGACTGAAAATATACTATAATACGAAAAATGGCATGTCCTTTTATATAACAGTACAGATTTGTTATCATTTAGTCACATCCAGTTTGATACTTCTAGCATTGAAGAAGACCTGCAAGGCCAGTCGAAACGTCGGCACTCTATATAAAGTTTTTTAAACTTGGACGAGTATTTTATTAAACCTGATTAACTCCAGAACAGGATAAATGATATCCTACAGCCAACTATAAAAAGTTGATTGTAGGATATTTTATTATATGAAGTTAAATTTGAAATACTATACTCAATTGATAAAACTAAATATTACAACTAGCATCCCCGTCGCGGCTTCGCCCGCCCTCATAAGTAAAGATAATTTCAACTGAAAATTAAAGATTTATTTGTTTATCGATAAGATTCTTGTATTTTAGCATGTGGTTGAGCATTATTTCTTCAATGATTTTTTCACGCATAGCAGTAATTATTAATCTAGTTATAATCACACTGATTAGGAAGCTGAAGATTACTTAAAAGCACCATTAGACATAAAATTTTTAATTTTAGTGTGTGAATTGGTAATCAAGATGGATAAAGATTATTAAGAAAGTCTTGCGGAAAATAAACTGCATTATCAGTGCTTTCGACAAAAGGCCCGTGGACCATATTTTACACACAATACAAAAAAGCAAAGGAACGACATTTTGATTTAGTAATAATTTGTATTCGGCAGAAATAACTTTATTGATTTCATCTGGTTGGATGTTGATTTCGAACTATAAAAATGTATGACAGTGTGACAAACCTCGGTCCTGCCTCTCAACATTGTACATTTAAATTTTAGTTATTGTAAATTTTACCATTGCAAAACCTTCCTAGAATTATAAAAATTATTATTTAGATGTCGGTACAGATAGGTTCAGTTTACCATTGTTAACTCTATTGTGGGATGGCGCTATACACAATCGGTCGATTTTCAAGCTTCACTGGGATCCACATATCGCACACCATATTTAAATCTTTTTTAATAATTTTCTTTATAGTTTAATAAGTAAATTTTATCATCGATTTCAAGCTCTTTTCTAAACTCTCGCGTAGAATGGCACTCGCCACCTATCGTTCAATTTTCAAACTTCATTGTTGTCCACATATTTTCTTTTTTAATAAAAAATGAATTAAAAATCAGTAGATTTTAATATTGCTAAACCTTCTTGGAACTACGAATATTTAGTACAGATTGGTTCAGTAGTATTCTTGGTTAGTGATCACAAACGTAAAAAGGCTTGTCCTTATATATAATAGTATAAGTTATTATTATAGTAAATTTTCTAATTGTAAATCTTTCATGAACTATGAAGATGATGTAGTTAAAATTTGGTTCAGATAGGTTCATTAGTTTTACTAAAACGCTATTGTCGCTTGCCACATATTTATAGCTTTTTGGATAACAATTAATTGAATTAAGAAGCTTTATTATCAATTTCTAGCTATATTTAACACCGGATCATTGTAACCTCTCTTGATTGGCGCTGCACACCACATATTTATCGCTTTTTAAACATTAATTTAATAGTAAAAAAATTATATTTTATTATTGCTAAACCTTCCTTGAACTATGAAGATGATATAGTTATATTTGGTACAGAATAATTCTATAGTTTTCGCTGTTAGTGATCACGAACGAAAATTGCTTGTCCTTTTATATAATAGTATAACCTTATACCATCATATTTTAGAATCGTATAGAGCTAACAGATAATTGTGACTTACAGATAATATACAAACAATATTGCGACTATAAATTAGGTTATAAGGTATCCTATCTTTTTTGTTGGATCAAACTGCACACGGTGTGCAAATTTGATTAAAATCGGTTCAGTAGTTTAGGTGTCAGCCTGCCCCAAGACAGCGACACGTAATTCATATATATTAAGATGATTATATTAATGTTATTGTGCATATATAACGAGCAGGTATCAAGATTGTATATAGATTTTTGATTTTTTTCTTTACAAAGTTTGAATTACTTACAAGGTAAACTATAACTTGAGATATCTTGAAACAACTTGAGTAACAAGTATTTAATTATAAACACAAAACTTGCCGGACGATAATAATGACGAATATATATAATATATATATATATATATATATATATATATATATATATATATATATATATATATATTATTATTTTTTGTCGACCCTTAGAAGTTATATAATTAACTATTTTACAATAGTCGGGTTTTAGGTCCTTTATATTTAACAATATTTTGTTCAAACAATATTATTATTTATCCATATACACATTTTCTTTCTTCCTTCTCCTCTCTCCTCTCTTTTTGACGTTTCGACTCCTTATTTAATGGGATCCTCTTCAGAACTGGAAAAACAATACCATTCTTAAACATCTTTCCCGACATTGGCACACCTCCAGTCATTAATAATACAAAATTTGACAAATACACACCAAAGAGTTTCGGGGTACCCAGTTTTTGGTGTGTATTTGTCAAATTTTGTATTATTAATGACTGGAGGTGTGCCAATGTCGGGAAAGATGTTTAAGAATGGTATTGTTTCTCCAGTTCTGAAGAGGATCCCATTAAATTAGGGGTCGAAACGTCAAAAAGAGAGGAGGAGAAGGAAGAAAAAGAAAATGTGTATATGGATAAATAATAATATTGTTTGAACAAAATATTGTTAAATATAAAGGACCTAAAACCCGATTATTGTAAAATAGTTAATTAATATATATATATTAATATATATATATATATATATATATATATATATATATATATATATATATATATAACCCTGAGGAGGATGTATAATGTAATATAATAGGATAGGATATGCAGACAGAGGGACCAGGGACCTCGGGCGTGTCGAAGGGGGCAGGCAACAGCCGCAAGAAGAACGAGCTCCAAGAATGCCTTATAAAAACTGAACAGCTCTAGCCGTGTGAAATCTGATGGCTCCTGTCCGATCGTCAAGGGGAAGTATATTAATTCCCGATGTAGGAGATACTGGGGAAATAGGGTGTTCGGCAGCGAACCATTGGCCTAGAGGACAGGAATCGTGCAATGGAAAAAACTAATAGTTTCAATGATATTTGAAATAAAAAATATAGGTGAGAAAAATTTTAAAACAAAAACTGATATCATTTTTAGATTCTTCATTTTAAAAAAATGTAGAAAACAAATTTTGTTGAAATCAAAAAATACATTTTTTTACCCGTAAAATTTAGTAGAGTTTTAGAAGGCAGTGGGATGTCAATTTGTGAAAAAACGTGAATAATTCGTGCTATCTCACAGATTTCATCATTAATTGAAACCAAATTTTCAGGGCGTCCTTAAAACTGCGTAGTTTTGCTCAAATGCGGACGTTGCAGGATTTCTTATTGAAATATCTCAAGTTATAATTGACCTCGGAATTTTTTATTCACATCAGTTTTTGTCCACTTAAATCTGGAGTAAACCCAATGTTATATACTTGGTAAAAAAAAAAAAAATGTATGCTGATTCTTGTGATGCTATTACAATTGTAATCGGTTGAACATAGCAAATGCTATGGCCGTCTGAACTTGATAAATTCTCAACTTCAATAATATTAACCTCCTCGAAAGGGGTTAAGAATCAATATTTGTAGGTTTCGATAAAATTTCACATATAAGGGTTTTTGGTGAGTCAGTATTTCATTAAAAAAAAATTCTTTGATTTATAGCCGATTTCATTGGTATTTTGCCATTTTTTTTTTTTTCGAGTTTTTGGGCACCCTAAAACCGGGTCGTGTCTTGAGCATAACGAATGAATTTCTACTTCAAAACGCATACAAAACTAAAATATTACGTGAAAAAATATATTTCTCTATTTTCACTGAGAGGCGAGAAAAAAATAAAATAAAACGTGATTTTTATATATGTTTTTTCCCCCTGCTCATAATGCTCCTTGTAAGATAGATTTTGATGAATAATTAATATTTATTAAGGTATTGCAAAGAAGTGGCTTACCCTTTTAACAGTTACTTTTCGGTAACCAGTTACTGTTTAACCGGCGCCATTCTAGCGGTAGCCATTCGAAATTAAAACTTCCAAATTTCCCTCTGTCCCAATCAAATAAGGATTTCACCTAGAAAAGAAAGCAGTGAAGCTGAATTTTTGTATATACCTTCGTTTTGGCGTTCTAAATAAGTGGTAAAAAGTCACCGATCTTAACATGTTAGCATAATTTGATATTCAAGGTAAAAGTTCACAAAAATCAGTTATTTTCATATATCTCGATTTCTATGCCTCAGACGTCAATCGAGAAGGTTACAAAAATTGTAAATAATAATGTTTTCTATAATTTTGGTTTTATTCAATCCTTTTTTTCATAGGATTAAACCGGTTTCGAAATATGGCACGAAGAATCGGGCATTCGGACAAACATTTCCTTCTAGTGCCTCCCACGATTGTTTCTCAGAAAAAATGTCAGAATCAAAGTTAAAGAGCATTAAATTAACTTCTACTACAATTTCATATTTACGATTTTGGCACTTGGCATTTGACAGTGAGGTAATAATTTTTTTTCCATATAGATTTTTAATAACATATATCTCGAAAACCATTGAGAGTTAAGACAAATATGTATAGAAACAATTTCATACGAAATTTAATTAGCTTAATTAGCTTGAACGGCTCGTGAATCATTTTTTCGACAAAATATAAAAAACAAAGGATCGACATTTTTATTCCTCAGAAACAATTTTATCGATTTAACCTTCTCGTATTTTATATATTAACTTCTGTTTACCTTTTGATATTAAAGTGAGATATATCGAAATAATGAAGTGGAAATACGAAAATATCGAAATATAAGACACTAAATCAATGTTGAATTAATATTATATTAAATATGAATTAATATAATGCTAAACCGCAAGTAATGTTAACTCCTGATATGTTAGGGACGTGTTAATAACAAATTATAAATATATAAAAAACTCAGAATCTTTGTTGAAAATTATGATGCTAATTTCTGCTATATTTTTTCAAGGGAAGTGGAAATAAGAACATACGAAACTTGCGATATACTTTCTAACATTTATATTTAGATCGATATGTTTTATTGAATTAATTATACAATCTGTCTTACTGGGCAATAAGTATTCATTCACAAAATATGTATACTTAAATTGATAGAACAAATAAAACTATATAAAACACCAAATCCATGTACAAATTAATGTTCTTAAGTTTTGTAACACTTTTACACATTAGATAAGAGGAAATAAGAAAACATGAATTGATAAAACACTTAATCCTTTATGAAACTCATGTTGTTAACTTCTGCTTCACTTATTTACATTTAAAAAAACTAAATATCAATTTAAAACACTGAACAACACAATCCAAGTTGAAACTGTTGAAGTGATTGTTTACATGTGAGGTTGTAGGAAAGAACTATCGATAAATGTGAACTCGAAGTGAAGCGTAAGGATCGAACTGGTCGGTGTAGTGCGGGCCAGGTAGGTTTCGTGGAGACCGGTTTGCGGAATGGTACCTTTAAAACATATAAGATGTCAATACTTTTTATTTCAATAACCTAATTCAATAATAAATCTGATTAAACGGATTTTTTTTTTTTTTGGTATCCGGATCAGTTTCGCCCCCAATGAATCCGGTAGTTTCACTGTATTGAATTAAAAGAGATTTATTATTAATTAATGCATAAGTCTACTATGATGACAAGAGATAATTTATAACCCAATAACCCTTGAAAAGAAGGTGGTAATGGGAGCGTTTATATTGAAACAGTTGTGATCGGAGACTGTTTGTTTGGTACTAAGTGGCTGACTCGCCATATGGTCGGCTGAGTTTTTATGGAAGGTTGCCCTCCAGGTTCCAAGTGGAGAAGCGGCGGCGTTCTTGCATCTCTCCAAGGATACAACCGCAAGTTTTATAGGTCCTTAAGGAAGGACCACTAAGGATAATATTGAAATTAAAAAAAAAAAAAAAAAAATTAATCCTCAGATATACATTTATATATAAACAATAATTATAAATAATAAAATAATAACTGTTAAATTAATAAGGTTAGATTTTTTTTATATATTACTATTACAATAGCATGTCAAAACTTGAAAAGAACTACTCATCAGTAGCAATTCAATAAACATTCTACACTAGAAGGTCTCTGGGCCATCTTCTTTCCAGACGCCTTGGAGGATTATCGGGAATGGAGTGGGAAGCAAGTTGAGAAATTAGTGGATTGGTGTTTATGGAGCTTACTATGAAAGGATAGTTATCTGGTTTGGGCTAAATCAGCAACATATGGAACATTAAGATCTTTATGGATAAGTTTATTGGTGACAAAATAAGGAGCATTAAGGATTTTGGTTGGTAAGGATTGGATACGAGATGAGTTGGATGGTTAGTAGAGCCCCAAAGCTCAACTCCGTACGTCCAAATACAGTTCTGTGAAAAAATATAAACTCAAGAAGAAAAAAAACTTCTTCAAATCATTTTAAGTCTTTAATTTTGGAATCTGAGTAACAAAATATATTATTTAATGTATACAGTGAATGATTAATTACAATTTTAATAAATAATTTAATCAAATGGCTAGAATTAGGTACAACTGGGGCAAAATAACAAAATACACCTGTGAAAAAGTATAAACTCAAAACTTTAATGTCTCTTTAATGAGTAAATTCGTTTCAATAATGAGAACTTCCACCATGTTTTTTAATCACCTCCAACAGTCTTTTAGGAACACTTCTTACCAAATTAAGTAAAGTGCTCTCTGGTATGTTTTCCCAAGCTTGTGTGATCCTTTCCTTGAGCTCATCAATGTTTTGGATTTCTGGTTTCTGAGGGTCGTAGACTTCTCTAGACATGATTCCCCATCATGTTTTCAATGGGATTGAGATCTGGATCAAGAGCTGGCCAATCCAAAACATTGAGTCTGAAATCTTCAAACCATTGTCTTGTTCAGCGTGCTGTATGAATTGGCGCATTATCTTGTTGAAAAATGGGATCTTCTTCTTCTAACATTGTAATAAACGGCAAAAGGAACTCTTCTAAAACATTTTGGTACCTGACAGCATTCATTTTGCCAGCAATGAATGCAACGTGAGACTTTCCGTTTCATTAAATGCAGCCCAGACCATTACTCCTCCACCCCAATGTGTTCTTCGTGATAATTTTTTTTTTTTTTTTCTAAGGTCATGCAGTAGTAATTAAATCCATCTGGGCCATCAATGTTAAATTTTTTTTCATCACTAAAAATAACTCTTGACCATTTATTGCTGTCTTGGATATGTCTTTCTGCAAACTGCAATCGTCGCTGCAAATGATGTTTTTTAAGCTGTGGTTTTCTCATAATTTTACGATATTTGAAGAACGTGGATTCAGCTAACCACTTCCTCACCAAACTAGCATCACATCCTACGTTAAATCGCCTCACAATCTGTGCAGAGGAAGCTCCTGTTTTCGAAATTTCTCTCAAAACTGCCCGTTTCACCTGCTTAGAAATTTTTGGAGGCCTTCCACTTCTTTTCTTTTTCCCGTAATTTTCAGGGCCGCACTTAAAAAAGTTTTTGACTACTCCCTGGGAGCGGTTTATCTCATGAGCAATTTGCCTCTGGGTCATACCAGCTCTCCCTAAGTCCATTATTCGTTGCTGCTCAATTTCCGTGAGTTGTGACCCCCGCGGTATTATTAAAAAAAAATTAATTACTATATAATAAGTTGTAAATACTATATAATAAGTTGAGTTTATAATTTTTCACAGGACTGTATGTCTAATCACATTCATGTAAATGAGTCTTTTGTAATTAATTGAGAGCTTTGAACGTTTGTCTAGTAAATGTTGAAGTAATCTGTAACGAGGAGCAGTTTCTTGTTGTTTTAGTCTTGTATGTGGATTCCAAGTAAGACGTTTGTCTAAGTGGTGTTCTAGGTAGCTGATCTGTTCAACAGGGATTAATTAAAATTATTTTTTTGAGAAGAATATTTCTTATGGCTGGGGTCAATAGTTTTATTGTAACGTTATTTTTTCCATTCTAAAAAATTGTCAAGTTTGCCTACATTTTTTAAGCGTTGGGGCTTTTTCGATACACTCTATAATCCAGTCAATAAACATATTGTAGGGTGCATGAAATATGCGATTATTTTTGATTTCATAGCTTCGTTTGGAATAGTTAGAAAGTAAACATACTAAAAGTCGCCGTTTCCTGAGGTGTGAACTAACCAGAGGGAGAAGAGGTCTCATTTTGGGGTTTTTCGATTATATCTCGAAAACGGTGGACTCTAGAAAAATATGTTTTAAATAAATATTAAAGCTAATTGAATTTCCTATAAAATTAATTCTATACATATTTGTCGAACCTTAAACGGTTTTCGAGATATGCGTTATTAAATATCGAGAATTCTCGCAAAATAATCTCACTTTTTGTCAAACATCTGCTTCTAATGCCTTCTACAATCGTTTCTCTGAAAAAAATATGAGAATCAAAGTTGTAGAGCATTAAATTTACATTAATATTATATATACGTTTTTGGTAATCATTTTTTTGAATCAAACGTTTGACGTTAAAAGTTCGACAAATATGTATAGAATTAATTTTATAGTAAATTTAACGAGCTTTAATTTTTATTTGAAACATATTTTTCTAAAGTCCACCCCCAGGCAGGGACTTTTAGTATGTTTACCTTCTAACTTCTCCTAACGAAGCTATGAAGTCAAAAATTATCGGATATTCCATGCACTCTACACCCCTCATTTCAGCACTCATTGACTGGCCTACTAGCTCTGTTGGTGTTAATCGGATCGAAAATTTGTCGACAGTTTCTTTGTCAGAAATATAGAGATAATATTTTTATATTTTATTATAATAAATAGAGATAATATTTGGAAACGGTTGGGTTAAGAGGAGGCACCAAACCGGCCTCACCCGCGCTACACTGACCAGTTCGATCCTTACGCTTCACTTCGAGTTTACATTTATCGATAGCTCATTCCTATAACCTCACATGTAAACAATCACTTCTACAGTTTCAACTTGTATTGTGTTGTTTAGTTTGTTATATTGATATTTAGTCTTCTTAAATGAAAATAAGTGAAACAGAAGTTAACAACATGAAGATTAAGTGTTTTATCAATTCATGTTTTCTTATTTCCTCTTATCTAATGTGTAAAAGTGTTACAAAACTTAAGAACATGAATTTATACATGGATTTGTTATTTTATATATTTTTATTTGTTGTATCAATTGAAGTGATAAAATTTCAGTATGCTTATTTTGTGAATGGATTCTTTGTTATCCATAATACTTATTGTCCTAAAGTGTAACAGATTGTATAATGTAAATAAATGAAAGAGAAGTTAACAAAATGAGTTTCATAAAGGATTAAGTGTTTTATCAATTCATGTTTTCTTATTTCCTCTTATCTAATGTGTAAAAGTGTTACAAAACTTAAGAACATTAATTTGTACATGGATTTGGTGTTTTATATATTTTTTATTTGTTGTATCAATTTAATTTAAGTTGTTTAATTATTTTAATAAAACATATCGATCTAAAAATAAATATTAGAAAGTATATCATAGGTTTCATATTTTCATATTTCCACTTCCCTTGAGAAAACATAGCAGAAATTAACATCATAACTTTCAACTAGGATTCTGTCTTATATTATATAATGGCTTATAACATGGAGAATGGACAATGTGAAAATAATCACTGATTAAGAGGTAAATGACATATTATATAACTGTAAAACTATTGGTGTAATGTTATAGATTAATGTATTTTTAAACATTTTTAGAAGCCTGATGATGGAGCATTGTCTCCGAAACATGTAGCTGCAAATGTTAAATAAATAGGAGTTATGTGAAATAAATACTTAAGGATTCTGTCTTTTAAATAATTATAATTTGTTATTTACACTTCCCTCACATCACAAAGTTTATCAGGAATTAACATTACTGGTGGTTTTAGCATTATATTAATTTTCATTAATATAAAATTAATTCAAAATTGATTTAGTGTCTTATATTTTGACATTTTCTTATTTCTCATTTTAATATCATAAGGTAAACAGAAGTTAATATTACTTTGAACAGGGACTTAAAAGTTTCTCCGTAAATAAATGAGAATAACCTTTCCCCTCGAAAAGTAGCGACTAAAACACCGAAATAAATCGGAAGAAGGTAAGAATCGATAAAAGGTATTCTCGGCGGGCGTAGGGGCTGCCTCCTCTTAACCCGACCGTTACCTAATATTTTTATATTTTATTATAATAAATAGAGATAATATTTTTTTGTTAAATGGAACTTGTCGCTATGACCTGCTGTTTGAAGAATTGAATTAGAATCTATTGTCTTTTTTTTTATAAAACGCAAGCCTACTCGATACCGTTTCCAAGGAGACCGGAAATTTAATTAATTCCTCCGAAAAAATTCGGAAATCCACTTTTAAAAGGAAGTTAGGTTAGCAGACCAAAAAAATGATTTTCCAGAAACAAAACACGCAAGCAACTGTTTCTTTTTTTTGTTCATGTTTTGATCGAATTTTTGCTTATGTATGTTTTATGATTATTATAAACAGAATGCTTTTATGATTGATAATTAATAACTTAATTTTAAATATAAATTATGTATGTATTATTATACATGGCCTGCATTGGATATCTACACCGAACCACTGCTCCGGCCCAAAAATACCTTTTTATCGGCTGTTACCTTTTTTCGATTTAATTCTTGAAGTTTGTGATTGATGTTTCCGTTCCTATTTATTCAAGGATGGGGGGGAGGTCTACTCTCCTCCATTCCCGCACAAACACTATATCCATGAAAAAAGTCATATATTTAACTTCGGTAAATGTTCGGATAGCCGATACCAACCCCTACCGACAGAATCCTTAAGTATTTATTTGGCATGACTCCTATTTATTTAACATTTCTAGCTACATGTTTCGGAGACAATGTTCCATCATCAGGCTTCTATTTTTTTTAAAAAAAACACATTATCTATAACATTATACCAATAGTTCTACAATTATGTAGTAAATGTGTCTTTACCTCTTAATCTGTGATTATTTTCACATTGCCAATTCTCCATGTTATAAGCCATTATATAATATAAGACAGAATCCTAGTTGAAAGTGATGATGTTAATTTCTGCTATATTTTCTCATGGGAAGTGGAAATGGAAAACATAAAACCTGATATAAAATGTGATAAAATAAACATAAAATGTGATATACTTTCTCACATTTATTTATAAACTGATATGTTTTATTGAATTAATTACACAATCTGTCTCACTTTAGGACAAAACGTAATATGGATGACAAAGAATCCATTCACAAAATATGTATACTGAAATTTTATCACTGAAATTGAAACAACAAATAAAAATATATAAAACACCAAATCCATGTACAAATAAATCTTATTAAGTTTTGTAACACTTTTACAAGTTTTAAATTGATCACTTAAATTGATAGAACAAATATAAATATGTAAAACACCAAATCCATGTACAAATTAATGTTCTTAAGTTTTGTAACACTTTTTCACACATAAAAAATGATAAGATGAAGGGCAATAAGTATATGAAAAAGAATCATTCACAAAAATTGTATACTAAAAACGCTTAAATCAAATATAAATACATAAAAAACCAAATCCATGTTTAATCTTCTTAAGTTTTGTAACTTTTACACAGATAAGTTTCGCTTAATCCTCGTGTTGTTAACTTCTGTTTCACTTATTTTCATTTAAGAAGACTAAATATCAATATAACAAACTAAACAACACAATCCAAGTTGAAACTGTAGAAGTGATTGTTTACATGTGAGGTTATAGGAAAGAACTATCGATAAATGTAAACTCGAATGAAGCGTAAGGATCGAACTGGTCGGTGTAGCGCGGATCAAGCCAATTTGGTGGTGTCAGCCATCCGACATTTATTAAAAATTTACCTTAACTTCTGTTTCAAATTATATTTGAGAAGACGAACTATGGAATTTCAATTACACTGTAACAATACGAACCAAGTTGAAATAATAGAAATGGATAATGAAAGACCTTATCTACTAACATCGATTCCTACACATAACAAAGAGCTACCGGTAAATGGGAAACTCGAAGCATTGAAATCGATCAGCGAGGGTTATGCGGGTTTGGCGAATTTTTAGGGGCGATGGTTTGATGTTACCGTGAATATTATTTAACTTCTACATAGATTTGTGATCGGCAAATGCTGTTTGCAGTTGGCTAGTTAAGGTCTTAATTAATAGCTGTTTTTTTTAAATAGATTTGATCAGCTGTTTTATATGTCATACGGATATTTTTTTGTGTATTATCAATTAATTTTTTTGGTACAGACATATCATTATTAATTTAGGTATATATATATATATATATATAGCCAAAATATATATATATACTCTTTTTAGCAAGGTGAGTCAGTAGCCACCATACCGTGTCAGGACGGCACTAGAACATGCGAACCCTCAGTTGTTTACTGACGCTGATTCACCCAACTCTTCGATTAGTTACCTGCTGTTGTGAAGTCCTCTAAACGTCTTTGAACAAGCATTCTAGCGGGGTTAATACACGATTAGATAGTGTATATGAGAGGTTGAATCTTCCTATCCGATCGCTTGATAAATAAATAAATGAATAACAGGCTTAGCGAACCCGAAGGTTCGATGCCGACACCACTAAATGTTGACCACACACCTCCCTCCAAACCCAAATCTCCAAGGTCGGCCATGATGCAATCCTTCCATCTACGTTTCTGTCTACCCCTCGGGTCATTTCATTTCATTTCAGAGTTCCATCATTACTAAACCAAACAACTTTACATGTCCATTTTAACCGTCGCGCTGCTATTAACTGAACTATATTTACTGGATAAAACAAGCGCAGTTTTACATTGTGAAGCCTTCTAAATTCTGCCGCTTCTTCTTCCCTTTTTTGGGCCTGATAACGCAGTACTTTATTTTCGAAAACTTTAAGGCGTTGTTCCTCCCTCAACGTAAGAGGCCAGGTTTCACACCCGTAGAAAACTGTTGGTAGTATAATAGTCTTATATAGTGGCGTAGGTTGAACACCAACACACAAACAGTTATGTATCTCTCTGAAGTAAAATACTCATTATCAGGAAATAAACTAGTCCCCCGTTCGGTCGTTCGGGAAGGGACTGCTTCAGAGCATTCATGGCTCAAGTTAAAAATTAGAGATGGCTTGATAGCCGGAACAATAAAATAAAGAAAGAAAAAAAAAAAAAAGAAACACAAATACTAAGAAAAGAGAATTTCCTTTAGTTTCATACTTCCTTTCCTACAAAGATCAAATTAGAACTCAAATTCCTTAGATCATATATTGCACTAGTAAACACAGTTGCGTTTGATTAACCCGGTATTTTTGGAAAATTTACCATGATCTATAGCTATTATTAAAGGTTTTATGATTTATATATATATATATATATATATATATATATATATATATATATATATATATATATATATATATATATATATATATTCAGGGTGTTCGGAAGATCGTTGGCCAAAGGAGTTATCTCGGGTAGGGGGGTTCATTTTGAACCTATTTAAGGTCACTTACCTACATAATCATTCTCCCTTATCCAAGAAGACTTTAATAGCATTTGCAAGTGGGCCTCTGATAACAAATCAAAATTAAAAGTAGAAAAAACACAGGCTATTATCATAGGTTCTAATACCCATCTGAGATCCCTCCCGACCCTGTCTATGAACTCCCAACCTATTTAATTCCACCCCACAGTCAAAAACCTTGGTATTCCCTTTGACCAAACCCTTTCATGGAAACCTCATATCTCCCAAATTTCTCGACGGGTTATATCCATCCTTAAACTATTCCATTCTTCCCAGGACTCCCTTCCGAAACCTACTCGTCAACTCTTGGTTTCTTCCCTTATCCTACCCCATTTTGACTACAGCTGTGTTGCATATGGTGGCTTGACGTTAAAATTGCTTTATCCTTCATCCCGCATAAATTACTTCCTAGCCTCCTTCCTCTATCAAACCATCAATTCTCGGAATCCCTCCTACATCTACAACATCTTCCAGTTCAGATCCTCGGTCTCCTCCCGCACTACAAGATCTCGCTCCTCTGACCTGTATACTTCTTCCCATAAGAGTACACCATTTGACCACTCCTTCATTTCCCGTGCTACTTCCTTGCGGAATTCACTACCCTGTAATATCCGTAATGCTCCATCTCTGTCCACATTTAAATCCCTTCTCTTTCAATACCTCCTTTCCCTCCAGGGATGATGCTGACTAGCAAAACTTCACTAAAAAAAAAAAAAAAAAAAAAAAAAAAGTGCATTCAGTAGATGTAAATAGGTTTTTATTTTTTCTCCTACAATTATTGGATATTTGTAATTTTTATTTCTATTTTTGTTCTTTATTTGTAAAATTGTAAATAGTTTAACCAGATTGTTAATTTATTTAATTTCATCTAATGAAAGCTAGACTCATTGTATTTATTTATGTACATTATATTATTCTTAGGAGACATCGTCCCAGAATTAAGTTTTTCTTTCTTTATTCTATTCTATTCTACATACAAAGTCTTATTTTTTTTTTTTTTTATGATTTTTTTTTTTTGTTGAAAAAAGTACAAAAACCAAACATTTATGCGTAATAGCTTCGTTGTTCACTGATATATCAACGTCAATTTTTTTTTTCTTAATTACTAATACATTGCCCATGTGAAATAAAAAAGATTTGGTGCAAAAAACAAATACAAAAAGACACATTTTAATATAATTTGGATTTGACTGTTGCCCTTACTTTTCTTTTTTAAGCTAAACTTGAAGTTCTTAAATTTTTTTTTCTGCCTTTAAAGAGATGTAACGAACTCCCGTTTTTTTTTTTTTTTTTTTTTTTTTTTTTTTGTATTTATTTTTTGCATCATACCTTTTTTTATTTTGTATGTATGGACAGTGCATTAGTAATTACAGCCAAAAAAATGGCGTTGATATTGGGTTGTTTCACATGAAATGTCCGATTTTATAATATTTGAAATACATAGAGGATTTTGCGAGTCTCTGTTGTTTACTTCCAAAGTTCACATATCATAATCAAGCAGTTACTAATCCTCTACTTTTCTTTTATAAACATTAGCTTCCCAATCAATTACACACTGTTTAGTATACCTTCAAATATGAACATGGAAACACGCGATTTTCGTGTAATATTTTTTTATGAGTTTAAACTAGGTCGTTCGGCAGCTGAGGCTGCTATGACAACAGCGTCTGTAAGGCGTTAGACATCGACGAAAGCCCAGGACAAATGCCAAAACCAAATTTGCACCCGAAAAAATTGATGGTTACAGTATGGTGGTCCATGGCTGGAATCATACATTATTTCCTTTTTGCCTAGAGGTGAAACCATTACCTCTACAACCTACTGCAATGAAATTGGCCAAATGCACGAAAAATTATTGAAAAAAAACAACCTGGATTGGTAAATCGGAAGGGCCCTATACTCCTACACGACAACGCTAGACCCCACGTTTCAAAACTTACCATGCATAAATTGAAAGAGCTGGGGTACGAAGTTCTTCCGCACCCACCATATTCTCCCGACTTGTCTCCAACAGATTATCACCTTTTCAGGAACTTCAGACAACTTCTGCAGAGGAAAATTTTTTTGCAAATGATGCTGAAATCAAAAGTGCGTTTTCAGATTTTGTTTCACTTCAAAGCTCAGAGTTTTTCAAATCCGGGATAAAAAAGTTGTTGTCACGTTGGGAAAAATGTGTAGAAAAAGAAGGTAAATACTTCGAATAAAATTATATTGTTTTCATATTGTATTTTTACTAAAATCCCTTTACCTTGAAAACGGACATTTCATGTGAAACAACCCAATATATTAATAAACAACGAATTTATAAAGAATAAATGTTTAGTTTTGGCAATTTTTACAAAAAATTATTCATAAACAAAAAACCTGTAAGACTTTGTATATAGGTAAGTAACCTTAAATAAGTTCAAAATTCGAACACCCTGTATATAGTTCTATGATGTATATCAATAATAATATAATAATAATAATAATAATAATAATAATAATAATAATAATAATATTTGAGATTGCAATACCAGTAGATGACAACATACAAAAGACCATCTCCACGAAATATGCAGGTACCAAGAACTGGCTGGTGAGTTGAAGACTATTTACAACCTTCAAAAGATTTCAATCCTGCCAGTAATAATATCATGCAATGGCCTTATACCTCAAACGACAGTGCAATCCTTCAAAGATGGAGGAATTTCGTTGAAAAAATTAGAAGATGCACAGATGGCAGTCCTACTTGACACAGCATCAATAATAAGAAAAACTCTTAATATATAAACTTTTGGTTGGTACTAAACCCCCAAACGTTTACATCACCACTCATGTGTGTTTCAATAAATAATAATAATAATATAATATAATAATAATAATATATAGAAAATTATATATCGTTACGCACGTAATTATATGACAAATATTTGAAAGAAAAAAACGATATTTCAATATACCGTATTATATTCGATATATACGAAATATACCGTATCGATATACGAATATCGATTAAAACCCTTTTAGAAACGGCAACATCACTTCATAATGTATTTCTCTCTAGAATTATACTTATAAACATCAGGGTTAGGAATATTCTAAAGTATATATTTTTAGTATATATTATAATATTCTTAGCATTTTATAACACTAAGAAATAACTCTAAGAATGCCAGGACAAGCCATTGGTTCCCATTGGTTGGTACCACCTTCTCCTATTGTGAGCACTGAATTGGATAATGTTGGCAACATCTGTCTGGGAATGAGTTCTCTACATTGGGTATTATGAGCAGGATAAATAGTCTAGTTTCTGTTCATAGGATGTTTGTGTTTGTTTATTAAACATATTTGGCCAAACGTATTAAGAAAACAAAAAATATTCACATACAAAAAAAAAATTAAATGAATTTGCCAATTAAATCCTATGAATTCCAATTTAAAACTCATAGAATTATCACACAATCTCCGTGGTACGTTGCAAACACAACTTTTCATACTGACTCACTACAAACGAATCTAAAAAAATTTACTAGAACCAAGAAATCAATTAATATTAGCAATGGAATCACCTATATACCTGGAAATCAAAATGAGGTTGAAAAGAAGATACCCATGAGAGATCTACTTATTTTTCCCAGATTTGGGAAAAAAAAACAATCATATCATAGGTCAGGGATACCCATAATCTACTTATTTTTATCAAATACTGATGAGGTTGAACCGAGCAACACCAATACTTAGAGGGTTTCAAAAAATCCCCAACAAAACGTGACTTTTTTTTATTTCAACCAATATAGCTCCTAAACTAGGACACCCTGTGTAGCCGAGACGGTAAGGAACAGAAACAAAAAAAATTATGTTATATGTTATGAGTTGCGATTAGGGTTGCCATCTGTCCGGCTTTTTACAGCCGTGCCCGGCCAAATATTTGTAAGTCCGGCCTGTCCGGCATTTGTTAGGCTTTTTCTTCTTCTTCTAGTTGAAAGTAACAATTTTTTGGCGTGGTGGAAATGTGACTGTGTTCAATCTTGGAAACCCTTCTCTTACCTTTTGAACTACGCACTCGCGCGCAGTTTTTTTTCACCTTTAGGATCAAGTACCACGATCTGTCATCAGAGACCGAATTTTCGGTGAGTTAATTTTATAATTTATTTTTACGTTGCACTGTTATGTTATTTACAAACCTCGAATACAACTAAAATATACATAATTTTCTTTCAGAACTCACTACGTCGAAAAGAAAATGTATAGTTTTTGATAACTTACAAAGTCAGTACAAGATGTTTAAATCTGGGAAAGAGCCATGGTAAGCAACATGTTTTATTTGTGACCAAGTGATTTCAATAGCTTCATTTAAAAACCGAAAAAAAAACATAAATGAAGAATCGTAGCAGGCTAAGAATTTGTGAATTTTTATTATTTTTAGAAACATTTGAGATTTCTTTATAATTGGCAATTTTTTGTTTACTGCCCAAGTGGAGCTGTAATATATATTTATTTGGTAACGGTCGGGTTAAGAGGAGGCAGCAAACTGGCTTGACCCGCGCTACACCGACCAGTTCGATCCTTACGCTTCACTTCGAGTTTACATATATGGATAGCTCTTTCCTATAACCTCACATGTAAACAATCGCTTCTACAGTTTCAACTTGGATTGTGTTGTTTAGTTTGTTATATTGATATTTAGACTTCTTAAATGTAAATAGGTGAAACAGAAGTTAACAACATGAGTTTCATAAAGGATTAAGTGTTTTATCAATTCATGTTTTCTTATTTCCTCTTATCTAATGTGTAAAAGTGTTACAAAACTTAAGAACATTAATTTGTACATAGATTTGGTTTCATATATTTTTATTTGTTGTATCAATTTAAATGATAAAATTTCAGTATGCATATTTTGTGAAGGGATTATTTCTCATCCACAATACTTATTGCCCTAAAGTGAGACAGACTGTATAATTAATTCAATAAAACATATCGATCTAAAAATAAATGTGAGAAAGTATATCATAGGTTTTATATTATATAATAATGGCTTATAACATGGAGAATTGACAATGTGAAAATAATCACAGATTAAGAGGTAAATGACACATTACTATATATTTGTAGAACTATTAGTATAATGTTTTAGATTAAAATTGTGTTTTTAAAAAAAATTAGAAGATGATGGAACATTGTCTCCGAAACATGTAGCTACAAATGTTAAATAAATAGGAGTTATGCCGAATAAAAACTTAATGATTCTGTCTTTTAAATATTTATAATTTGTTATTTTCCCTTCTCTGACAGAAAAAGTTTATCAGGAATTAACTCTACTGGTGGTTTAGTATTATATTAATTCTTGATTTAATTAATAATAATTCAAATTTTTAGTGTCTTATATTTTGATATTTTCTTATTTCCACTTTATTATTTCCTTATTTCTCATTTTAATATTAGAAGGTAAACAGAAGTTAATATTACTTTGAACAGGGATTTAGAGTTTCTCCGTAAATGAAGGAGAATAACCTTTCCCCTCTGAAAGTAGCGACTAGAACATCGAAATAAATCGGAACAAGGTTAGAATAGATAAAAGGTATTCTGGGCGCGTGTAGGGGTTGGTGTCAGCCATCCGAACCTTTGCCCAAAGTTGGGAGAAAATAGGGTGTCAAACTTGACTTTTTTTCATTCAAAGCGATATAGCTCTTGAACAATTGATACTAGCGACAAATGTTATATAACGAAAAATGTTCTCCATTAAATTTCTAATGGATTCAGAAATTTACACTAAAGAAGCCCCAGCCAAAGACAAGATTCTTCATAAGAAAATTATTTCATTGGTAGCATGCACTGAGTATACTGTAGTATGTAGTAACTAAATACCAATTGGATCACCCAAGACCGTAGATCCTCCAAGACATCCAAGACAAGAAAGGAATATCGACTTTCCCTATATCCAATGGATTATTCCCTCGCCTCCTATCTCCAAGGACATAGCGTTAAGGCCAATCCCAATGCTTTCTAGGATCTATCAGAACTAACAAGCCGTGAATATTACATTTCACATTCATTTTGTTTGTTTACGGTTTATTGGAAAAGTCGGATTTTCCCTTAGTTTAAAGTCGAGAATAGATTTCTGAGTCCTCTTGTTTTAAAAACATACAAAACTATTTTTATTTTTTTTTGTTATATACATTTATTGAAATTTACAAATGTACAAAATGTATACATCAATTAAATGTGTTCATAACGATTACAATAGCATGTAAAAACTACTCATGAGTAGCACTTCAATAATAATTCTACACTAGAAGGTCTCTAGGCCATCTTCTTTTTCAGACGCCTGGGAGGATTATCAGGAATGGAGTGGGAAGCAAGTTCGGAAACTAACGGATTTGAGTGGTTATGGAGCTTACTATCAAAGGATAAGTATCTGGTCTGGGCTAAATCGGCAACATAAGGAACATCAAGATCTTTGTGGATAAGTTTATTGGTGACAAAGTGAGGAGTATTGAGGATTTTGGATTGTAAGGATTGAATAAGAGATGAATTGGATGGTTTAAGTTTTAGCAATTTCCAATTATTTACTATCTTGAAAATTTACACATCTGTCAAGGACCAATGACAATTTAATAATTACACAACTTTGTTTTAATATTCTTACTTAGTCCAGTCGAAATACCCCCAAAAAGGGAGTCTGCCTTGCACCTTGCAAAAGGTAAAGTAGTAGGTTTTATGATTCTGTATGGTCCAGATGGGTCCTGAGAATAAAATATGAAAAATGTGACTACATTTGATAAGGGGAAAGTTTTTTGGGGGGCAAAAAAAACAAAAAAAAAAAAAACATAATGTTTGCACTTTTTTCAGAATTTTGTAAAAACATACAAAAATCCTTTAAATCTAAAAATGTGTTGTTTACAAAATTAAATTTTTATCAATTGTGCGTCTAAAGAGATCTCTTAAGCTAAATTTGATTTATGCATTTAGCCATAATCGATTGTCAAAAATCGATGAATTTCGTCAAAAAGTTACTTTTGGTCATGTTTAGGAGTCTATAACACAAAAATTGTTATAATCTAATAGTTGTAGATCATTAGATTTTGTCTAAGATACGTTTAGTTCGTTTTGCTATTAAAGTGTTTTTTTGTTTTTTTTTGTTTTTTGTTTCTTTTTTAGTTTTGTAATTTATTATTATTATATATTACTAACAAGGGGACGTTTGTAGTTGTAACTCACAGATTTGAATGCCGATTTGTGTGTGGGTAGTAGGGACCTATAATAGTGCAAAACTAGAGTTATAGCCGCCAATGGGCATTGGGAGCCGGGAAAAAAAATAAAATATGAAAATCACGTTTTATTTTTTTTCTAAGCTCTCAGTCAAGATACAGAAATGATTCTTTCACGTTTAATTGCAGTTTTATATGCTATTAGATATAAAAATACTTACGTTATGCTAAACACACCACCCGGCTTTAGGGTGCTCAAAAACTCTAAAAAAATGACAAAATTCCAAGTAAATCCGCTGTAAATCAGTGGAAACTTTTTTTTTAATGAAAAAAACTGACCTCAAATCTCGATTTAACACACCATAAAACCCTTATATGTGAAATATTATCAAAATCAAAAAATATTGATTTTTTACCCCTTTCGAGGAGGTTAAAAGTTTGAAGTTGAGATTTCATCAACATTTTCTACCGGCCATAACAACTGCTGTGTTCAACCGATTGCAATAGTAATAGCATCACTAGAATCAGCATACATTCTGCTTTTTATCCATGCCTATAACATTGGATTTACTCCCGATTTTAGTGGACAAAAACTGATGTGAATGAAAAAATCAAAGGTCAGCTATAACTTGAGATATTTCAATAAGGGGAAATCCTATAACCTCCGGATTTGGGCTAAACTATGCAGTTTTAAGGCTTCTAGATGACCTTAAAATTTTGTCTTAATCGGTTGCGAAATATGTGAGATAGCGCAAATTATTTACATTTTTTCAGAAATTGACAGCCCCTTCCTTGCCTTCTAAAATCCTACAAAATTTTAAAGGTAAAAAAAATTATTTTTGATTTCGACAAAATTAAGTTTCTACATGTTTTTTGAGATGAGGAATCTGAAAATAATATCAGTTTTTAGTTAAAAAATTTTCCTCACCTATATTATATAAATAAGGCTGATATAAAATGATCTTTTTCTATTATTATTTTAGTTTTTTACACAATAAATTTCAAATAAGACCATTTAAAAAATATATAAATTTTTTTAAACCAAAAAACTGATATTAATTTTAGATTATTCATCAATCTTAGGATTTCTATGCAATTTGAAATAGAAATATGTCATTTTAAAACGTTTTATTTATATAATATAGGTGAGGAAAATTTTTTAACAAAAAACTGATATTATTTTCAGATTCCTCATCTCAAAAAACATGTAGAAACTTACTTAATTTTGTCGAAATCAAAAATAATTTTTTTTTCTCACCTTTAAAATTTTGTAGGATTTTACAACGGTATTTTGTAGGATTTGTACGGTTCTAAGATTTGAAAACACCAGCAGTTGTTATGGCCGGTAGAAAATGTTGATGAAATCTCAACTTCAAAATTTTAACCTCCTCGAAAGGGGTAAATAATCAATATTTTTTTTTTTTGATAAAATTTCACATATAAGGGTTTTATGGTGTGTTAAAATCCAGATTTGAGGTCAGTTTTTTCATTAAAAAAAAGTTTCCACTGATTTACAGCGGATTTCCTTGGAATTTTGTCATTTTTTTAGAGTTTTTGAGCACTCTAAAGCCGGGTGATGTGTTTAGCATAACGTAAGTATTTTTATATCATAAACCTTACATAACTGCAATTAAACGTGAAAGAATCATTTCTCTATCTTGACTGAGAGCTGAGAAAAAAAATAAAACGTGATTTTCATATTTTATTTTTTTTCCCGGCTCCCAATGCCCATTGGCGGCTATAACTCTAGTTTTGCACTATTATAGGTCCCTACTACCCACACACAAATCGGCAATCAAATCTGTGAGAGTTATTTAATATGTTTTTATTATAAGACGTAAAATACTTATTGAAGTTACCACGTAACTTTTTTTTATATGTGGGTAAAACAGGTGCAATAAGGATTGACCAACATTTATAGATTTTTTTTTATTTCAAACATAAGCGGATTAAAGGAAGCATTTGGCTAAAGAGAGATTTTTTTAAATGTTTTTCGACTCAAAACAAAAAAAGAAAACATTTTTTTTTAACTTTTTTTTTTTATTTACATTTATTGAAATTAACAACTGTACAAAATATATACATCAAGTAAATGTATTCACAACGATTACAATAACATGTTAAAACTTGAAAAGAACTACTCATCAGTAGCACTTTATTAAAAACTCTACACTAGAAAGTCTCTAGGCCATCTTCTTTTCAGATGCTTCGGAGGATTATCAGGAATGGAGTGGGAATCAAGTTGAGAAACTAATGGATTTGAGTGGTTATGGAGCTTACTTTGAAAGGATAGGTATCTGGTTTGGGCTAAATCGGCAACATAAGGAACATCAAGATCTATATGGATAAGTTGGTTTGTGACAAACTAAGGGGCATAGAGGATTTTTATATGTTTTAAGAACTAATTATGATTGTTAAACATTCGAAACTAATTTTCTAATAAAATAATCTAATAATCGATCCTTATTGTATTGATCCTTCTATATCATCATGCGTACCTCATACCAAAAATGAATGTATTTGAACACAGCTGCAAGAGATACGCTCGGAAACTGTAAGGCATGCATTCAAATAAGCAGATAGGAGTATAATGTGAAGTAAGATCCACTAGACATGCTATCACATAATACATCAGAAAACAGCAGAAACACTCCATTGTAAAGAATAATCTTTTAGAACAAGCTTTAAAGAACTAAGGAGACAATAAAATGAAAACAAAGAAAAGAAACAAACGACCTCCATGGAGAAATAATTGCGAGCCCGACGCTTCAATATAGAACTCAAGCCTGACAGCTCTGTTTATTCCCTTAGCTAATTTGCATATGAAACAGCTAGAGTGTTCGAAACAACTCTGCCTTCATTATCTCTTCTAGGAAAAATCGATTAGATCAGAACAAAGGGCATGTAAAGGATATATAAATAAATGTGCATAACTTGTCAATTTAGATTGATGTATCAACTGAAAGGAAAAAAATATATAACTTTTTTCAGATAACGAAAATTTTTTTATAAAATCATAACTTTTAACACTATTTTCAATATTTCGAAAGTATTGAGACAAGAAAGTAAGATAATTTTTATATTTAAGGGTATTTTTATTTGACTCGATTCAGTGTAAAGTAAATTTATATTAATAATAAATAAAATTAAAAAGTATTTATAATTTTGGAAAATAATTTTAACTGGAATTGTTAACGGGCGAGAGGTTAGGAGCCGTGTGAAGACTACGGAGGACAGACCATTGTCGGTGTTCACTAGAGCGAGGCGTTTCTCAGGGCCACTGTCTTAGCCTATTCCTCTTTTACTTATATACAACACACTATAGGTATAATATATATACATAGATGGTAATGTGTCGTTTCTCGATGATTAAAAGTCGATTCCTTGGAATCGGAAAGAGTAGATATTTCTTTAAAGCACTTCAATAAAATCTACATCAGAAAGTAAAGAACCATCATCCTTTTTGACGCCTTGAAAGATTATCGAGAATCGAGTTGGAAGTTGAGAGACCAGTGGGTTCGAGTGTTTATGAAGCATAAAGAAAAAGGGTAGGCACAGTGAATCACTAAATTAATCAAATCGCATATGATTGGGGATAGATTGTTTATTTCGTCCTTTTCATATATATATATATTCTTTCCTATTAGATCCAAATATATTAATTTTGGTCTCGTCAGAACATATGATATTTGAACAATTATTTTCAGTATAGTTTTCATATTTTTGGGGAATGCTAACATTAGTTTTTCATGCCTATCTGTTAACAATGGCTTTTTAACTTTTTTCTTTTCTCACAAACCAGCTTGCCTTAAAACACAGCGCACTCCTTCAGAGCTGCTGTTGATATTAACAAACCATCAAAGCTTTATGTAGCATTTGAACAACATTATCAATTTCACCTGACCGAATTGAACAAATAACACAACTATTTAAATTATCTAAGAGTAAAGGCTCACGACCTGCAATATCCTTTTCAATCCCTTCCAAATGGGTTGCATTCATTTTTCAAATGTCACTTATATTCCCTACTGAGGCATCCATATTTGATACTTAAAGAACGGTGAGAAACTCAAAATTTTAAGCTTAATTATAATTGCTTACTAAATATTTTCTGGTTGGTTTCACTGGAAAAAAAAAAAAAACTAACTGTAATTTAATATTTTGTATTAGATTCAGAATTGACGAACATACGTAAAATTTATTCTTACTTACTATTTTATATCTGCAAGTTTTTTAATTATTATTATTAGATGATTTTAAAAGTGCAATTGAAACTCACGAAATTGATTAAGCGGTCTTGAGAGACTTATGAAAACGACTGAGTTGTTGTTTATGTTTACAATAAAGGTAGGAAAGAGGATTACAAAATAAGAGTAAACAATGTTTTATGAAAACAAAGTAAAAAACAGATATTGACAAACAACATATTGGATTAAGACAAACGATAACGGTCGGGTTAAGAGGAGGCAGCTCCTACGCGCGCCGAGAATACCTTTTATCGATTCTTACCTTCTTCCGATTTATTTCAATGTTTTAGTCACTACTTTTCGAGGGGAAAGGTTATTCTCATTTATTTACGGAGAAACTTTAAATCCCTGTTCAAAGTAATATTAACTTCTGTTTACCTTATGATATTAAAATTTGAAATAAGAAAATAATGAAGTGGAAATAAGAAAATGTCAAGATATAAGACACTAAATCAATTTTGAATTAATTTTATATTTAATTGAAAATTAATATAATGCTAAACCACCAGTAATGTTAATTCTTGATAAACTTTGTGAAGTGTGGGAAGTGTAAAAAAACAAATTATAAATATTTAAAAGACAGAATCCTTAAGTATTTATTTCACATAACTCCTATTTATTTAACATTTGTAGCTACATGTTTCGGAGAAAATGCTCCATCATCAGGCTTCTAAAAATTTTAAGAATACATTAATCTATAACATTACACCAATAGTTTTACAGTTATATAATATGTCATTTACCTCTTAATCAGTGATTATTTTCACATTGTCAATTCTCCATGTTATAAGGGATTATATAATATAAGACAGAATCCTCGTTGAAAGTTATGATGTTAATTTCTGCTATATTTTCTCAAGGGAAGTGGAAATAAAAACATGAAACTATGATATACTTTATCATATTTTTTATAGATCGATATGTTTTATTAAAATAATCAAACAACTTAAATTAAATTGATACAACAAATAAAAATATACACCAAATCCATGTACAAATTAATGTTCTTAAGTTTTGTAACACTTTTACACATTAGATAAGAGGAAATAAGAAAACATGAATTGATAAAACACTTAATCCTTTATGAAACTCATTTTGTTAACTTCTGTTTCACTTATTTACATTATACAATCTGTTATACTTTAGGACAATAAGTATTATGGATAACAAAGAATCCATTCACAAAATATGCATACTGAAATTTTATCACTTCAATTGATACAACAAATAAAAATATATAAAACACCAAATCCATGTACAAATTAATGTTCTTAAGCTTTGTAACACTTTTACACATTAGATAAGAGGGAATAAGAAAACATGAATTTATAAAACACGAAATCCGTTATGAAACTCATATTGTTAACATCTGTTTCACTTATTTACATTTAAGAAGACTAAATATCAATATAACAAACTAAACAACACAATCCAAGTTGAAACTGTAGAAGTGATTGTTTACATGTGAGGTTATAGGAAAGAGCTATCGATAAATGTAAACATGAAGTGAAGAGTAAGGATCGGTGTAGCGCGGGTGAGGCCAGTTTGCTGCCTCCTCTTAACCCGACCGCTACCAAGACAAATTTTTGTTATTACTATTGTACAAACATTTGATCAATTAAATGAGTCATTGTATGTGTTTTAGGCCGATTCAGTAACATATGGAACATTTAGATTGTTTTGGATAAGTTTATTAGTAGCATAATAAAGAGCATTGAGGATTTTGGATTGTAAAAATGTCTAAAAATTTCGACCAAAAGTACCAAATGGTTTTTATTTAACTGGTACAGTAAAAATGTCCCCAATTGAAATCATAGAAATCGATTTTTCTTTGATTTTTCTCCGATTCCTTGAGATTCAAATTATCGATATTTAAAAACGTAACGTTTCAAATTTATAAAGGATATACAGACCAAAGGCAGATAGAGAAGAAAATCTGGCCGAAACTATGCTGAACCATCAGATTTTCCCCTCAATTAAGGGTACTCTACAGAGGCTGGGTAAATTGTAGAAAATACGTTTTCTACATACAGCCCGACTCAAACATAGACCAGTGAGCCGGGTAATCTATTGTGCTACATGCTGCAACCCAACCTTATAAATTTAACTATTTTCTTCTTAAAGTATTTCTTAATATTTACAACTGCATACATTACATACAACAAGAAAATTTAAGGAAAATGATTATAACACGTCAATAACTTGTTAAGAACTATTCACTAGTAGCACTTCAATAAAAAATTTTAAATTAGAAGGTCTCTCAGCCATCCTCTTTTCAAACGCCTCGAAGGAATATCAGGAATTGTGTGTGAGGCGAGTTGGGAGACTAATGAATTCGAATGGGTATGGAGTTTACAATGAAATCAGCAACATATGGAACATTAAGGTCTTAATGGATAAGTTTGTGGCATGATAAGGAGAATTGAGGAATTTACGAAGGATTTTGTATTGTGAGGATTGGATACGAGTAGACATGTAAGCTATAGTTGAGTCCCGAAAGACAACGCCGAATGTCCAAATGGGTTTAATTACAGTCATGTAAATAAGTCTTTTGTAATTTATTGGGAGCTTTGAAAGCCAGTTTAATAATTTTTTTAGAAGTCGGAAATGATTGAATAACATATAAAAATGGATATTTCTGAACAAAAATCAATAATTGATAAATTAATTATTAAAATATATAATAAAATACAAGTGTTTATTATATTCTGTTAACAACGTCACCTTCAGCAACTGACAAAAGTACGGACTCGCGTTATCACAACTAAGAAATGGGGTCGTTAGTACAAGGACCCCAATGTTGATAAAGAAGTCGGGAAATTTTTTTTTTTTTTTTTTTTTTTTTTTTTTTAATACTAAACTAATAAAATAAAAACCATTTAGTTGAAACAATAAAGATTTTTAGGCATAATAACAGTTCAAGATCTTAACTCCCAATCTTCCTATAGTCCTCAATGCTCCTTTAGACCTATTTGGACACACTAAACAATACGATCTATTTCGATGATTTCGGGGCTACTTTCCGAGAAGAAAGATAATTCTCCATCATTCCCACACAAATACTAAATCTATGATGAAACTAATTTTAATTTTTTTTTTTTTTTTACAGCACATATTACAGAAGTATAAATAATAAGATAGAAAAATGCAATATATATTTAAAACAAAACCTAAAGAAAAGTAAAACATTTTTATGTTAAAGGCCGGGGACAGTTGGCAAGACTGGTACACGTTATTATGTTGTTTATGAGTCAGATGTTTAAATTAGTTTTGCTACATATTCAAAATGTAAAATAATTATTTCTCACATTAGGGAAGTGTGAATAACAAAATATAAATATATGAAACTCTAAATCCAACACTTTTTTTACATTACGGAAAAGAAAATAATAAGAAAATTAATATACAGAATACTAAATCTAAGTGTTTTTTTTATTCTTTTATTAATAGAAATTTACAACTGTATTAGAAAACACATCTAGTAAATATACGGTATATATGAGATATAATGACATGAATACAACTTGTAGAGGAACTACCCATTGGTAGTACTCTAATGAATATTTACAAAGAAGATCACGATGCCATCTTCTTTTCAGACGCCTCGGAGGATTGCCAGGGATGGAATGGGAAGCAAGTTGTGCAACAAGTGGATTTGGATGAGCAGTGAGTTTATTATGAAAGGAGAGGTATCTGGTTCGTGCCAAATCAGCAACATATGGGATATTAAGGCCATTGTGGATAAGTCTATTTGTGACGAAGTAAGGAACATCTAGGATTTTTCGAAGGATTTTGGATTGGAGTGATTGGATGCTGGAAGAATTCGATGGTTTGGTGGATCCCCATAACTCTATACCGTAAGTCCAAATAGGTCTGATAATCGTCATATAGATGAGTTTTTTGTAGTGAATTGGGAGATTTGAACGTTTCTCAAGTAAGTGTTGTAGCAGTCGAAATCGACGTGCAGCTTCTTGTCTTTTCAATCTTGTATGAGGGTTCCAGGTAAGTCTCTTGTCCAGATAAAATCCCAGGTATCGTATTTGTTCTACATTATTTAATGGTACTAGATTAAAGAATACAGGAGGACAGGATGAGGTAGGTTTTCGACGAAGAGTAAAGGTTATCTACTGGGATTTGCTGGCATTTATCTTGACTCTCCAGTTATGACACCATTCTTCAAGGGAAATGATATGTGACTGGAGTGTCTGGGATGCAGCAAATGGATCATCATTGACTGATAACACGCTTTTGTCATCAGCATAGGTTGTGAGGATAGTATTAGGATGAGTTGGGATATCAGCTGTATATACGGTTTAAAGGATGGGACCGAGGAAATCTACATTGAAACTGATTTTAGCTTCTGTTATATTTTTCATATAGAAGACGGAACAAGAAAATTTCGTTATAACACACTAAACAAAACAATTCGAAACTTAAAGTAAATCATAGGAATATATTCCAATCAAAAACAATATATTGTAAGAATATGCGAAAATTTTTGACTTCGTAACTTTGTAATGAGTAGTCAAAAGGTAAACATACTATAAGTTCCCGATCCTGGCGGGTCAGCTAACTGTGGGGATGAAGGGGAAAGTCCCATTTTTGGGTTTTTCGATTATATCTCTAAAACGGTTGACTCTAGAAACAAATGTTTTAAACAAAAATTATATCTAATTAAATTTCCTATAATATTGATTCCATGCATATTTGTGGAACTTCCTAAAATTTTAGAATACAAAATAATCTTTACCTCACTTTTTGTTAAACATTTGCTTTAAGTGCCAGAAACTCATGAATGAAATTGAAGTAACTTTAATGCTTCACAACTTTTATTCATTTATTTTTTTCTGAAAAACGATCGTAGAAGGCAATAGAAAGCAAATGTTTGACAAAAAGTGAGATACTTTTTTTCTCGAAAATTACCGATTTTCAATAATGAATATCTTGAAAGCCGTTGGAAGTTCAACAAATATGTATAGAATCAATTTTATAGGAAATTTAATAAGCTTTAATTTTGATTTAAAATATATAGGGTTGTTTCACACGAAATGTCCGTTTTCAAGGTGAAGGGATTTTAGTAAAAATACAATATGAAAACAATATAATTTTATTCGAAGTATTTACCTTCTTTTTCTACACATTTTTCCCAACGTGACAACAACTTTTTTATCCCGGATTTGAAAAACTCTGAGCTTTGAAGTGAAACAAAATCTGAAAACGCACTTTTGATTTCAGCATCATTTGCAAAAAATTTTCCTCTGCAGAAGTTGTCTAAATTCCTGAAAAGGTGATAATCTGTTGGAGACAAGTCGGGAGAATATGGTGGGTGCGGAAGAACTTCGTACCCCTGCTCTTTCAATTTATGCATGGTAAGTTTTTGAAACTTGGGGTCTAGCGTTGTCGTGTAGGAGTATAGGGCCCTTCCGATTTACCAATCCAGGTTGTGTTTTTTCAATAATTTTTCGTGCATTTGGCCAATTTCATTGCAGTAGGTTGTAGAGGTAATGGTCTCACCTCTAGGCAAAAAGGAATAATGTATGATTCCAGCAATGGACCACCATACTGTAACCATCAATTTTTTCCGGTGCAAATTTGGTTTTGGCATTTGTCCTGGGCTTTCGTCGATCTCTAACCGCTGCCCTGACCGACGCTGATTGTCATAAACAATCCAGCTGCCGAACGACCTAGTTTAAACTCATAAAAAAATATTACACGAAAATCGCGTGTTTCCATGTTCATATTTGAAGGTATACTAAATAGTGTGTAATTGATTGGGAAGCTAATGTTTATAAAAGAAAAGTAGAGGATTAGTAACTGCTTGATTATGATATGTGAACTTTGGAAGTAAACAACACAGACTCGCAAAATCCTCTACGTATTTCAAATATTATAAAATCGGACATTTCATGTGAAACAACCCAATATTTTCCAAGAGCCGACTGCTTTCGAGATATAATCTAAAAACCTAAAAATGGGGCCTTCTCCCCTCCCCACACCGTTAGCTCACCCCCTATGTTCAGGGACTTACAGTATGTTTACCTTTTAACTACTCATAACTACGGATACATCCCTTATTCCAGGACTCATTGACTGGACTAGTCAATCTGGGGGTGCGCTTCTAATGATTTCAAAGCCTCTTTCATCTCGAGAGTTCAAACCCACCCACCAACTTCAGATCTCCCAGGAAGGACGAAGCAAAGACACTCCTTCACTGGAAGAGGAAACGATGGCTTAATCCTGACTAGAGCTGCTTAGAATATCCTGCCGGATTATATCATAGAGGACTCAATGGAGACCTTCAGGAGAGTCGGCCATTCATATGTTCCGGATGTCTGCTCAGAGGTGGATAGTACGCTGGAGTATCTTGAAGGCTGTGGGGCATGTTGATTATAAATATGATCAAGGTGGCAGTGAAAGAGTGCGCCACGGGAAATTTTAAAAATCTGTAACTGGTAAACACTTCTTTTCTTTTATTTTTTCAATTAAAAAAAATTAATTTTAAATTAGAAACCAATAGTTGCATAATCATTAATTAATCGATTAAACCCGTCGTCGATTAATTTAAATGTTTTCTATATCGCTTAAAGAAGGATTTTATTCTTTGTAAGGCGAAAGGTTAATCAGCATCGCCCTTAATTTTTAATTTTTTTTTTTATTGAAATTCACAAAAAAAACAATACAATCTAGTTAACAAACATAATAAAATGTACTAGGTAGCGGATCTGTTCAACAGGGATCAGTTGAATATAGAATCGTCCTTAAAGAAGGAAAATATCCTGTTATAACTGTTCAAATCACAAGGGTTACATTGCAGCCCAATCTAATGAATGAACATAAGATTGATGAATTAATTGCCACTTCTATTGGAATTATTTTATTAGAAAACTACTTTCGTTAAATTTATCCCAAAAATTTAACTACCTGGCCCTTAGCCCTTCCACGATGGATATATTTCAGATATCTGTTAGATCTCCTCAGGTGAGTACCAATATATTGGATATCTTGTCTTACATTTTTGAAAGCTTTAGTATATATAATCTATGTAACATAGTACTGATGTTTTGAAAAAAAAATTGTATGTTTTGAACTTAACATGAATGTTTAGCATTCGAAACTAGTTTTCTAGTATCATAACCCCAATAGAAGTAGCATGTAATTCACCAATCATAACAATACTGATCATTCTATCATTCTATTCTGTGTACCTCAAGTGATTTAAAATTATTCTCCACATTTTATGAAACACCAAAGAATGTTATAGAAAAAGCTGAAAATAAATATGACAAAATATCGAGTCATTCGATAAGTTGTGACGCTAATGTATAATGTATCTCGTGGGAAATTACTTCTCATACTTAGATTGTGATCATTAGAAAAATGCTTATATTTAAATCATATATTATAAAAAAAAATATTATAAGGGCCCAGGAAAACACAGGAAGGTTACAGGCTAAGATCTAACGAAGAGATCTACAGAGAACTGAAAGACCTGGAGACCGAAATAAGAACCCGAAGGCTGATGTTCTATGGACATATGAAAAGGATGAAGAAGGAAAGACTAAATAAAGAGATATTCGATAAAATTTGTAGCTATAGAAGGTGTAGGTGGATATACAAAGCAAATGCAAGAAGAATTAAAGAACCTTAAAACGTGAGAAACCGACTGTTTGAATAGAGTGCTGTTCCGAAAAACAATAAGAAATCTCACTACAATTAGCAGAGAGAAAAAGAGGGGTACAATGTGGTCCAGGGAAAGAAGGGAGAGACATTCAAGAATAATGAAGCTAAGATGGGAAGAAAGAAAGAGTCGAGAATCACAAAGAAGCCTAAACCGTGATATTCGCGTGGTCCTTGGGGCCTATAAGTGAAAAAAAAAAAAAAATGTCATTACTTAATTTAAAACTAATAGCAGGGTTTGCTGCAAAAAGGAGATAGTTACACTTATCAAATTTTCGTGAACAAACTTCCTACAAACAAACATGAGAGACCCGTCTTATGATTTACATGATAACAATTGGAGAAAAATTATCTCACAAAACAAATATATACATATACTTTTTTATATCACAAGATTATACATATGTTACAGCGAGAGAGAAGCAGAATTCTTTGAGCTCAACGTTGCCATTATAAGTGAATTTTGAGGGTTAATATTGTAAATTATATTTTTTTTATTTACCTATTTTCTTTATTTCTATAGACATCTGTTAATATTGAATGAATGAATGAAAAATAATCTTTATTTTGGGACACCTTGTCCCCTAAGAATAACATGAAAGTACAAAAAAAAAGGTATTATTGTCTGGCTGCGTACATATCAGGCAGCAACTTATATAGAATGTAAATTATATACATATAAATATATAGGGTGGAATTTTAGATTTAAAAACAGGACTTAGGGTTATATAAGAAAAACAAAATAAGTAAATAACAAAATTAAAATAAAATAAAAAGAAATATTCTAACACTAATATATTATTACATAATTTCGGAAGAACGATAATTGAGGAGGTGGATGAATAAATTATGTTTAAAGGATGTGGGAGAAGGAGCATTGCGGATCGAAATGGGTATGGAATTCCAAAATAAAGCTGCACGATTAATAAAGGATTTTTCAAAGGAAGCAGTTCGATGAGATGGGATATACAAATCTATGGGCTGGAATCTGGTGTTCAAAAGATTAATGGAAGAACGAAGGGCAAGGATGTCGTAAATGTACGATGGTTTTTTGGACTTTAAGGACTGGAATAGAAAGGAACCAAGAAAGTATTGTCGCCGAAAACTTGGATAAAGCCACCTCAACTCGGAATACCAGCAAGTGATGTGAGAACGCCTGAGGATCCCAAAACTGAATCTTATGAACGAATTTATTAATCTTTTTCAGTTTCATTTCAAGCTCGCCAGACAGTCCTCCGTATTCTAAGCATCCAGAATCGATGGATCGATTGTATTGAAAATAAGAAATGAAAATGCACAATATATCATTGTTTCTAATTAATATTAATTGCGTTTTATTTTAGAAATTAGAAAAAAAAAGTTAAAATTTTTCAACCTTATAGAATTTCAGTTTTTTTTTTTTTAACACTTTTAAGGTATAATAATATTTGCAGTAGGAAGATCAATCATAAGGTTTGATCAGTCACACCCCCTGACAATCCAATAGATAGCGTCTAGAGCCTGAATGCGCCCGTTGAGGGAATACATGAATGAGGAAGGAAGATTGTGAATGGGCCAGGAGCAGGTGTTAGTCGTTGGGTCTTCGAGCAGTTGACCTCTGATTCTCCTTTAGTCAGTCTCTCGCCTACAGTCTCTACATGTGAATGTATATATAAGTATATGTGTGTGTATATATATATATATATATATATATATATATATACATCTTCTTAATATATATATATATAAATTACGTGTCACGTTCTTGGGCCACGCTGACACCTAAGCTACTGAACCGATTTTAATAAAATTTTCACACCGTGTGCAGTTTGATCCAACAAAAAAGATAGGATACCTTATAACCTAATTTATAGTCGCAATATTATTTGTATATTATCTGCAAGTCACAATAATCTGTTAGGTCTATACGATTCTAACATATGGCGGTATAAGGTTATACTACTATATAAAAGGACAAGCAATTTTTCGTTTGTGTTCACTAACAAAAACTACTGAACCAATCTCTACCAAATTTTGACTACATCATCTTTATAGGATGGTTTAGCAATAGTAAAATCTAATGATTTTCAACTAATTCTTTATTGAAAAGTGAATAATAAGTGGATAACAGTGAAGTTCAAAAATGGCAGCAATAGCCATCTACATGAAAGGTTAAAAGGTACAGTGTTACATAGAGCTGGACATTGATAATAAAATTTACTTATTTTCAATTAAATTGTTATTAAAACAGATATATGGAGTGAAATATACCAAATTTTAACTACATCATGTTCATAGTTCTAGGTTTAGCAACAATAAAAATTTAAATGTACAATATTGAGTGTTAGAAACGGGTTTTGCCACACTATCAGATACTTTTATGGTTAGAAATTAAAATCCAACCAGATCAAATCAATAACATTATTTCTGTCGAATGAAAATAATTACAAATCAAAATGCCCGATCCTCAGCTGTTTAATATTGTGTGTAAAAAGATGAATTTTGAACCTTTAGTTGTAAGAACTGATAATGTAGTCCATTAATCATTAAAAATATATGATCCACGGTCCGTTTGTCATATGCACTGATAATGCAGTTTATTTTCCGCAAGAGTTTCTTAATAGTCTTTATCCATCTTGATTACCAATTCATACATTAAAATTAAAAATTTTATGTCTAATGGTGCTTTTACGTAATCTTCAACTACCTAATCAGTGCAATTATAACTAGATTAATGATTACTGCTAAAAAATCATTGAAGAAATAATGCTCAACCACATGCTAAAATACAAGAATCTTATCGATAAACAAATAAAACTTTACTTATGAGGGCGAGCGAAGCCGCAGCGGGGATGCTAGTATGTATATATATATATATATATATATATATATATATATATATATATATATATATATATATATATATATATACACACATACAAATACAGGGTCATACTCCTTTAGAGTGAAACAAAAATTGAATAAACATAGACTCTTATCAGAACAATAAAAAAAAAAATAACATTTATAAGGCAAACAATTCATCAATTCCTGATTCCATTGATGCTTCTATACCTACATATGTATCTTAATCTTTTTTTTCACATAAAAAAAAAAATAATAATTATCTTTTAGTTTTTTAGATAAGACGCCATAGGATTAGTATTATAACTTCAGGCAGATTTACCACATAATCTTTATCTAGGTTTAATTTTTATTAATTATTATTATTTACTTTATTAGAAGTCTATTTTTATTGTAGGAATTATATTGAATCTAGAAAAAATAATCAGTAGAACTTTTGCTGAGAGGGAACGCCGAAAGACAATTCTTATTATTTTTCTATTCTGTGGATAATAATTTTAAAATGCTGGGTCATTTTCGGTTTTATATTCGATTGTTCTTCACCTTGGTCAAGATCTAGGAGGCCGTGTGAGTCAGTGAGCGTTAAATAATTATCAGAATGTGCATCTTCTGCATGTCTGCTCCCTGGCACGCCATGTCTACTAAGAGTCCTTTCTTCTTTTGTCTAATTACCTCCATAAAACAAATATATATATATATATATATATATATATATATATATATATTTACTACCTCTTAGTGTAAAAAAACAAACTGGGTGAAACTATATCAAAAATTCAGAAAAATGCCGCAAACCTCACCTTCCTATTCCAATCCGTTGCAGATATACGATAAATCAAAGACTTTTTTGAGGATACCACGTCCTTTTTCCATAAAAGTTGTAATATCTCCATTTGGTTAAACATCAAACTTTGACCACATTTTCGGATTCAGCATTAAATTTTCTAAAAGAGCAGAGTACATGTAACCTTAAATTTTACGAACTTTTGACCTAAAGAACAGCTTGATCTTCTCCTTATTTAGGGAAGTTACTATGTCTTATAATACTTCAACGCTCACAGTTTTTCAAAGAAAACAAACTATCCACAAAAACTTGCAAATTTAATCAACTTTCGTAATATATACATAAAATATAAACCAACGATATACACTGCCGGTCAAACGTTTGAGACCACCCTGAGCCAAAGTATGTAAATTTAAAAGTTTAATATCTTTAATATCGTTCCGCCTCTCTTTTTCTATCTAATTTTATGTTGATGTTTTTATTTATAAGTAAAAACACTTTGTTTCACTTTTGAGATTTTCTCCGTAATAAATCAATACGAGCTATTCCACTCAGGAAAAAAAGGAACTTAGTTCATAAATATCTAATTAAATTTGAAATGGCTCAACAAAAATTCCCGCTGCCTTCATTTAATATGAATGGGAGATTTTCGTTTCTCAATTTTTAATTCAAATTTCAAATTTTTTAATCCAAGGTTATTCTGTCGGCAAACGAAATTGTTGGAATTAATATGGAAAATACAGTTTGTTTTAAATTATGTATTGAAAACTTAATTTTAATTTCTTCTCTTAAAGGTAGATTAACTTTAAAGATCTAGGTATAAACTATATAAATGCGTTTAATTTTATTTAAATCCATTTATTTTTCACCTAACATCAAACTTTTAAATTTACTGGTATCGTTTCAGGGTGGTCTCAAACTTTTGACCGGCAGTGTACATGGATAGGTAGAAATGCCTTCCACTATAAAAACAGACTCTTCTGTAAGAGTGGTATTCTTCAACACAATCTGCATTTAGGGTTTTAAACCTTACAAATTGACGATCTATTAAGCTAAATCCTAATAATAAATAAATTAATGTAATAACATAACATAAGATCCTCTGATCTGGTGTCGCTTTATTAACAGTTTTCCTTTATTTTCTATTAAACAATAATTTTTTTTTCTTTGCTTTTTATTCTATTGAAGAGTTTATTATGATTAAAATAAATATTTCCATAAACCAATTATCATAATATCTTATTTACACAAGTAACTGATTTGTATGCCAAATGAGAACAGCTAGTTTCACCATTTTTTTTCTTTTAAACTAAGAGGTACTCACTCTGTATAAACTTTATTAACCAATATGAAGATTCCTATTATCAAATTATGTGTATAGTAGTTAGATGTTTAACTTAACTTAAATATTGTAACTAGATGTATCCATTACACAGGCCAACAAAAAAAATGTTTTTGAAAACTTTTTTTTACTTCAATAGCTGATTTTTATAGATTTTTGTGTGCTGAATCCAAATCTGGTCTTAGTTTTTTTGTATCACCCATAGTTTTTGAGAAATTTATTTTATATAATTTAAAAAAGCATATATAACTACTTCATATAAATATAAAGCATTATATAAATGTTTCATGAGGCCTAACTTTATATGTAGAGGTGGTAAGAGAATGTTTTTAGGATCTACAAGGTTTTTGCGGAGAATGTTCTTCTCGCCGGGTTTTAAAGACTCCCTCACAGGCCTTTTCTTTCTTCACCAATGTTGATCCCTTGCTCTACTGTCCCATTCACTCAAAAAACATGGAAATTTGGTAAAACCGCCTTGCTGACCAAGAAGCATGCATGTTACTTTCAAGTCACCTCTTATCATCCAACCATGAGCCGAATAGCCAAAGCTCTCTTTCATATGTACAGAATGGCCAACAGGTATGCGTAAGTGTTACTATTTTGTAATAAAACAGCTTTTAAACTTGTTTTGGAAGAATCAATAAACAGCTTCCAGTCTTCTTTTTTGTATTCAACATCAACTCTTGGATCAGGCCTGGAATGTCTGAGCAGTACACTAAATCACCTTGTTCAAAAAATTTCGAAAACTGCTGCTCTCTCTTCCTATACACATATATGCTAGTTTCAACTGCCAACAAGTTCTTTTCTTTTATCCCAGAACCAAGCAATTCAGCTTTTTCTTTTGTCAACCCAAGATCCCTAACTAAGTCGTTAAGCTCAATCTGAGTAAACAGTTTAGACTATATATTTGCTGTAGCACATTGCAACTCTTCATCATCTTGCTCATCTATATCTATATCTGTTTACGCAGTGCTGCCAACTCTTCTGCATCCAGCACAAATTATTTTACAATTTTATTTGTAGTATATAAAAGCTGTTAAATTCTGTAATAAATCAAAAAAAATAATATATTGATGTGAAAATGTGAAACAATGATAGGTGATACAGCTTAATAAGTGTCATATTTGGATTTAGCACCCTAAAAAACAAAAAAAATTAGGTGTTTTATGTAAAAAAGTTTTTTTATCGTTGGTCTGTGTTATTTTAACATTTTATGAAACTTCAAAATAGAAAACAAAGCTTTATAAGAGTTTCTAGTTGTTTTTAATACGATTTACCAAGTCCCCCGATGTAATTTCTATAACATTTATGAATAATTCCTGCGGTGTTGAATACGCCGATTAAAACTAATACAGTGGCGGGGTTAAGAAATAATACGAAACGATGCTGAGCTAATATCGCTTCATTAGCGAATGAGTCACTCATTAACGCCACAATGGCCGAACTGATTTGACAAGTCTTAGTTTGTTCCAGTTATGTGTCGCAATGTTTGTTGCTCCAGATCATACGTATTATGTTTTTAATAAAATTATGTGTAGAGTGGACCATGTGTTAGTATGTTACCGTGGTAACATAAATCTCATATAACCTTGAGATGGTTGTTAACATTGAGTATTTTTTAAAATTATTAACGCTAAAATGGCTGAATTTATTTTACAAGTCTTTGTATGTTCCAGTTATGTGTCTAAATAATTGTTCCTCCAGATCATACATTCTATGTATACGTACAATAAAAGTGTGTGTAGGATGAACCATATTGTAATACGTTACCATGGCAACGTGAAGTTTATAAAACTTGATCGTTTGCAATGAATATTTTTTTAATCAAGTGATCATACGTTATTATGTTACCATGGTAACATAAAGTTAATACAACCTTGTTTACATTGAGTATTTTTAAATAGACTTCAAAATGGAGGAGCTTCTCAATTCGACTGTATTTTATCCAGTCGATTATAAATCGATAATGATTCTTTTTTTTTTTCTTTTTTTTTTTTTGATCGAATGGATATAGTTTATAGGTCGTCCCATAAAAATTTTATTGAAATAAACTCAACGCTTCTTAAGATTAAAAAAAAAAAAACCGACTTTAACATTAAACCTACTGATTCAAAGCCGTACTAAAAAGTAAGAAAAAACAAAATACACGCACTAACTACTAAACATAGAAAAATAAAGTTAATTTTTAGAAAAAAAAACCGACTTTATACATAAACCTGCATGTACAAACTTAAACTAAAAAGAAAAACAAACAATAAAAAACACACCAACTAACCACTAAAAATTGGAAAATAAGGTTAATTTTTAGAAAAAAACCAACTTATGCATACAAGCATAGATAATTTTGATGATTTTCCATTGTTTTTAAATAATTAAAATGTGTTTTTTTTTTTTTACTTTTTAGTTCACATATTGTCCAATCAATGACTGCTGAAATAAGTTGTTTAGAATCCATGAAATATGCAATTATTTTTTACCTCAGGGCTTCTTTAGAAGTAGCAAAAAGATAAAAATACTAAAAGTCCCCACCCCTGGGGGGTAAACTAATTTTTGGATTCTCTGATCATACATATCTCGAAAACGGTAGACCCAAGAAAAATAAGTTGAAAATAAACATTAAAGCTAATTAAATTTCCTATAAAATTGATTCTAACATCCAACGATTTTCTAGATGTACATTATTGAAAATGATAATTTTCGAGAAAAAAAATGTTTTACCTCACTTTTTGTCAAACATTTGCTTTAAGCGCCAGAAATGTATAAATGAAATTAAAATAAATATAATGCTCTTCAACTTTGATATTGACATTTTTTCTGAGAAACAATCGCGGAAGGAACTGGTGGAAGGAAATGTTTTGACAAAAATTGAGGTAAAAAATGTTTTTTCTCGAAAATTATCATTTTCAATAACGTTTATCTCGAAAACCGTTGGAAGTTCGACAAATATTTATATAATCAATTTTATAGGAAATTTAATTAGCTTTAATTTTGATTTGAAACATATCTTACAAGAGTCCACAGTTTTCGAGATATAATCGAAAAACCCAAAAATGGCACCTTCTCACCTCCTCTCACCGTTAGCTAGACTCTCAGGGGCGGGACTTTAAGTATGTTACTAACGAAGCCCTGAGGTAAAAAACAATCGCATATTTCATTCACTTTACAATATGTTTATTGAATGAACTATAAGTAAGTATTGAATATGAAATGACTTTATTGAAAATGAAATAACAGATATTATAAAACAGAATCAATATATTAAAAAAAATAAAGGTTAAATTTCGTTTTATTCCTTGAACCCCCTGTACACTCAGGTTTAAGACAAATGTAATCTCCTTTCTCTAGTTTTGTTTTTCTAATTTAGTACCGGAATACGCCATTAGAAAGGTAATTCTTCCTGAATGAGGTTAGGCAGTAATGACGCCTGATTGGATGTTTTCTTTTTGAATCGAGGAATACATTTACTTTAAAGTATGAAAATCAACTCTATATTTAGTTAACGTATACATAATAATATTGGTGGATCAAACTTATTACAATTTAAAAAA
Source organism: Euschistus heros (assembly GCA_003667255.2). NCBI lineage: Eukaryota > Metazoa > Arthropoda > Insecta > Hemiptera > Pentatomidae > Euschistus > Euschistus heros. The sequence goes on along the minus strand of RCWM02000207.1, from coordinate 263,092 downwards.
TATCTTACATTTCTATGATTTTTTTTAGTTCATTAGCAGACTAGTTTAAAATTAAATTATTTTAAAATATTACAAAAAAAATAATAATAAAAATAGATTTGGTTTATTTTTCTAGTTCCTATATTAACTATTATATGTAATAACAATTTATTTACGTCCGTAAACAGAAGAGAACACCTCGGTATATTTAAATAAGTTAAAACTGTAGAAGGCTCGGAGACATCAGCTGATTTAATTATAAAAGATGGAATCTGATTGGCTGAGCCGGATCGTACTACACTTCATGTACACTTCATTTGTTTTCAATTATTAATTTCTCTACTGTCCGAATAAAAAACATTTGACAATTCCAGTTCTGACTAGATTTGATGTACGTTCTGAGGCATAAATTTACCGACCATCTCTATAAACTGTACAAGGAGAAACACATTAAGTTAAAAAATATATATTTGAAACAATTATACATGTAAAGGTTTAATTTAACACAAAGTAAAATAAGTTTAAAAAAATTAATGATGTAAATGTAAATGTAAACTTCGATAATTAAGACCAATTCCAGGACCATGGAAGAGAAAGAAGGACAGAACAAGTCATCTTTACAAGACTAAGAATCGGAGACAACAAATTAACCCACCGTTATTTATTGGAAGACAAGCAACCCCTAAAATGCAACGAATGCCAGGTAAACCTGACTATAGAACACATTCTTTTTGAATGCCAAAAATACTAAAAGCAAAGAAAAGATAGTCTGATGAATAAAGAAATTTCAACATTGCTTGAAAACAACGCGTGTCTCCACAACCACATTATTCAATTTTTAAAACAAACAAACCTGTACAAGGAATTATAGTTCTCAACCTTAGTATGGTGCCTCTAACCAAATGTGGTGGTACATGGCACCAGAAAGTAAATAAATAAATTTAAAAAAAGTAAATAAGTTATTAATATATAAATGAAAGAATTAGTTGTAATAAAACGATTTTTTTTTTTTTAAATAATACTGTTTGATTATTACTAATAATGGCATAATTCAGATCAAGATGGCATGTATGCCATCAATTTAAAACGTCTCATAAAAATATATTTTTCTGCTGCCTGGGATTTATATTTAAATAATTTAAAAAAATTTAAAATAAAATGCAACATAAATGCTGTGAAATTTTTTTACTTATTATTCTGTTACAAGTAAAACAATTAAGGTTTATAATCTTCTTTTCAGACGCCTCGGAGGATTATCGGGAATGGAGTGGGAAGCATGTTGTGACACTAATAATTTGAATGGTTGTAGAGTTTGCTATGAAAGGATAGATATCTGGTTTGAGCTAAGTCAGAAACGTAAGGTATACTAAGATCTTTGGTGGATAAGTTTGTTTGTGACGAAGTAAGAAGCATTTAGGATTTTTCGGAGGATTTTGGATTGTAAGGATTGGATAGAGAGGAATTGGATGGTCTAGTGGAGCCCCAATGCCCAACTCCGTAGGTCCAAATAGATCTAATCACAGTCATGTAAATAAGCCTTTTGTAATGAATTGGTAGCATTTGTCTAGTAAATGTTAAAGTAGTCTGTAACGACGAGCAGTTTCTGGTCGTTTTGAGAAACACATTAAGTTAAAAAAAAAAAAAAAAAAAAAATCATATAAAACAATTATAAGTGTAAAAAGAGGTTTAATTTAAAACAAAGTAAAATAAGTTAAATAAAATTTATGTTGTAAATTGTAAATGAATAAATTTATATATATAAAAAAATGTAAATAAGTTATTAATATATAAATAAAAGAATTAGTTATAATAAAAAACTTTTTTTTTTTTTTTTTTTTTTTTTTATTCTACTTGATTATTACTAATAATGACATAATTTAGATCAAGATGGCATTTAAAAAAGTCCCATAAAAATATTTTTTCAGCTGCCTGGGATTTATATTTAAATAACTTTTAAAATAATTTAAATAAAATTCGACATCAATGCATTGAAATTTGTTTACTGATTATTCTATTGTAGGTTACGCAATTTTGTTCTCTATATCCGAAATATTTCTCAGAAGACGAAGGTAAAAACCGGCCGTTCAAACCCCGAATGGAAATCACAAGCTGTGTAGCAACTCAGGTGGGCTGGTCCAGGTAATTAATGGCTTCTGTCCCCTTTAGGCAGAGATCTTATCATCTTCTGGGGAATGCTAAGTGACATGGGAGGGAACTAAATCGATATTTAAAAAAAAAAAAAAAAAATCGAGTCAGTTATTTAGCAGTAATGTGGTAATCTTACTACTGTCAGTTAAGGTGATAAAGATATTACAGAAGTAATATCGATAGTACAGAAGGATTTATGTGATTAGGAATTCAGGTTATCTTGCAAAACTTGCCGAGACAGCAGGACTTGAACGTGGATTTAAGTGGTACCTGGAAACAATTTCGTAACAGATTCTGGAGAATAAGTTCCATAATCATGGATTGAGGCTTCTTACGTAAATGTTTAAAATAAACAAACATATTTATTAGCAAACGTTTCTGCCAACTTTGATGGCTTTCATCAGAGAAAAAAAAAAAAAAGAAATGAATTACTACATTTTATAAGTAGTAAGTAAATAATCGTTTATCAAATATTAAATCGCTGTTTATTAAATAAATTTTTAAATTGTATTATTTTCATTCGAAAATTTGTTTCATTTTTAAACTTAAATCCCTGCATGTCGTGAAGAAGTAGATAAATTAAAATTGTGCACTTTTCAGTTCAGGCATTTATGATCGTTTTCCTGAATCTTGTCATTACTCAAAACCACTATTTTGCGACAAAATAGATATTTTAAGCTCTTATAAAGAAGCACAACTTTATCATTTTTTATAATGCTGATCTTAGAAATCCTCGTTTAAGGGTAATAATGAACTCTAGGAATGTGTATAGGAAGAAATATATAGATATTCCATATATCGACAATTTCTTTTAATTTTATTGTATTTTTTAAAAATCAATTTATTGAAATTTTCAATTATACAAATATATACATCAAGTAAATTTGTTGATAACGATTACAATAACATGTCAAAACTTGAAAAGAACTACTCATCAATAGCACTTCAATAAAAATTCTACACTAGAAGGTCTCTAGGCAATCTTCTTTTCAGACGTCTCGGAAGATTATCAGGGAATAGAGTGGGAAGCAAGTTGAGAAACTAATGGATTGGAGTGGTTATGGAGCTTACTATGAAAGGATAGGTATCTGGTTTCGGCTAAATCAGCAACATATGGAACATTAAGGACTTAGTGGATAAATTTATTGTTGAAAAAGTAAGGATCATTGAGAATTTTGGATAGTAAAGATTGGATACGAGATGAATTAGAAGGTTTAGTTGAGCCCCAAAGCTCAACTCCGTACGTCCAAATAGGTATAATCACAGTCATGTATATAAGTCTTTTGTAATTAATTGGTAGCTTTGATCGTTTGTCTAGTAAATGTTGAAGTAGTCTGTAACGACAGGCATTTTCTTGTCGTTTTATTCTTGTGGACGATTTTTTGAATTTTGAATATAGATACACGATATCGGTGAACAAAAATATCGATAATCCGATGTACCGTGATTTTATTTTATTTATTTATTATTATTTTTTTTTTTATTATGAAATCCCATTTTAAATATTTCTATCATGTTACAATGATATCACTTCTCATTGCATCGTTTTAAATAATTTAGGTAACCAAATGGAACTATTGTTTCAACAAACAAAATTTTTATATAATAGAAATTACATAGCAAATATTTTTTAGTTGCTATCTTCTTAAATAATTTTTCGAACTTAGTATAAATCGATTTTTTCGGTATCGTATTTAGAAAAATCGTATCGGCATATGTTTAGTGTAATTATTATTCATTTATGAATAATTATAAAGTTGTATAAAATATATATTATGTTGTTAACAAGAGTAGAACGAGAAAAGAATACGACCCAGCCCTGTTAGCAGATGTACAACAGGTGAGTCCCAGCTCCGGATGTCAACATATCGTCCACCTTTCTCTTTGCTCCATCGAGTCCTTAAGGTTAAGGATGATCTGAATTCAACTCAGGATACGCAGAGAATATAATACAAGGATACCTATAATGTATATTATATATATTAGGGATGTTTCGTTTTAACTCGATCTAACTGATTATAGATATCGAGAATCGAGAATCTAAAGTCGATCCCGAAAAAACACTCATATACTAGATCAACACAGCTTTAAATAGGATTTGAAACAATTCTCTTTAAAAATCAAACATAGCTACTATAATCCAAACGTTATTAAAAATAACATCCGGAGAAACATCAGTGCTTAGTTAAGCACCAACAGTGTTTAGTTAAAAGTTTTTTAAACATTATCTATTTAATTATATTCTTACTGTTTGTTTGTTTACTATTTATTGATATTTACAAATATATATTATTGAGACCATCTTCTTTTCAGATGCCTCGAAGGGTTATCGGGAATAGAATGCGAAGCAAGTTGAGAGACCAGTGGCTTTGCGTGGTTATGAAGGTTATCATGTAAGGTTTGAGCGATGTATTGAGTATGAAATGAACAAAAACCTTCGAAATATTTATATAATTAAAGGGTTTGTAAAATAACTTTTTTTTTGTACATTATCTGAATTAATATAGGCAAAATATTCAAGACAATTCATTTTATCATTTTCTCGACTAAAAGTTTCTTAATTTTTTTATGAATTTACATTTCTATATACGTAAATAAAATGTACTTAAGTAAAATGTATCAAATTAAAAAATATAATGTACCTAAGTTAGCGTTGAAAAATCTCCAGCCTCCCGTAGAATGAGCTAACAAAGTCGGAATATCCTTCCGCCATCTTAAAACAGTTAAATATTTTAAAACAATATCCTGGAGGACAAGAATGGCGGAAGTTATCCTTCGGATTACTCAAAAACCGTTAAAACAGCATCCTTAAGGACGAATAAAAAAAACTAATAAAATTCCGCCATCTTAAAACAGCATCCTTCAGGACGAAAAACTAATATCTAATTGTGGAAGGAGAGAGCGGCCAAGGATGTCCTTCGGCCTCAAAAAATCGTCAGATCCTGGCAGATCTGTAAAACAGTGTCCTTGTAGCACTGTTTAACCTGTGCTTTTATTATATACGTAACAGGATTTTTTTTTACAAATAAAATAATAAATTAATATAACTAAGCAAAATTGAAAAAAAGCACCAAAAAATTTTAAAATTACGTAGTTTTTTTTATTAACAGGGTTTATATCCGACCCTTGCATTTGTGTTGGAATATTTATTTTCTTAAAGATTACGAAGAATTCGTAAAATATTCTTTTTTTAAATGGATCGTAATTAACTAACAATCATATACTATAAGATACAGATAATAAATGTTAATCTCCGTTAATTAATTAATTGTTGTTGTTTTTTTTGTTTTGGATTCGATTTACTTTTATAGCTTTAAAAAAATTAATTTTTGTAATAGCAATTCATTTTTTAATCACGGGGAATCTAGAATCAGGAATCTAAATTTTTGTACCGGTAGGGTATAAAAAAACAAAAAAAAAAAACAATTTGGTTGAAAACATACATATACTACTATAAGAATTTTTTTATTTGAAAACTCGTTTCGAATGATGAAGAAAAGAAATTATTGGTCTTAATTTTCAGACACCAAAATTTGTTAAGACATCTCAAAATTAAAATTTAGATAAAACATTCAATATACTATTTAAAACAAAAATCTTTAATGATTTTAAACTATTTTATTATTTTTAATTGATTCGTAAATATTATATTTAAGAATATTTCTTAAGTGATGTATTAAAATTGTATATTTATGAACCATTAGAAATAATAAAATCGTTCAAAACCAATTCAGATTTTTTTTTTTTTTTTTTTTTTTTTTTTTTTTTTTTTTTTTTTTTTTTTTTTTTTTTTTTTTGTTTTTTTTTTTTTTTTTTTTTTTACTGATAAATATTTCCAATCGTCCCATTTTAAATTTTCATTTTGCCTGCCTAAGGTGAGTACAAGATTCATTTTTCACATGCCAGTGCTCATGTTAAGGAAATATCGTATGTTTTTACTAATGATAATTGTTTAACAATTGAAAATAGTTTTTAAATATAAAATAATTACAATAGAAGTGGGAATTAATTCACCAATCCTTTATAACATCATGCGTACCTCAAGTGACATACATATACATTTGAATTTATGGAGAAATAGCAAGATACAATGAAATATTTTTATATATGAATTTTTAATAATTTTGTTATATTAAAATTTAAAAATATTAGTTTTTGTTTTATAATACCCCTTTTAGATTATCTAAATCACTAAATCTGAACAAAATTACATTTTTTTTTTTTTTTTTTTTTTTTTTTTTTGTCGATTAAATACAGTCGATAACAATATTTACAGCTGAATTAAGAACGACGCCAGTCTAATGTTTTTTTTTTTTTCTTTCTTTTTTTTTCCTATTCAAGCGCATTCCATACCAAGAAGCCATTTATTGTCGTCTGATAATCTAATTGAAATGTAAATTAGAAATACGAAATTTCGAGTTCAATTCATTGCCTGATGTAGATCGTTATAAAATGAATATAAAATTTAAAACTGCATATGCATTAATATATATGCATATATTAAATATAATTTATACAATAATTATCGTAACATAAATAAAAAAAATTGAAAATAAAATGAATGACATGAATGATAAATAAAAATGTAAATATAATATATAAAAACCTTTAACCGCTCTTTAAAAAAAAAATTAAAAATAGTTTAACCTAAATGAATTTAAATATTTTTTTCATATGGTACATGTTTTTACGGGGACTAACTAGGTTTCAAGTGTATAACCGTCCGTTACCTCTAGTAATAATTATTAACTCATCAACAAAAAAAATTAATATTATTAATTAATATTTATATTATTATTATTAAAATTGTTTAAATTTGAATCATTAATAACAAAAATTCCAACACAACACGTAGTGGCTCTTGTATTTATTTGATGTTCACAAGTTATCATAAATCTATATTCACTATAACCGGAAAATTATTGTACATAAAAATCCTACCCGAATGTAAATACCCATCCTAAAAAACATGTACCATTTGTCCTTGCTTTAGATACTTGATCTAAATTTACATAATTTTCTTTTTCTAAATCATGAGATATGAATTGATAGCTCCACTTACCTCTTTCTTCGATGACACCGGACACGGCTTCCAGACACAGAAGAACAAGGACTCCGAGAGGAGACAGACCGGCAGAAGAAGACGCCATGGCTTGTACACAGACACTAGAGGACGGACACTGGATAAGAAGTACACGATAATAGTACGCACTACAGTGACATGTCAGGACGAAGGACGAACACGCGCACAGGACACAGTTAGCCTTCGAGAGCCAGCAACGTTATGCCGGCTCCTTCTCCACTCCCCCCCTCCAACGCTCCCCCACCACTCTTCGTCTCTGGAGGATGTTACTTATGTATTTGTATTTGTATGTTCGCATTTGAATATTTTCAAGTTCCTTGGATTTTATTAGATGAACCTAATATTTAGTAATCAAGTAAATGATAAATTTATTAAATATGAGTTTAATAAAGTCAAAACTCGATAAATCAAAATTGAAAGATTTACTTCGAGTTATCAATTTTTCGAGTAATCGAGTTTTTCCGAAAAAATGAGTGACTAACTATCGAAGATTAGCTCTTTTTTCTTCTCACACCTAAAAGGCTTTATTATCGATAAGAAAATTCCATCTTCCATCGGTGTATTTCGATGTTTTGATTATGCTTGTGCGTGTTAAGAAGGAAAACTATCAATTTATTTTTCATCGCAGTTACGTAACTCCGATCTAATCTGATCACTTCTTGGTATTATACAGTGTATCTCATAGTGTATAGAAAAAAATTGGGTGAAACTACATCAAACATGTAGCAAAATGCCGCAGATCTTACGTTTCTATTCCAATCAGTTGCAGATATATAATAAAACAAAGACTTTTTTGAGGAAACCACGTTTTTCTTCATAAAAGCTATAATATCTCCATTTTGTTTAAATATTTTTCAAATTTTGACCATATTTTCGGATTTAGCAATTAATTTTTTATAGTAGTTGAGTAAACTCTAATTTCACAAACTTGAAATTCACAAAGAACAGCTTGATCTTCACCTTATTTGGGAAAGTCACAATGTCTTATATTACTTCAACGCTCACCGTTTTTTGAAAAAAACTATCCACAACACGTCAAGTCTCACGAAAACTTGAAAATTTAATAAGCTTTCGAATGATATGCTAAACGTAATGATTTTGTTTCGATTTCATGGAGAAATTTACTTTTGAAACCGAAAAAAACATGGTGTTCAAATTTGGCATACAAATCAGTTACTTGTGTAAATAAAACATTATGACAATCCCTTAATGAAAATGTGAATTTTAAACATAATAAACTCTTCATTGGATTAAAAAGCAAAGAAAAAAATTATTGTTTAATAGAAAATAAATAAAAACTGCCAATAAAGCGACACCAGATCAGAGGATCTTATGTTATTACATTTATTTATTTATTACTGTAATTTCGGATTTTATTTTATTAACTTTTCAATGTAAGGTAAATGATAATGGACACAGACCATAATTTGCTATTAGATTCTGAATGCAGATGGATTAAGCAATACCACTTTTTGAGATGAATTTTATGGGCAGATGAGTCTGTTTTTACAGGGGAAGGCATTTTTACCGTTCCATGTGGAGTATCGTTAGCTTATTCATCTTTGTATTGTAGTCGAAAATCATAGTTTGCCCAACAGATTGAATGGTGAGATTACTATGATTTGTTACAAAATATCCTACCATAACTTCATCACGATATTCCATCTAAGTTCGGCAAAATATGATTTTCCAACACCATGTTGCTCCTCCACATTATTCGAAAGCAATACGAATATAAACCAACGATATACATAGATAGGTATAAATGCCTTCCCCTGTAAAAACAGACTCATCTGCCCGTAAAATTCACCTCAAAAAGTGGTATTCTTCAACACCATTTGCATTCAGAAGCTAACGACTAAGTTGATATCTATGTTCATTATCATTCGGTTTTAGACCTTAAAATGATAATTTAATCAAATAAATCCTAAACAATAATAATAAATAAATATATGGTATAACATAAAATTCTTCGATCTGGTGTCGCTTTATTGGCAGTTTTCCTTTATTTTCTATTAAACTATAAATTTTTTCTTTGAATTTTATCCCAATGAAGAGTTTATTATGTTTAAAATGCACATTTCCTTTAACGGGTTGTCATAATGTTTTATTTACACAAGTAACTGATATGTATGCCACATGAGAACACCATGTTTTTTTTTCTGTTTCAAAAGTAAATTTCTCCATAAAATCGAAACAGAATCATTTCTTTCAACATATCATTCGAAAGCTGATTAAATTTTCAAGCTTTTATGAGATAGTTTTTTCGAAAAACGGTGAATGTCAAAGTGATATAAGACATTGAAACTTCCCTAAATAAGGTGAAGATCAAGCTGTTCTTTAGGTCACATGTTCAAAATTCAAGGTTACACGTCCTCTGCTATTATAGAAAATTTCATGCTAAATCTGAAAATGTGGTTAAAGTTTGAAAAATATTTAAACAAAATGGAGATATTACAGCTTTTATGGTAAAAACTGTGGTTTCCTCAAAAAAGTCTATCTATTTATCGTATATCTGCAACAAATTGGAATAGAAAGGTGAGGTCTGCGGCATTTTGTCTACATTTTTGATCTAGTTTCACTCAATTTATTTATTTATTTTTTTTTATACTAAGAGGTACTCACCCTGTATAAGAACTATCTATATTGGTTGGAACGAAAATAGTCATGTTCAAAATCCCTCCTTGCTCTAAACTTTGTTTATTACGAATAATCATTAATTATTAATTCAAGTAATTGGATCCTTTTAATTCTAAAATTAAGATTATAGATAAAGTCTAAAGAGGCAAGAAACTTCCCGTGGTTACAGACTACTTCAACATTTACTAGACAAACGATCAAAGCTCCCAATTCATTACAAAAGACTTATTTACATGACTTAATAACAGTCTAATAACGACCTATTTGGACGTACGTTGAGCTTTGGGGCTCTACTAAACTATCCAATTCATCTCGTATCCAATCCTTACAATCCAAAATCCTTCAAAAAATCCTCAATGCTCCTTATGTTGTCACCAATAAACTGATCCATAAAGATCTTAATGTTCCATATGTTGCTGATTTAGCCCAACCCAGATACCTATCCTTTCATAGTAAGCTCCATAACCACTCAAATCCATTAATTTCTCAACTTGCTTCCCACTTCATTTCCTATAATCCTATAATCCTAAAATTTTATTTAAGTGCTGCTGATGAATAGTTCTTTTCAAGTTGGTACATGTCACTGTAATCGTTATCAGCTCATTTACTTGATGTACATATTTGTATAGTTGTAAATTTAAATGAATTGATATATATAATAAAAAAAAGATTATAGATAGGTGTATCAATGATCTTTTGTTTTTGCCAGTCAGGAAGAAATACGAAATATTTCGTATAGATTTAAAACAACACACACACGATTAATCGAATCAGAGAGGACCCAGGTACAGAAATGCTCACTCCACTGCACACCTATCAATTACCTTATGGGTCTATTCTTGTCCACCATTATCCATTCTTCAAGATCTAGAACCGACGCTTCATTCATCATGCTCGAAGACGAAGGCTGAATGGTGGACAGACCGATTGGCCCTGGAAGATCGCATCAGTAGTGTTCCCCGACCACCTGTAGTTCTGCATTCCTCGTCGACTTTTTCTAATGCAAGGCCTAAAATACAAGGACATCGACCTGACCAGACCCGAATTTTCGGCTGAGTTCTTAAAAGATCATAACTCAATTTGCTAAGCAACGTATAAATTGGATAACGCGGCCATCAAAACAATAAAAGTATTACCTTGTTCAAAAATTAATGCAGTTTTCTTGTTTAAATTTCTTATTTGCTCATAACTCAGTGATAGAACTTTTAAAGTTAATCATAGTAAGCTCATAACCACTCAAATCCATTAGTTTCTCAAGCTATTTACCCGATAATCACAGTTGTAGAGATTTTCAATAAAATGAAATATGACATTCTTTTCATTTCTAATGATCATTTACTTGATGTACATAACAGTATTTAAATTTTAATAAAATGGCTTTTTTTCTGACCTAATGTTTATTTTAGTTTTTCTCCTAATGATTGTTTTTATAATAATAACCACAAATTCAATAAAGACTCGGGAGTTAAAATAATACATCAATTAGAAAATAGCCTAAAAATTAAATATTTATGAATCATTAGAAATAATAAAATCGTTTAAAACCGATTTAAATTTCTGTTTAAATGACCAGATAAACATTTCCAATAGCCCCATTTTAAATCTGTTTCCAATAGGAACGGAAAAGTCCAAAGAGTCATAGGTGAAATCCCATAGTAAACCCCAAAAATTTAACCCACCTGCCCCCCCCCCCTCCCCTGCCCACTTCCCCTTTCCTCGATGAATATATTTCAGATATCTAATAGATGTCCTGAGGTGAGTACCAATGTTTGATTTCTTGTGTTACTTTTTTGAAAACTTTAGTATATGTGATCCTTGTAACATAGAGCTGATGTGTTGAAAATTTTGTATGTTTTAGAACTGAAGATGAATGTTTAGCGTTCGAAACTAGTTTTCCAATAGAAATGGCAATTAATTCATCCATCCTTATTGTATTGCTCCTTCAATACCGTCATATTTTTAGAGACCTCGGAGGTTTTTGGGGAATAGAATCGGAAGAAAGTTGAGATACTAATGGATTTGAAAGGTTATAGCCTTTTCTACAAAAGGATAAATTTCTGGTATGAGCTAAGTCAGAAACGTATAGAACATTAAGGTCTTGATGGATATGTTTATTTTTGACAAAAAATGGAGCATGAGAATTCCACAAAGGATTTTGGATTGTAAGGATTGGATACGGGACGAATTGGATGGTTTAGTGGAGCCCTAAAGCTCAACTCGGAATGTCCAAATGGGTCTAATTACTGTCATATATATGAGTCTCGTGTTATTAAATGAAAAATTTGAACGTTTGTTTAGTAAATGTTGAATGAGTCTAAAATGAAGGGCAGTTTCTTGCCGTTTTAGTCTAGTATGTAATTGTGATTTTAAAAAATAATCATTTAATGTATTTTAAAAAATTGTGTGCCGATTTTAAATTATAATTATATTAATTAATTTAAATTAAATTAAATTAAATTATAATTTTAAGAAATTTTGTACAACACAGTATTCTAACCTGAAGCACTATTCGAAAAACTTCCATAACAAAGCTCCGACACTAGTGATAAGATGAGCCATAAAAATTTTACCTGTAACTAGTTACCATGGCAACCTACGCGTCACCATCTACTGTTGCTATCCGATCTGCGGTTGCTAGAGATCACTAAGGCAATTAATAATAATAAAGGCAAAAATAAAATATATTAACAATATTAATAATACTACAATTTCAACAGAAAATATTTATTATTTATTTTTATTGGATTAGTTTTTTAAGAAAATTTGAAAATAAGGTAAAAAGAAAAATGAATTGTTTCAAAACGTTTAATTAAACGCTTATGTTGATATTTATCCATAATGGTAACAAAGCATCTCCATTATCTGACGGATCTCAAAGAATCAATTTTTTTTTTTTTTGTTTTTTTTAAGGTAACAAAAACTAAACCAAACAGAACTTTTTGGAGAATTTCCATTTTAGTGCAGGTATATCAAACTAACTCTAGAAGTCATTGTTCTCCAGAGATCTAAGGACAGGAGTTGTACTGGAAGGATCGTGGCTCCATCCGGTAGGAGAACCATTAAATGCGGTGTACCACAAGGTTCCATCTCGGCCCTTTGGTATGCGCTACCTCCGGGCTTCGGCCAGCTCATGTCAATTGTCTCAGTAATACTGCCTAAAGGCAATTGCTAATGTAGATCCATAGTTGCATAACTATGAATACTATCATAAATATAATTTTATTAAGAAATAAAAATTCTATAAGTGTACAATCCTTCGAAAAATTTTGAATGTTATTTACAAAGTCACGAATAAATTAAGCTATGGCAATCGTAATATTTCTTAAGTTAATAATTTGGCACAAACCAAATAAGATGCGTCAACCATATTAAAAAAAAAAAAATAAATAAAAAAAAAATAGTGTATAAAATTCACTGTGACAAGTATCACATGCAATAGCTCACGTTTTATCAGATATAGGTTGCATAGTAGCGAGACTAAAACATCTAGTATGAGGACCCTTGGAACAGAATTCATCTGGACTTCTTCGTCCGTTTTAAGGACAAAAATATTACTGCTTGTGGTAGATGTTTTTTCTAGTTGGATAGCCATTTTCATTGTTAACGACATGACTACTAAAAAAACAATTTAATTAATAAAATCACAGCTGCTGTCTTGATACGGCCTTTCTAGGAGCATGGTCACATGTTTTTAATATTTGCCCCGATTCTTCAGGAGATTTGGGATTAAATGATTCTTATCGATTTTTAGGGACTAATCAAGACAATTAGATTACCAAGAATTTAAAACAATGCCCTTAAATAATCAAGCTGAAATTAAAAAGTCGGATTATTGAAGATAAATATTCGCAGTTGGAATATGAAGATAGATGCAATATGGTGATATCATTGGACCATGATCAGGGGCGGATCGGGAATTTTCGGCCCACCGGGCAAATGCTCTTGACCGGCCCTCAGGGGCCAAACCCCCCCTTCACCCATCACACAAAAGATAACCCTGTTCACAATATGAACTTCAATTCTAAACATACTCACTCATTCATTTTATGAGGGCGTTAAAAGGTTGTAAATAATGCTAAAGCATACAATTTAATTCAAACAACAATTTTATTATAATTTTACCAAAATGATGGAATGATTTTAAGAAACTTTCTATATTCTACAAAACTTGATACGAAGCATTGTTTACTTAGACAACGCTCGTCAAGAAATTTCGCTTTTAAGGGGGCCAAATAGGGCCTCAAGTCTCGAGTGGAGTTTTTTTTTAATAAGGATTTAGTTTTCCTATAACCGATTAAACGTAAATATTTACTTTTTTCCCTTTCTTCCCGGTCCACCGGCCCTTTTCCTGTCCGGCCCACCGGGCGATTTCCCGGTGTCCCGATCCATTTTGTTATTCATAAAGGATTTTCATTATACAAGAATACAGATTATTTTTAAATCCATTAATTGTTCATACTGATTTTCAATCCCGAACACACTACTGAAACAACGTCCACGGAAATATCAGGGCGAATTCCCATCTACTATATTGCTGTATTCCGCCTCAAAGGGTTTCGGAAATAAAATAGGAAGCAAGTTGAGAGACTAGAGGGTTTTAATGGTTATGGAATTTACTATGTAGGCTAGGTATCTTGTTAAGATTACATCAGAAACATATGGGAGCATTAAGGTCTTTATAGATGAGTTGGTGACAAAGTAATGAGAATTAAGGATTTTTCAGAGTATTTTGGGGAGCAAGGCTTTGGCTATGAGATGATACAGATAGTTTAGTGGAGCCCTAGATCTCAAATATATATGTCCACATAGGTCTTATAACTGTCATGTAAATGAGTCTTTTCTAACTTATTGGAAGGTTTGAAGTTTGTCTTGTAAATGTTGAAGAAGACGAAAACGACGGGCAATTTCTTGTCTTTTTATTCTTGTCTATGGATTCCAAGTTAAGCGTTTGTCCAGTTGGAGTCCTAGGTAGCGGATCTGTTCAACAGAGTTCAGTAGAATATTATAAAACGATTTTGTAGGACAGGAAGTCGTGAGTTATTTGATGAAATTTGTTTGGATCTTATTCAACTCTACAATTTTGACACCATTGTTCAAGTGGTATGATATTGAAGTTCTTGGGATGCAGTGAAGGGATTATGATTTAATGATATCACATATGTGTCATCAGCGTACGTAGTGGGGACACATATTCATAAAGAATTTTAAAATGAATTATTTTTTTAAGCGTTTTATGAATTATAGTTACATGTTGTAGATAACAAATGCTATCAGCTTTTTATTAATTTCATCAGCTGATTTTTTTTAATAGATTTGGTAGGCATTTTGAGCTCTCATATAAATATTTGTTTGTAATAGCTATTTTTAAATCGAGGTATCGATATGATGAATCAATTTTTTCCTATCGTCTCCGATATAGAAAATCAAAAAGTACTGACTCATCAGCAATTCTTATAAATAAAAAAAACAGCTGTTCCTTTGCCGTCATATTGTTTATACCTTAAAGTCAGTATTATAAACGGGGCTAAGTACTGTTTATAGAGGGTGAGTCTTTCACATAGATTTTTAATTGATATTTGCTTCTCATAAGAGCTTTCTAAGAACTGATCCATATAGGGCATTTTAATTTATTTTTAGTTATAATAATGAATTGTTATAGGTAGAAAATTTTATTTTTTATTCAATCTATCCGAAGACTATAGATGGTATAAAGAACATTCTATTACAGCGGTTCAACACACAGCAGAGGCAGGTACAAGGGAAGGTACTCAGAGCCTACCTGTTCTTATCAGTGGCTCCCACTTCAGTCACCTCCTTATCACAAGTACCACTAATCAGAGAGGCAGTACAGGTCAGGTTCTATTTCGGTAGAGCCAAAGTGCTAAGGCAAATAATAACAAAACACTTTTGAAGAAAAATAATAAAACTGCTAACCTGAACTATGACAAAAAAAAATTTTTTTTTTTTTTTTGGTTTATATTACTAGGTTATTTAGGTAATATGTTTTTTTTAATAATAATACGTATAAAAAAATATTAAAGTTTATTATTATTGAGAATTCGAAGCTGAATTGTGTAGGTACCATTTGTTCCAAGTAAATTTAAAATATCCACAAAGATGATCTCTCTGTAGTGCGAAATGTACAAAACCTGTTCAAAGTAGCCCCTTTGTTTACTTTATTGAAATTTACAACTGTACAATATATATATTTGTATATACATACATACATCCAGTAAATGTATAGACAACGATAATAATAACATGTTAAAACTTAAAAGAACTACTCATCAGTAGCACTTTATTAAAAATTCTACACTAGAGGGTCTCTAGGCCATCTTTGTTTCAGACGCCTCGGAGGATTATCAGGAATAGAGTGGGAAGCAAGTTGAGGAACTAACGGATTTAAGTGATTATGGAGCTTACTATGAAAGGATAGGCATCTGGTGTGGGATAAATTAGCAACATATGGAACATTAAGATCTTTATGGATAAGTTTATAGGTGACAAAGTAAGGAGCATTAAGGATTTTTCGAAGGATTTTTGATTGTAAGGATTGGATACGAGATGAATTGGATGGTTTAGTGGAGCCCCAAAGCTCAGCTCCGTACGTCCAAATAGGTCTAATCACAGTCATGTAAATGAGTCTTTTATACTTAATTGGGAGCTTTGAACGGTTGTCTAGTAAACGTTGAAGTAGTCTGTATTGTATAAATTTAAATTCGTTTTTGTTTTTTACATTCGTTTCCCTAACAATTGGTTTTTGTTTTTTTTCTCATATAAGTATATATACATGACATTGTATAGACTAATAGATGTGCACAGATATATGTAAACACCCTATATCTACATAAGCAGGAAGCAGATGTGTGAATATATGTTTTTGTGTATCTGTAAATATTTCGACTTATCAACATGCAAGTAGTTCTAAAAAATTTTCTATATATTTTTCGTTTCTAGTCATTAGTTGTACTTGATTTTATTGATTTATTTTATATATATATATATATATATATATATATATATATATATATATATATATTTTTTTTTTTTTTTTTTTTTTTTTTTTTTTTTTTTTTTTTTTTTTTTTTTTGAACACGTTGTAATTATATAAACATGTAATTATTATATCTTTATATTGTTATTATTATTTCTTTTCTCTCTGCTTTTTCTTATTTATATATTTTTACCGAAAGTGCCATTTTCTATTTTATATTTATATATTACCTTTTATTCATATTATTATCTTCATTTGAAATTAAGATAGCCAGACTATTGTACAACTTATTATACATGTCTGTAATTCCTAGGGGACAATATGTCCCATAATAAAGATTATTTTTTCATTTCATTTCACATGACACGGATATAAGAAATCCTGCTTTTAAGGTTAATAGTTAAAACCTTTCCAGGAGTCCAACTTATGTATGTACACATATGTTGTACAATTCGATACATACCTTCCCCCTAAGCTTCCTGAATAAAGTATAACCGAAAGAAATTATGAATGATACGAAGAGTGATAATTTCAAAAGAAGTGTTTTTTCTTTCATTACAGAAAGAGGAAGAAAGAAACTTCTTTGAGGATCCGTTTAGAGACGCCGTTGAAGAATAGAGAGTGACTCAACAATATGGAAGGATGACTTGGAGTTCTCTATGCCACTTCTTCTGCCAGTGCCTCCATGCGAGTTCTTTGACATGGTTCCTCCACGGCCTCCTTCATCGCCCTGTCGCCCTTTAAAAAGAATCTATAATACGGCTGAGTTCATATCAGTAAACGTGGATCTGGAGTTATTCGAGTATATATTTTAATAATTTTATTATATTATATATATAATTTATATATATATATATATATTATATATATTATTATATATTATATATGACTTTAGGGCAAACTATGTATGTTTTTCCAACACTATTCGACAGCAATACAAAGATGAATAAACCAACGATACCTCTGATGGAATGGTAGAAATACCTTTCCCTATAAAAACAGACTCATCTACCATAAAATTCTCCTCAAAAAAATGGTATTCTTCAATATCATCTGCATTCAGAAGCTAACGGCAAAATTAAGTTCTATGTTCATTATCATTGGGTTTTAAACCTTACATTGAAAATCTAATAAAATAAATCCTAAATAATAATAATAAATAAATAAATGTAATAACATAAGATCCTTTGATCTGGTCTCGCTTTATTGACAGTTTTCCTTTATTATCTATTAAACAATAATTTTTTTTTCTTTGCTTTTTATTGCAATGAAGAGTTTATTAGGTTTAAAATGCACATTTTCATTAAGGGATTGTAATAATGTTTTATTTACACAAGTAACTGATTTGTATGCCAAATGAGAACGCCATATTTTTTTCGGGTTTCAAAAGTGAATTTCTCCATGAAATTGAAACAAAATCAAAAGTTTTTGTGAGATTTCACGTTTTGTAGATAGTTTTTTTTTCGAAAAAAAAAACGGTGAGCGTTGAAGTAATATAAGACATTGTGACTTCCCCAAATATGGTGAAGATCAAGCTGTTCTTTAGATACAAAGTTTGTAAAAGTCAAGGTGTTATGTACTTTGCTCTTATTGGAAATTTAATGCTAAATCCGAAAATGTGGTCGAAATTTGAAAAATATTTAACAAAGTGGAGGTATTACAGCTTTTATGGTAAAAAAACGTGGTACTTTTTTCGATTTCAAAAGTAAATTTCTCCATGAACTTAAAACAGAAACATTACTTTTACATATCGTTCAAAAGCTGATTAAATTTGCAAGTTTTAGTGAGATTCGCAGTTTTGTGGGTGCTTTTTTTCAAAAAAACGGCGAGCGTAGAAATAATATAAGACATTGTAACTTCTCTAAATAAGGTGAACATCGAGCTGTTCTTTGGATCCCATGTTTTTAAAATTCAAAACTACATATACTCTGCTCCTACAAACAATATAATGCTTAATCCGAAAATGAGGTCAAAGTTTGGAAAATATTTAAACAAAATGGAGATATTACAGGTTTTATGACTAAAGACGTGGTTTCCTTAAAATTCTTTGATTTGTCGTATATCTTCAACGGATCGGAAAAGAAAGGTGAGGTCTGCGGTATTTTTCTACATTTTGGATCTAGTTTCACCCAATTCTTTTTTATACTAAGAGGTACTCTACCCTGTATATCTTGTCATAATGTCCCAAAACAATGATGTACAATAATCAGTGAATAAGTTACAAATTATTGCAAAAAAAAAATAAAATAAACATTGATATAAAAAAAAAAAAAAAAAACTCACTAATCACAAATCACTTGAGATACGCTTGATGAATTTTTTTTTTTTTTGTGGCAATTAATTCATATATCCTACCCGAAACTAGTTTTAGTCCAGTCAATAAACACATTGTAGAGTGCATGACATATGCAATATTTTTTGACTTCATAGCTTCGTTAGGAGTAGCTAGAAGGTAAACATATAAAAGTCCCCGCCCCTGGGGGTGAGCTAACGGTGGGCAGAGGGAAGAAGGTCCCATTTTTTGGTTTATAGATTATTCTCGAAAACGGTGGACTCTAGAAAAATATGTTTAAAATAAAAATTAAAGCTGATTAAATTTCCTATAATATTGATTCTATACATATTTGTCTAACTTTGAACGGTTTTCGATATATACGTTATTAAACAAAATCGATAATATTAGAGAAAAAAAATTTTACCTCACCTTTTGTCAAACATTTGCAACTAAAATATACTACAACTTTGATTCTGGCATTGTTTTCTAACAAAAGATTTTTTCTGGAAGGAACTAGAAGCAAATGTTACAAAAATTGAAGTTTTTTTTTTGCGAGAAATCTCGATATTCAATTACCCAGCATGCTTTCTGAAACATATGACGTACGATCTGTATTACAAATAAGTGAATTTGCAGCTTTCCAGTGCTTGTTTAATCTGAAACAGCTGATTTTCAAATACAGTAGACCCTCGGTATAACGCGGCTCGTTATACCGCGGATTCGGATATAACGCGGGTTAAGCTCTGGTCCCGATCCTGATTCAATTAAAATTAATTAAAAATAAGATAACATCGTGTGGTTTTACTGAACATTAAAAGGAATTTTTAAAGGAAAAAAATGATAACTGGTTGTTAACCTAGGAAGTAAAACTAAATAGGACGTTTAGAATGAATTA
Organism: Euschistus heros; assembly: GCA_003667255.2. NCBI lineage: Eukaryota > Metazoa > Arthropoda > Insecta > Hemiptera > Pentatomidae > Euschistus > Euschistus heros. Next base: position 243,078 of record RCWM02000207.1, on the reverse strand, counting down.
CGATTGTCTAACCAAGTTTCATTGTTTTTGTTTCAATATTACAACTTTTTAAAGTTTGATTTTTATTAGAATTTAAAAAAAAAAAACTTTAGGAAAGGGTGTGTGCATCGCTTGTGTCGTCCTGGAAATAAGCCGAAATTTGTTGCTTAGACAATGTCGATTGAATATCTTCCCGGTAACCTACCTAGATACTTACGGAGTTGTCTCTATTCTTGACTTCTTGGTTCACAGAATCCCCTTCACTTCCTTTTAAAAAACTGTGTATTATTCCTTTAGTTGTTTCCCGAGTTTATATCAGAGTGCATTTTCATTATTTTTTGACCCCCAATAATTCATACTTCTGCCTTCGTTATACCGCGGGTACGTCTATTACGCGGGAGGTTTCATTTCCCCCTAACCTGCGTTATAACGAGGGTCCACTGTAACAGTAAACAGTTATAATCAGGCATATCAAAGTACTTTGAGTTGCTAAATTAGGCAAATAAAATTCGTAAAAGTTTTTAAAAAACAATTAGAGATTGATGAATAATATAAAACTTCCTTTGGTTAAAAAAAAAAAATAGACTAGTCCAGTCAACGAGTGATGAAATGAGGTGTAGAGTGCAAGAAATATGCGACTATTTTTGACTTCACAGCTTTGTTAGGAGTAGTTAGAAGGTAAACACACTAAAAGTCCCCGCCCCTGGGGGTGAGCTAGAGGTGGGGGGAGGGGAGAAGGCCTCATTTTGGGGTTTTTCGAATACATCTCGAAAACGGTAGCCTGTAGAAAAATATGTTACAGTTAAAAATTATAGCTAATTAAATTTACTATAAAATTGTTTATATACCAGGTATGCAAGTTTAAAATGTCGTTTTAATTCCAATAGAATGCGCTCTTAGCCTATTGAAGGATTTGCTTATCTCTAAACGCTATTTTGTTTGTTAGTCATTTGTTTACAAAAGTCAGTTGTTTTTAAGTCGTTTACGTGGACGTATCATACCTTTCTTTGGTGTTAAAAATGTCTAATTTTAAGCCAAATAAAGAGCATTTGCGGCATGTCATGATTTTCTTATTTAATCAAAAGAAAAAGGCATCTGAATGTCATCGAATTCTTGTTGAGACTTATGGCGATGTTGCTCCAACCGTCAGGACATGTGAACGTTGGTTTCAAAGTTTCAAACGTGGTGATTTTGATGTTACTGATCAAAAACGAGAAAATCGACCAAAAAAGTTTGAGGACTTCGAATTGCAATCTTTATTAGACGAAGACAATACCCAAACCCAACAAATGATGGCAGAACAGTTGAATGTCACTAGGCAAGCCATTTCCGATCGCCTGAGAGCTATGGGAAAGATTCAAAAGGTTGGAAAATGGGTTCCACATGAATTGGACGAACGACAGATGGAAAAACGAAAAACTGTGTGCGAAATGCTGCTTTTACGCCACGAAAGAAAAGGGTTTTTTGCATCGAGTTGTAACTGGCGATGAAAAATGGATTTATTTTCAGAATCCCAAACGAAAAAAAATCATGGGTAACGCCAGGACAACCATCCACATCGAGTGCAAGACCGGATCGTTTTGGGAAGAAGACAATGCTGTGTGTGTGGTGGGATCAGAAGGGAGTAGTCTACTACGAGCTTCTCAAACCCGGCGAAACAGTCAATACCGAGCGCTACCGACAACAAATGATCAATTTGAGTCACGCATTGATCGAAAAACGCCCAGAATGGGCTCACAGGCACGCCAAAGTCATTCTTCAGCATGATAACGCTCCTGCACATTCAGCCAGATTGACTAAGGAAACGATTTCTTCGCTTGGTTGGGAACTCCTACCCCACCCGCCGTATTCACCTGACCTGGCGCCTTCTGATTATCACCTCTTCTCATCGATGGGACACTCATTGGCGTAGCAACACTTCAACAATTTCGAAAACGTACGAAAATGGCTCGATGAATGGATTTCAAATAAAGATGAAGCATTCTTTTGGAATGGTATCCATATATTGCCCGAGAGATGGACAAAATGTGTAGAAAGCGAGGGTCAGTACTTTGAATAAAATATATTATACTTTTTTTTAAATTACTGTGTATATATTTTAAGAAATAAACGACATTTTAAACTTGCATACCTGGTACGTATTTATCAAACTTTCAACGGTTTTCGGTATATACGCTATTAAAAAAAATCGATAATATTCGAGAAAAAAGAATTTTTCCTCAACTTTTGTCAAACATTTTCTTCAAATGCCAAAACGTTATATACGAAATGAAAGTACATTTAATGATCAACAACTTTAATTCTGACGTTTTTTTCTGAGAAACGATCGTGGAAGATACTACAAGCAAATATTTGAAAAAAGGTGAGGTAAAAATTATTTTTTCTCGAAAAGTATCGATATTCAATAACGTTTATCTCGAAAATCGTTGGAAGTTCGATAAATATGTATAAAATCAATGTTATAGGAAATTTAATTAGCTTTAATTTTTATATGAAACGTTCTAGAGTCTAACAACGTTTTGGAGATAAAATCGAAAAACAAAAAAATAGGAACTTCTCCCCTCCCTCACACCGTTATCTTATCCCCCGGGGGCGGGGATTTTTTGTACGTTTACCTTCTAACTATTCCTAACGAAGCTAGAAAGTCAAAAATAATCGCATATTCCATGCACTCTACACCCCTCATTTCAGCACTCATTGTCTGGACTATATTCTATTTTTAACAAAATACCATTGAATGTGGCATATTCTTCATCAATCTGTATTGTTTATTAAAAATTTTTACGAATTTTATTTGCCTAATTTTGCAACTCAAATAAAAGTTCTTTTTTTTTTTTTTTTTTTTACTTAGATATACCAGATGATTTTTTACTGTTATTTGATTGAAAATCAGCTGTTACAGATTAAACAAGCTGTGGAAAGCAGTAATTTCACTTATTTGTAATAGAGATCGTACGTCATATGTTCCGGAAAGCATGCTGGGTAATATAATAAAAGAATAATGTTGGCAGAAATCTTTTTAATACTTCTTATAATAACCTAAATATTTCGATTCGATTTTTAACCTCCTTTTTTTTGGTATTGGTGTTGGGTTCCCATGGCTGGGATCCTTTCGACAATCGCTGGAATACGAACTGTATTATACCGGAGAGCGATTATCCTAGATGGTGGGATGTTCCCATGTGTTCGATAATATCAGCTGTTCTAGGTCGAATATTAGGCCAAGCACTCTTTAGAGTACAAGGAACTTTTATTAAATGTTAATCATAGTTTTCATAATTTATATCAATAGTAATTAAAAAAAAATTAAGGTACCCTTTCAGAAGCGCCCAGAATACCTTTTATCGATTTATTTCGATGTTTAAGTGACTACTTTTTTTAGGGGAAAGGTTATACTCCTTAATTTACTGAGAAACTCTAAATCCCTGTTCAAAGTAATACTAACTTCTGTTTACCTTCTGATATTAAAATGAGAAATAAGAAAATAGTGAAGCGGAAATAACATATCAAAATATAAGGACACTAAATCAATTTGGATCAATATTATATTAAATCAGAATTAATATATACGTCGAAAACCTACCTCATCCTGCCCTCCTGTATCCTTTAATGGATTCCATTAAATAATTTAGAACTGATAAGATACCTTGGATTTTATCTGGACAAGGGACTTACCTGGAACCCTCATACAAGATTGAAAAGACAAGAAGCTGCACGTCGATTTCGACTCCTACAACACCTACTTGATTCACAACAAAAAACTCATCTATATGACGATTACCAGGCCTATTTGGACTTATGGGGATCCACCAAACCATCGAATTCTTCCCGCATCCAATCACTCCTATACAAAAATCCTAGATGCTCCTCACTTTGTCACTAATGATTTGATCCACAATGACCTTAATATCCCACATGTTGCTGATTTGGTACGAACCAGATACCTTTCCTTTCATAATAAACTCACTGCTCATCCAAATCCACTTGTTGCACATTTAGTTTCCCATTCCATTCCTGGCAATCCTCCGAGGCGTCTGAAAAGAAGATGGCCTCGTGATCTTCTTTCGTAAATATTCATTAGAGTACTACCAATGGGTAGTTCCTCTACAAGTTTTATATCTCAGTTTTATATCTTTTAAGTCATTATATCTCATATATACCGCATTTTTACTAGATGTGTTTTATAATACAGTTGTCAATTTCTATTAATAATGAATAAAAAAAAAGAAAAAAAAAAAATTAATATAATGCTAAATCAGCAGTAATGTTAATTCTTGATAAACTTTCTGATGTCAGGGAAGTGTAAATAACAAATTATAAATATATAAACACAGAATCCGTCTCACGTTTTTGAAAACTTAAATATATATAATCCATGTAACATAAAACATGCTGATGTGTTGAAAATTTTATATATTTTAGAACTGAAGATAAATATTTAGCATACGAAACTAGTTTTCTAATAAAAATAATTCCAATAGAAATGGCAATTAATTCATCAATTCTAACTAAAAAATCCATTTTGAATTTCATGTTAACTCTTAATTTCATTTACCTCTTAGTCTGTGATTATTTTCACATTGTCTATTCTCCATGTTGTAAGGCATTATATGATATAAGACAGAATCCTTGTTGAAATTTGTGATGTTAATTTCTGCTATATTTTCTCAAGTGAAGTGGAAATAAGAAAACTTGAGACCTGTGATATACTTTCTCACATTCAGGTCGATGAGTTTAATGAATTAATAATACAGTCTGTCTCACTTTAGGGCAATAAGTAATATGGACGGCAATGATTCCATTCACGAAATATGCATACTGAACTTTTATCACTTAAATTGATACAATGAATATAAATATATAAAACACCAAATCCATGTAGAAATTCTTCTTCTTAAGTTTGTAACACTTTTTACACATTAGATAACAGGGAATAAGAGAACATGAATTGATAAAACATTTAACCCTTTATGAAATTCATTTTGTTAACTTCTGTTTCACTTATTTACATTTAAGAAGACTAAATATCAATATAAGAAACTAAACAACACAATCCAAGTTGAAACTGTGGAAGTGATTGTTTACATGTGAGGTTATAGGAAAGAGCTATCGATAAATGTAAACTCGAAGTGAAGCGTAAGGATCGAACTGGTCGGTGTAGCGCGGGTCAGGCCGGTGTGCTGGAGCCCCACTTCTAAAAAGGTAGCAAAATTAAAAACAGTTTAAAGAGTCGTACTTAACATAAGCGAAAATATTTGAGAAAAAAATATTAGCCATACAATCAGTTATTGTTAATTATAAGGACGGCAATACTTCCTCGGTAATATCCTATTCAAATTTCTAAATTTCTAGAACAATGTCCGGTAGTCAGACTAATTTCCCTGTACTATTTCTGATTTGTTTGCAATTTCAGTAACTCGGTTTATCTAAAATCAACCAACAATTTTTTTGGTTTTATTGAGATATCTCGGAGTATCGATCGGAATCTTTAAAAATATATCTTGCACAAAATCTAATGATCTACAACTAATAGTATTTTTTGATTGGATTAAGGCCATTTTTGTGTTATAGAATCTTAAACATGACCGAAACTTTTTAAGGAGGTTGGCGGAATTCGTCGATTTTTAACAATCGATTGTGGCTAGACCCCTGAATCAAATTCAGTTTAAGAGATGTATTTAGACACACAATTAATTAATCTTTAATTTTGTTAATAACACATTTTTCGATTTAAAGGGTTTTTGTATATGGTTTTTGCAAAAATATGAATTTCTCAAACTAGGCGGGTCAATTTTGGATTGCAAAATCTGTCATAATTGAACTTTGCTCTAAAAATCTGAAAAAAAATCTAGCATGTTTCTGGGGTCACCTTTGTACAGAAAATACACCGCAAACAAATCAAACTCCATTTTCCTCTTCAAAAATCAAAATTTTCAAATTTTGGGTCCATGGTAATTACTAGTTGGAGCATGGTACTTACATTTTCTATTTGTTAGATTTATGTTGGCTCCCATGTTGCTTTAAGAGCTAAAATTAGGTTAAACAACCAATGCGTAAAGAAAAATGATTTTTATTGAAGGCTCAAAATCAAATCATACAAACTTATATTTGGGCCCCACAAAAAGGCGACCCCAGTGTGTAAACTTAATTGTTGCCTGGATTTGAAGTCACATAAGTAAACTGCAAATGAAAATGAAGCCAATGAGACAAAATTACCGCAATATGGTAATTACCATGGTCAAAATGGAATTACCATGCCTTTTACTGCAACCATGGTAATTACACATTTTTGTAGCATGGTAATTACATACAGACGTTTGAATTGAAATATTCGGACAATAAAAAATATTATTGCGATGCTTTTTTTTGTCTTCAAATCAGCTAATCGAGCTCTTCAAAGTAAAATCAAAAAGAAAAAGTTAAGTTTGAAAATAAAAAAGTTACAAGAGCCCCATGGTAATTACAAATAAAAAGCTACTTACCAGATTCACAACATTAACCACTGGATGCACACTTGAAAATGACTTCAACCTCTTGGAAACTTCTGTAACCTTGGCAAGCAGGGTTGCCAACATGGATGGGGGTGAGAAAAAATCCCATATCCCTTATTTGCCTTGGTAAAAACTCCCTCTTCTTTTTTAGCATAGCAATTACAGTATTTCTTGGGACAAAAAGTAAACTCTGCTTATATTGTTATTGGCCGTCAAAAGTTGAGAATTTCTCATGATTCTGATCAATGAAGCTTCCTCTTGGTGGTTTCACAACTTTCGGGATCCAAGCCTCAGGTTATGATATTAAAGGACACTTTTATATTGGAAAATCATATTTTGGGACAGCCACGGTAATTACAAATATACACTTTTGTTTGCATAAAAAAACCATATTTTTACTGAATTTATACACAACCATTCAATAGATTCTTGTAGATTAGCACTTCAATTGAAGAAATAAAAAAAAATGGGCAAGTTATAATGCTGGTTAGTGAGGAATCACATTTGGACGTAATATTGACCCGTAGTTTGAGAATCACCCATAAAGTGAAAAAATGTTTTAAAGATTTTTTGCCATCTGAAAAGTTTTCCCTCATAAAATGTAGTGACATATTTGATATTTTATCTCAGAGCCACCTAGGACCGTAAAAGAACATAAAATCTACTACTTTCACCTTTTGCAAGGCAGATCTCCTTTTTGGGGGTGTTTCGATTGGTCTAAGTAGGAAAATTAAAACAAAGTTGTGCAATTATTGTATTGTCATTGGTCCTTGACCCATATGAAAAGTACAAGTAAATCAGATTGCTGGAAATCGGTGAAAATTAGTGATGGAAGATTCCGTTACAGGTGGAGGAGTTAGTAAAAGTGTATTAAAATAACTTGTTCTTTTTATATGGTTGATGAATTTCTAAATCTATGCCTTATAGATCAGATCTCGTCACCATGGAAACTCGTTCATAAACAAAACACTATTCTTCTTAAAATAATAACCGAGCTGTTGTTATTTAAATTTTATCTAAATACAAATTATCGGTGCAACCTCTGCCTGGCCTGCATCTCATTTGCAATTTAAAACCAGTCAGTCAAAATAATCTTCGCTCAATTGTAAAACTGCCATTTCGTTTTAAAATATGCTTTGTTGCTCCGCTTTTATGTAAAGTTGTTTTACAATGAGACGAATATAGTTATGACGTTTTACGACTTCTTTCGACGTGATCGAGTTATTCATGATTGACTCAAGATGAAATCTGAAATGCTTATTATAACTTTTTGGCATATAATGAACTAGCATCTCCTGTCACGGTTTCGCTCGCTCTCATAAGTAAAGAGTTTAGATAATTTAAACTAATAATCGATTTTTTTTATGTATCAATAAAACTCTTGTATTAAAGTATCCATTTGAGCATTGTTTCTTCAATGTTGTATCCACGAATAGCAGTAATTTTTAACGGGTTAAAAGTTAAAATTTTTAACAGGCTACACACGTTAGGTGGTTGAAGTTCACGTAAAAACATAACATTATTTGACATCCAATTAATAATTTTAATGAATGTGTTGGTAATCCGGATGGACAGAGACTATTAAAAAACTTTTGTGGATAATGGACTGCACTATCTAGGCTATCAACTAAATGTCCATGAATCATAGTTTTATAAACAATATAAAAAAGAAAAAAGGATCGACATTTTGATTTGAGAATAATTTTTATTGAGTAGAAATACCAATTTTTATTGATTTCATCTTGGATTCATGGTTTGGTTTATAACTTGTAACCATAAAAGGATATGACAGTGTGGCAAACCTCATATCTGCTACTTAACATTGTACAATTAAATTATTATTATGGCTAAACCTAAAGAATGTTGCTAAACACATATCAGACGATTTTAAAACCTCACTAGGACCCACATTTCACACCGCGTATGTAAGTTTTTAAAAATAATTCTATAGAATATAATCAAATTTCATTATCAATTTCCAGCTCTATATAACACCTTTGTAACCTCTCATGTAGAATAGCGCTCGCCACCTATCGGCCAATTTTCAAACTTCATAGTTGTCCACATATTATCGCTTTTTATAATAGCAATCTAATTGAAAAGCTTGAAAAAAACTAAACCTTCCTTGAACGAAGGCGCGGTAGCTCAGTGGGTAAAGAACTTGACTATGCTCCCGGGCCCGAGTTCTAGTCCAACTGAAGGCAGAAAATTTATATTCTGTTATTTCAGCCGTGGATCGGAATCGAGGTCGGGAGACCCTCCTGGGGCACACCCAGCCTCCTAGAAAGTGGGTTCCCTTAATTGGGGGGGGGGGGAAACCTGGCGGTTGAGCTTGAATTCTGGCCAAATCACTTCCATTCACAACCGTTGGCTCAGAAACAGTACAGCCTACCTAAGTACTGTACCCGAGACCTTTCATGGGTTGTAAGTGGTACAGGTTTTTTTTTGTTTTTTTTCCTTGAACTATGAAGATGATGTAGTTAAAATTTATAATAAATTATATGAACTTCATATTGCACATCCTCAAAAAATAAAATATAACTGTATTGGCCAACTAAAAACTTTACTCCTGATATCAAACAATACTTATTTATGGGAAAACCAAGATCCTGTCCTTAAAAAGAAAACGCTGATAGCATTCCTTGGGATGGCTGTCGAAGAACTCTTGGACAGCATTTTCAACTTCCGCAAAAATAACATTTTTTTTCCCTTGAAGAAAATGGGCCATGGATCGAAACAAGTAGTAATCCGAAGGTGCGAGGTCTAGACTTTATAGTGGATGAGGCAGGAGTTCAAACCCGTAAAGTTCTTTAAACTTTTCTGCTGATTGTTGAGGAGTAAGGTTCATGAGGGACCAGTCTACAGGTTTTTTTCACCTTCCCCGTGGAGAGCAGATGGCGACTAACAGTATCTTTGGACACACCAAACTCCCTGGCAAGTTCGCGAGTACTTGTGGACGGATTTGACTCAACAGCCTCCTTCAGAACCTCATCAATATCCATTAATGGCCGCCCGGAGCCCTTCTTCCTTTCCAACGTCGTATCTCCACTTCTAAATTTTTCAAACCAACGCCGCGCAGTGCGCTTTTTAAGGACACCTTCCCCTTCATATTTAATAATTTCACGAGTTGCTTCAGTGGCTGTGAAATTTTTTTTTACATTAATGTCTTAAAATTACGATAATTTCGTAGGACACTGTCATGTTTCTTCTTTGAAATAAATAACTGATCTGAGGTTTTTTTTTTAAGAAGTCCAGTGTTAGAAACAAGCTTGGATAATGCTCTAAAGGGATTATTAAGTATTGGTAAATAATAAATAGCATTAGGATATTTACAAGAGTAACGCTTATTCAATAGAATAATTTCATTCATTCATTTCATGTGGTTTAAATTTGGTAGAGATTAGTTCAGTAGTTTTCGTGGTTAGTGAACACAAACAAAAAAAGTGGCTTGTCGTTTTATATAATAGTATAGGTTAACGAAAATATTACGTACAAACAAAGTATTATGTTGATATGTACGGTATTTTCTTATGTATTAAACTGTATTAGATTCTCGATTAACCGAGTATTTGTTTATCCGGTCCCAACCGCGTCAATTATTCTAGTCTCACGTGTATGTGCGCGTAGTTGAAATTACGTTCCAAATATGGTAAGGATCTTAAATTCCCTTATCCAAGTTATCCGCGACCTTCCGTAAATATCCCCACATAAGACCAAAATACCAATGGTTCGAATCCGAAACGTGGAAGTACTCTGCAAGAAATAAGGCCAAACTCCGCGATACTTTCTGCCTCATTGTATGCAGATGGCCACTCCTCGGTGACGAAACAAGACATAGACTCGGCCGATGATAAATTTATTGTCCCACTAAACCCGATACAAAGGCTAGGCCTTGTGTCTCTTTCTTTGAAGATAACGTTTTACTTTAGAACTAGCCTTCGAAATGCGCATAGATAACCGACAATTTCGACACTTATATAAATCGCTAGGAAACCATCATCGACGAACTGTATCCGCTGCACTGCGTCTTCAATGGAGACTCCCATGGGCTGGCGCGTCTTCTTTTCTAGCTGTCTTCTGGCGGCCTTGGCGTCTAACGTCAATTGTCAGGCAGTATCAGGTGATTACGAGTAACCATTTCTATTTGTTTTTCTGGGTATTAATGTAAGTTTATAATTTTAATTTTTTTTATATACTGTAAACAGGGGCTAATATGGACAAACGCGCTTTCAAAACGAAAATCTTTTTCGATTTTCAAGCTGGCATCCTCCGGTTGGTTCTACGCATTTAGAATAGAATATAATAGAAAAAAATTTATTCTGGGACAAAATCCCTTAAGAATAACACTACATAACACAAAGTAAAATCATAACTGGCCGAGAGCTTTTAAAATAAAACAGCACAGATAAAAGTGAATACAAATATGTATGAGAAAAAACACAGAGAAAAAAAATAAATAGACAATATAGGAGTTATTATAAGCAAGACTGCAGAAAAAAAAAAACTTACAAAAAAAAAAAAATAAAAAATAAAAATAATTATTTTTTTTTTTTAGATATTTTTTTTTATTAGAAATTCACAACTGCATGTACAATATAAAAATATAATACATCAAGTAAATATGATAATGATAAAAATTAAATGTCACTTGTTTTTAAAGCAACTACCCATTGGTAGCACTTATAAAGGTTCTATATAATGAAGTACTATATTAGGAGATCCCGAGGCCATCTTCTTTCCAGGCACCTCGGAGGCTTATCTGGAATGGAAACAAAAGCATGCTGTGAGACTAATAGATCTGAATGGGTATGGCGTTTACTATGAAAGCATAGGTATCTGGTTTGGGCTAAATCTGCAGCATATGGAACATTAAGATCTTTATGGATAAGTTAATTGGTGACAAAGTAAGGAGCATTGTGGATTTTACAAAGGATTTTGGATTGTAAGGATTGGATACGAGAAAAGTTGGAAGGTTTAGTGGAGCCCCTAAGCTTAACTCCATATGTCCAATTGTTCCAATTACCGACAAGTAAATAAATCTTTTGTAATTTATTACGTTCTTTGAAAGCTTGTCTAGTAAATGTAGTAGTCGGAAACGACGAGCAGTTTCTTGTCTTTTAACTCTAGTAGTTTAGGGATCTGGGTTTAACAAAGGAAACGCTGAATTGCTTGAATCAAGACTAAAATGAAAGAAATTGGCAGATGTGAACAAAATTTATGCGGATAGGAAGAAAGAAAGCAGCAATTTTTCAAACTTTTTTAATAAGATGGTGATTTCATACACTGCTCTGACAACTCAAAAATTAAGAGTGGTAAAAAAACTTAAGGCTAGATCTGCTATAAAGTTAAAACGTTTTTCAAACAAAATTTTGTTGGCTTGTGTCATTCATGAACGTTCATTCAATGAGTCACCAATGTTTTACTTTTCGTGCTCAGAAACATCTTATACTCAGTGGGGATTTTCACCGATCAATGAATGTCAAATGACTAATACAGATCTATCACGAAATCTTGTCTTAGTCCTCCAGCCATATCATTTAATAATTTAAGACGATTCTCATTTATTAATTACTAAGCTATAAATGCCATATAAAGTGTATTTTTTAAAATATCATTAAACATATTTTTGCTGTAAATTAGTATTGAGATTAATTCCAGAGCTTGAAAATTAAAAAACGTTGCCCAATTTATTTCTAATAAAATATTTCAAGGAGATATAAAAGGTTTGTCATATGTCTTTTTTCATCAAAAAGACTCCTATCCTATTGATTTTTTGTTATTACTTAACTAGCTGGTCATTGTCCCTGACAATGTATTGGTATTATTTGATTACTTTTTCCTTTTTCCATTTTATTATATAAATCTTTTTTAGCTATTTATTGAACATTTACAACTGTATACATAAAATAAAAATACATCTAGTAAATGTGAAGATAACGTTCGTAACAACAACTGCTTGTAAAAACAACCCATAGGTAGCACTTTAACAAAAGTTCTGTATCAGAATATCTCATCATAAATAAAGAACCATCAATCGATAAACACATATATTCTTCTAAAATATAACTCAAAACTATAAATATATTAAGTAAATAGGAAAATACAGAGAATGCATTTCAAATTGATTAAGAAAGGCCTGTAGGTAATGAACAAGAAACTCATAAGACACTAATCTTTATTTGGTTTTATAAAACACATACAAAAGATCTAAGCACATGGTTTTGTAACCTTCACAACTGTTACAGACATTAGCTATAGAGCTCCTGTATCTTAGAATCGAACAATAATCGATACCTGAAGTCCCTACAGGCCAGTCCTAAGAAACGCATTAGTTCGGACAGCCTCTATGCCTCATCGACCTCTGTTAACTCAGCCAGTTGAACTTGGCAATGAGTTAAAGAAGAATCTCTGGGTCAAGGTGAAAAGACCCAAATACTTTCTAAAGCTTTATCGTACGCCATAATGATAAACCCAATACTATCAATATGGCTTCGGGTGTTAAGTGCATTATGAAATCAATTTTGGAATTCCAGTCAGAGCGAAAAGGTGGCCGCATTGGTTTAAAGAAGGACAACAACTTAAAGTTTTTTGAAAATAAATTATTGCTTAGAACTTTTGGCACAAAAAAAAGGATGAGCATACTACAGAATTAAAAAAGTTCAGAATTCAGAAGTTGGTGGTGTCAGCTTCGAGTCGTCCGTTTCGCTAAACCCTTTTATTTATTGAATTCGAGCTTAGCCATTCGTGTATTATCTCTTATATATAAGTAAAATTTGAAAACATAATCTTCATGTTTTTATATTATATCCAATGGACAGTATATGATATAAAAGTAGATATACACAACAGTGTCTCCCCCACTTTATATGACAGGGACTATATATTGTCTATATATATATGATACATATATATATATATATATCATGAACCTAACAAAACATATTGAAATATTAGTGCCGACGGATCGGACCGACAATTTGGGTCTTCTTTTCCTTAAGCACTTTTTGAAGGTACAGTGGTTTCATTAGATGGGGCCTCATTCGGGTTACTAGATACACTGGGTTTTGCTTGGCAGGATTGGAGCCATTAATAATCACGACTTTTTCCCAGATCTCTCTCACTGGGTATAGGTCATTGTTGAATGGCAACCCTGTTAATGAGCTGGTTTATATGTCTTTTCAGATACGCCCAGAATCCCATTTCACAAGCTATTGTCGTGGCCTCCCAATTGCGTTTCACTATGCCAATGCCATATTTCATAGTTGTTCTGGAACATTTTTGCTTGAATCCTCTCCCCCTGTTTGAAAGTGTCGAACCAGCTTGTCCCTGGGATGAGCCTTTTTCCTTCTTTTGGGGAACATAGCATCCATTTGAAGTCCTTATTTCATATGCCTTCCGCTGGTGATACTCCATTCTTCCCGAGGGGAGCACGGTGATGGAACAAAATTCTTCGCACTCGTTCTGCAGCGTACATTTCCTTTTTCATGGACACATGGCCCCTTCATTCGGTGTTTAAGGTTTGCACAAAACGCTTGCCATTTGTGGCTGGTGGACCGGTTCTATGACTTCTGACTTTATCCATCGGCGGACAGAATTTCTGGATTGTAGGCATTTACTGATACAATTTGATGGATCCCATGGCATGAGAATATCTCTTCAGCAGTGAGTAGTAGAAGAGATGTTTGGTGCTTCTCTGGAAATCCGAATCTCCGCCATTTTGATTTAGCGTCAATAAATATGGGAAGTGGTGATTCTCAAAAGGTCCCGCGTAGTCAATGTGATGCGTTTCCCATTGTTCCAGTTCATTTCCATGGATGAGTGACGACTTTTTGAGGTTTTTCTGCAGTAGTGCCCAATCCTCCTACAGCTTGACTAGAATGTTCGATTTCTCTACTCGCCTTCCCAATAGATGTAACTCTTGCCAGTTGTTTATTCGCCTGATCCCAATGTGGGTGGCATGCACTGGCTCAGTATAGCGGGTCGAGCTTTTTGGGATGACTACCTCCCACCCGTCCCTTGTCGAAACAATAAGGCCATTTAAATAGTGACGGGCGAATCTTTCACAACGAGACAATAGAATGTTGAATTAGAGCTTGAAGTTCTTTTTCTTTTCTGGTTTCTTGGCTAGGTTGGTTATCTGAAGTAGTGGCTTTCAAAATTGTATTAAATGAACCTCTTCATTAATCTTACAGCAAAAGATGTAGATTGGATGAAATGGTGCACAAACAGTCAACATTGTCATTTTCATTCCCTTTCTTAAATTTGACTGAATAATCAATCCTGCATATCCAGTAGGGCGCAGAGATTTCATTTATGACTGATCGGTTTGTGACCAAAGATTCCTGGTCAAGTCAGAGTCAGAGCTAGATAATTCATCTACCTGCTTACTGTCAATGCTGTTCTTAGTTAGTGTTGTAATGCAGACTTTTTGAATGTGCCCTGTCTTTCCACAAGCTCTGCAATGGAGGGAGGACCTAGGTGTGCGGCATTCATGAGCGCGGTGAGATGACCGTCCACACTTGAAGCAAAGGTCATGAATGCTAAGGCTCGAAAGTGCAATGTTGTCTTTGAACAGGGCTGTGTGAACGATTTCTGTACTGAAAGAATTTTGATGAAGGACTTTTGTTTCTCGAATGCCTACTGGGTTGATGATCATGACGAGGGTTTTTGTAATGGTGACCTTTTGTTAGTGGAGGCCAGTCTGATAAGATAGTTTAGAACTGGATTGGTTCATCAATTCATGGCTTTGAATACGAGATGCTTCTAAAGCTACAGCCTTAGCTACAATGTCATCAATTTCGTCATTATCAGATTGTAAAGTTTTTCCCTAATCCATTGTCTTTTATACCCCCTGATAAATTGGTGCACGTAAAAAAATATCTGCAACAGAAACCTTCTTTTTGCTGAGCAACTCACAAAGAAGTCCACAATCAGTGAGGTTACGTTGTAAAGTTGCAACATATTCTCTGGGATTGTTTGTGTGAGTCCTCCTGATATGATGAAAAAAAATAATGCTGAGAGACAACTACATTTTTGATGGGGAAAGCATTGTGTGAAAGCCTTCCTGAGATCGTCATGAGATAGGTCTTTTAGTGGCTTTTGGTACCACAAAAAGGCGGATAAATTGTTGGTAATGAGCAGACCCTACTGAAGCACACAATAACTGTGCTTTCTTTGCAGTATCATTCACGTTTTTTCACCGTCAAATAATTGTCAAAAAGCGTTCTAGGTAATTAGTAACTTCTCCTTTTTCGCATCAAAGCCCTCAAAAGGCGCGATGTCCGTTGATGTATTTGCTAAAAGGTCCTTGACTAACTGATTTTGACTAGCTGAGAGAGCTGCTGTGAATGTAGTGAGGAATTGAATTAAAACTGTTTTTCATCCATTGTTAGTGACAATCGGCAAGAGAGATTGGCGAAAATTAAGTGACAATGACAGTGAGAATCTTGCTTGATATAGGTTAGCTGAGTTCTTATGATGACTTACGTGACTGAGGCTTAGAAAAACATTCTGTGACTCTTGAATGTCTGACGAAAATAGGTTTTAAATCCTCGTCGCCAATTATCATACATCTGATATGTAATATGAACTGGGATGAATTACACACAACACTCACCATAACAGAACTTTTCTCTATATATCATAGATAACCCACACAGAAAGGTAATCGCAGTATCGATACCAATACTAATATTACTATAAGTCTAACGGTAATACACAACAATAACTATCCTATAATATGATTTCAGACATCATGGGATTCGGACCCGACACCCCAGCCTCTCTTCAGTTAGTTTGTTCGCTCAGAATAATCCTGTAAGTATACTCAAATATTTTTAAATAAGAGTCCATGATCATATCCCATTTTCCATTTGTTGTGTGGTTTGTTTTATTTAGGCTTAACGTCCTTATGTACTCTAACAAGGGCAGAAAGAAAAGGACCTGGTTATCTTACAGGTTACAAACCAAATTCTACCAGAGTGTGAAGGTCAAGATTCATTTGTGGCTTAGCCACGAATAAAGTTAACTACCGCACAGGTGGGATTCAATCCCACGATCCTTAGTACCGAGCGCGCTGAGACCCTCTCTGCCAACTTGCTCGGCCATCGATCTTCCAAATTCCATCCAGTCCATACAATACAGGTTTCTCGATAGGTTACCAAAAATTTCAAGCCATTTACTTTTTTATCGATGTGGTGTAGAATAATTATACTTTATATATATGCTTGAGGTCTGAAGTCAAGTTCGCTTGCAATGGCAGCCTTCATCAGGAGAATTATGACAAAAAAAGTGAATTAGTGGGTACCATCTGTAACTAAGTGATTTCTAAATAGGCTCTCTGGTAAATTTTTGTTTTAATGAACTTTAATATCCTAGTTTATTCATCACCGTTTCATTTAATTTTATTCATCATCATAGCTTGCGAGACATCCTGTCACTGAGACTGGGCCTCCTCCAAAAGCTTCCGCCTTTAGCTCGGTCGCTTGCCATAGCTTTCCAGTTTCGGGCTCAAAGACGGGCCAGCGCGTCCGCAGAAACCGAGTCCATCCATCGAATGCTCGGTCGTCCAACACGCCGTTTTGTCCCGTAGAGGCTCCTCCGTCAGCATCATCTTCGGGATCTCGCTGGCCGAGCCATCCCGTGTTTCACATGTCCTCGGTGGCCCATCGAACTTGACTATGTCACATCATTGTAGAGGCTCTCTGGATCTGCATTACTCCTTCTTCTCTAGACGTTGTCCTGTCAACCAGGCCCGAAAATTCGTCTAAGGATATTCCTTTCGAAGACCAGAAGCCTGGACGCATCCGCCTTCGTTTAACGAACCCAAGCTTCTGAACCTTAAGTGACAACTGGGCGTACTATTGTCCTAACAGCTTGATTTTGGTCCTCTTGGACAGCACCCGACTTCTAAAATATTTGGCAAGGCCAAAGTAGCATCGGTTGGCGGCTGCAATCCTCTTTTTTGGATTTCCTGCGATATATCGTTTTTGAGAATTGATTTCTGAACCTAAATAGGTGAAGCTGGTTTACCCTTTGAAACTGGTAGTCTCCTGCTACAAAATATCCAACTCCTTTTTCGGCACCTAATTTTCTTTCTGAAATAAATAATTTTTGATCTATTTTGTGTTAATTATTTTTTTTATGCGGGGGGGGGGGGAGAGGGATTATGATAAAGATATACATTTGTATTTTTATTGTTTTTCTATTCTTACGTAACGAATTCCTTTAGCGTAAGTTCCATGTTTGGCACAATTTCAAAGAAAATAGTTTTATATATACAACCTTATTCAACACCCTATTGGAATCAGTTGATTTTCTCTTTGTTTGCAGATGCCGGCGAATTATACAACCAGCTCCGGTAATCCTGTAGCAGACCCAGTGACTGTCCTCACCGCCGGACCAACGGGCCGATGCTGATCCACGACACGACCTTCATCAACGAACTCCAGCACTTCGACCGTGAGAGGATCCCGGAGAGAGTTGTACACGCCAAAGGAACAGGTTCTTGACAATGATCAACCATTTCTTAAGTTTAAGATTCTTTAGCAGACATTTTAGTCCAAGGGACAAGCATTGAAGAATTTTCAGATCAGTGCATTCCTTGCCGGGGCATTTGATGGAGCGAAACAGATACCTTTATTTCATCTTCAAAACCTACTAAGAAATCTGATAGTATCAACGAAATAATATTATCTCCTAACGAATGAGGAACTCTTCTCAGAGGCGATCTTAGTATATTTTTTTTTTAATACAAGAAGTGAATGAAATCAGATCTGAGTTAGGTCACTGCAATGAAAAATAAATTGATAGTTTCCTTCTTAACACGCACAAGCATAATCAAAACATCGAAATACACCGATGGAAGATGGAATTCATATCGATAATAAAGCATTTTAGATGTGAGAAGAAACAAGAGCTAATCTTCGATAGTTATACCATATTTTTTTGATTTTTGAAACTATTTACCTGTTATTGGATATAATTATTGCAAATGAGCGGTTGTCGGTATAATAACTCTCTCTAGAACCAGCCTCAGAGGTCGTTTCCCTCTCAGAGTCGAAAATGAATTTTTAATTTCTCTTCCGTTTTTGAAATACAGTTTTCGTGCAAATAATCGACCAGCTTCACATTTTTTTGTTTTAAATAATTTTAGAATAAACATAAAAACTATTCCTGTTTAACGAGTAAATGGAAGGTATGTTTGTGTTATAAGGAAAAGAGAAAAGATATTCTTCTTATAAGAACATTCATTATGCAAGGAAGTAGAAAAAAAATACTAATTAAAAACTTACTCGTTAACGAACGACAATTATTTAAAATAGTTTAACGGGAATTAAGTTCGTTACAATTAATATAAAACCTTTTTTATCTTTCATCCATTCTTTATATTATTTAATAATTCAATTGTTCAATAAGGAAATATTCAGTTCATAGAACAATATTTTTTAAATATACCTTGATTTTGCGTTATTAAATAAAAAAACACTTATAATTGGTGTCTAAAAAAATAACTATTAATATGCCTAATATGAAAACGTTAGTTAAATGTTTTATCATTTATGATTATTTTATTGATGAAATTGAATATTAAAATAATCTTTATTCTATAATAAGTAAAACAACCAAAACTTTGTTGTTCTTGTACTTAACTTACTGTGTATTTTTATATCATCACTGCTGAAGATGAAAAACATCTGACTAATAAAAAAACAAAACAATACAAATTAGTTAATAGTTTACTTAATTAAATCTGTGATTTCCAGAAAGTGATTGAATTTCTCATCTCATTGTGATAAACACTTCAGTCAAATAATTTTTTTTTTTTGGAGAATACAACACGTGCCAACTTAATAATACAAAATTTCTCTTCCTAATGACGCTCAGTTAACATAAATAGTAGACTCAAATATATAAACAAAGATAATTTTTTTTTTTAATTCAAGTTTCAATTATAATTACCGTATTCTGATATAAAAATATATGGAATAATTTTTTTTATATCGAACAATTGATTGAAAAATATTATTTATTTATTAAAGTATTTTATTTATTAATTTAGAAAAAATAAAAAGATAATGAAACAGATTTTAAAATAATAAAAAAAAAAAGACTTTTAGTGATAGCACTTGAAGTAGCCAATGGGTTTTAATATATTGTATTGTTAAGTGAAGTTCTAAAACTCATTTCATTGACGAAAATCAATGAAATCAATGAGTGGCAGGACTGCTTTTGACTTCAGTTGTTTAGTAAAATAAAAGCTTAATATTTTTAAATTAAGTTAAATCACCAACAATTCCTTACCATACTTCTGGTGTATATTGTTGTTTAGCTAAATTTAGTTGAATTTTCTGTTTCTTTTTTTTTTTTTTTTTTTTTCTTAAATGACAATACTTCTTGGTACTTATCAAATCTCTAATATTTAAGTTACTGGGATGTAATGTTTAACGTCTTTTCATGATTCTCCTTGAAGAACAAATCCCTACATTAATAATCCTCCCACATAACTTCTTTATAAGGAAAATCCTTGACCTTACACAATCTCTTTCTCTAAGATTACATTATCTCTTTGTCATCTTATGACCATTTCTCACTGTAAGCTTCCAGTTTCTTCTTACATAATTTTCTCCATAAATGTACATATATGAACAAATATGGTTGTGAAGTGATATATCATTGTATAAACATAACAGAAGATAGATAAATTATCTTTTGAAAATGAAAAATAAACTTTATTCTGTGACTTACTGTCCCCTAAGAATAACAATAATGCATAATTACAGTTACAATTGTCTGGCTCTATTATTTACACATTAAATGCATCAGTAATCATTACATATGTTGTCGACAGGAAAAATAAAAAATAATGATCATAATAACATAAAATACAATCGTGTATAAAAAGATAAAACAATTCTAAATATTTACATATTTGCGGAAGATTGATTATCTAAAAGGTGTAAAAATAAATTATTTTTATAGGAAGTAAGGGAAGCAGCTTTATGGATAGGAGTGGGTAGGGAGTTCCAGAAGGAGGTAGCACGAATGATGAAGGATATTCAAAAGGAATCAGTTTTATGTGAGGGGATATACAGGTTAAAAGGTTGGGATCTAGTGTTTAGGAGGTGGATAGAAGATCACAGATTTAATAGATCAAGAATATAGGAAGGTTTTTTTTGGTTTTTAGAGATTGGAATAGGAAAGTACCCAGAAAGTATTGCCGTCAGAATTCAGGAAGTAGCCACCCAAGCTCAGAATACCAGCAAGTAACATGTGACCGCATGTGGATCCCGAAGATAAATCTAATGAAACAGTTCTTTTGTCTATTTAATTATATCATTCTTTGGGAATAAAATATATATAAAACATAAATTCATTTATTTTTAACAATTTGCTATAGGTGCGATGGGTACCTTAACCATAACTAGCACAGAGATTACCAATTTCTCCACTGCTTCATTATTCAACCAAGTTGGCAAAACAACGCCTCTATTCATCAGGTTCTCTCAGGTTGCTGGGGAGTCAGGTTCAGCTGATACTGTCAGGTGAGCTGTCGAAAACTTAATGTGGATTACACAATTATATTTTATTATCAATGATGTAATAATTAAAAAATCATTTGAATAAATGTTTTAATGAAAATTTATTATAATGTTGAAAAATAATTGTATTAGCCCTAAATGTTTCAACTTATATAGAATTTTAGATGAAATATGTAGGGCCTTTTTAATATTTTCCAACATTATAATGAACTTTCATTGAAACTTGTATTTTATTCATTCGACACAATTACATAATTACATAACATTAATTATACAATCATGAATAAAATAAAAAATAATGTTTCTAGTTATTGAGATAAAGTAGCATTTTTGTTGAGGAAATTAAATAAATTAATTTCTACACAAGATTATTTCATTTGTTTGTATATTTTTTTGTTTCTACATTTTATGCAAATAATTAATTTTATTTTTATCATTTCTTTATATTTATCTATTTGTTATTTTTTATGAACATTTTTCTGCTCAATTTATTTTAGGTATTATAGCGGAACTATCAAAATTCAATCCATTTCATTCCTTTGTTTTTCATTATAAACACTCGGTGTGTTTCTTTTCTCAATTATTTTCTTCTGTTATATTTAATTCTGCTCCAGGCAAAATTCCCTCTAAAAATTTCAAAATTCAATTTTAGTTTAGGGTTTTTTACTGGAAAAATAAACAGTTGAAGCTCTTATGGAATACAATGGTACCGAACCATTTTCTATTGTTTTTTCAGTATATAAACAACATTAAAACTTGAACATTCCTTTTCTAAAACTGTTAAATAAAGTAAAAAATTTCTATCTCAAATATTTAATTTTTTTAAATATTTATTTATTTTCTGATGAATTTAAATTTCTTATTTATTTATTTTTTTATTTTTTTTAATAAAATTTATTTTAGGTAGGATCGCTGGCAGAGTAAAAATAATTCCATTGCTTTTTTTTTTTTTTTTTTTTTATTATATTATTAAGTTGAAATAACATTATGTAATAACGATATGTTCTGTTTAAAATAGTTATTTAATTATATGAAATTAGTTAAAAAATTATATGAAATTTTCTTTAGTCAGTTATAGATACATACAATTCAAAGTTTCAAATACTTACATTCCTTTAATAAATATCGATAGACAAATTCATGGCTTGTTTTAGTTTTTGGTTTGGTCAAATTAATAATTTGATTGTCCTGAAAATTATTTAGAACTGCTTTAATTTTATTTTTCAGTGATATTGGAATTATGAAGAACATAAATTTTTCTAGAATGAATTAAATCAGAAAATTTATTGATTTAAATTTGAATGTGAAAACTACAAACCTAATTTTATTTAGCTCAGTTATTTGGTTTATTTTTTATTTTTGTTTGAATATGAATGGACAAGTATTCAGATATGATTTTAAAATTTTGTTTTTCTTGAAAGAAATTTTTATTTTTTAAATTTTATATAACATATAAATTATAAGAAAAAGTAACTTAAATATGTAAAATAAAATTAAATCTAATTTGACCAGCATATTTTGTGCTATGACTACTCATGTTCAGAGATGCTCGAGGATTCGCAGTCAAGTTTTATACCGAAGAAGGTAACTGGGACTTGGTGGGCCTCAACTTGCCTGTCTTCTGGATCAGAGATCCTCTCCTGTTCCCAAGTTTCGTGCACTCGCAGAAAAGAAACCCAGTGACACATCTGAGAGTAAGATCTAATAAGATTCATGGTTTAAAAAATAATGATTACAGTCGTAATAATTCAGTTTTCTTAATTTTTAGGACTGGAACATGTATTGGGACTTCATATCCTTGATGCCTGAAACCCACTCTGATGAGCATGTTTGTTCACAGTGATCTCGGTATTCCACAAAATTATAGGACAATGAACGGTTTTGGACCCAACACTTTTTCTCTTGTAAACAATCAAGGAGAATATGTCTTCTGCAAGTTCCATATGCTTGTAAGTTAAACAGTTTAGAAGTATTATATTTAGTAACATAATCTATATAATTTAAAATTTTTATGTTTTATAGTGTATGTAGATAATATTTTATAAGTAGGATTATCAATTAAATTAAATTAATTGAGTTGTGATATAAAAAAGAATTTTTTTAAATTATAAGTTGCATTACCAAATTATACTATCAAACTACTTAACTATAATTTTCATCTGTAAACAATGAAAAGTCTTTATCTCCTATATTGATTCCTTTTTCAATGTCATTTATTTCACTTTAAATAAAGTCATTTTATATTCAATACAAACAATTAGGTTATATGAACTTTTTGTTACCATGGTAACACAACATATGATCCACTCTCACCTGATGCATTTCCAATATGGACACACTTAATAAAAGTGAAAGTATAAGATAAAACTACAAAATATGCATTAAAGATTATAAATTAAAACAGAATTAATTATAAAAAGTATTAGTAAAAATATTTACTAGATTAATTACAAAAAATTTCAATTAAGTGAAAAATATCTTTTACTTCCTTTACTGCGCTAAGCATAACAGTAGGCTTTTTATTTTTTGTGTTTTTTATTGTTGTGTTTTGTTGTTTCTCTAATATTAGCTCTAATAACTATGCATACTTTTATGGTTAGGCCTCTTTCATTCTATAATGAATGTAATGTTAATCTTAATAAAGCTTTGAGGTATTTTGCCAAAACTTTTATTTTTACAGTAAATTACAGGATTTAGGAAAACGATCAAAATACCTGACTGAAAAGTGTGCAATTTTGACTTATCCACTCCTTCACGATAGCCAGGGATGTATACAATGTATAGTTTATGCTATACCAAAAAAAAAAAAAAAAAAGAAAGAAAGAAAGAAAAAGAAAAATAGACCAGTCTCAAACCATAAAAACAATACAATATTTCTCACTTTAAATATACTTGAATCTATGCAGACTCTTAAAAAAATTATTAAAAAAAAAAAAAAATTGTGTACTAATAACGAAATTTATTTTGAAACTATATATTTTCTTACAACAATACATGTATTTATCAATACATATTATATTTAAAAATTTAATTTTTTTAAAATTTAATTTTAATGATAGAGCAACCAAGGTATAGCCAATATGGATCCGGTAACGGCAACACAGGTGGCAGGAGTAGACCCAGATTACTATATCAGAGATCTCTTCAACTCGATTTCCCTCGGAAACTTCCCATCATGGAACCTCAGTGTCCAAGTCATGACTCCAACTCAGGCTAAGGGCTTTGCTTGGAATCCTTTCGATGTGACCAAGGTAATAAAATTCATTTAATTAATTTCATTGAAAAAAAAATGTACCAAATCTTTACTGAGGAAAATTTAAACAAGAAATTAATCATGTTACAGTTGTGGCCCCTGAAAGAGTATCCTCTCATTCCTGTCGGAATCATAACCCTCGACACGAATCCTGATAACTACTTTGACCGTGTTGAGCAGGCAGGATTTGATCCACAGAGGCTAGTGCCAGGTATCGAGACATCTCCAGACAAATTACTTCAGGTCAGTTATTCAAAAGTAGATTTTAAAACATTTATGATATTTTCTTCAACAAGCTTCAGATTGATTAAATAAAAATATGGTTAAAAAAAAAAAAAAAAAAAAAAAAAATTGAATTCATCAGGAGCACATTAGCAATAGAAATTATATTCATGGTTGGCAGACACAACCTCTCTAAGCAAGGCGTTAGGTGAACAAAAAATAAAGGCCAGGCAACAGCTATTTGAATTCTTTTCTCTTCTTAGGTGAACTATCTTTGTTGTGTTTTTTTATTATTATTTAAGGTAAATATCTCTAATGTTTAACATTAATTTAAACTCTTGTCTGAAATTAATGCAGCCAGACAATAGTATCATCTTATCAAAGATTTTTTTTCAATTTTGTATGAATGAGTCATTGATTTTTTCTGCCAAATAATCATGATTAATTAGTTTATCATATGGAGAAAACAGTCTGGGATGTAGTCAGGTTGTAAAAACCGATATATTAAAATTTTAAAAACTTTTATTATAAAATGCCGAAGTTTTTGACCTGTATTGTAAGCCTTTGTTCAGGGCTATAAATAAGGAAAGGTAGTTAACAAATATATGAAAGTAAGACAAATAATTTGTGACTTATGGAAGTGAGTTTTGGGTGCTAACTCAAGAGAATGAGAGGTTGCTGAGAATTTGGGAAAGAAAGGTCCTCAGAAAAATCTTTGGTCCTGTGAATGACAACGGGAATTGGAGAATCAGAACAAACCTGGAGCTGGAACAATTGTTCAGTGAACCCAACATCATTTCTATAGTCAAAATAGGCAGATTAAGGTGGCTCGGTCGTGTGCAAAGGATGACGGAAGATAGACTTCCATTAAAGATGATAAACAGCAGGCCAGGAGGAAAAAGATTGAGAGGAAGACCAAGGCTGAGATGGCTGGATAACGTCCAGGTTGCCCTGCGAAGACTGGGAGTGAATAGTTTGAGGAGGAAGGCAGAAGATAGACAGGAATGGCTGTCTGTACTTTGTGAAGTCAAGGTCCGACTAAGACTCTAGCACTCAATAATAAATAAATAAATAAATAAGACAAATAATGGGAGACGCTCAATGGGTAAGGCACTATACTATCAATCTCCAAGGCTGGAGTTCAAGTCCAGCTGAAGGCAGAAAATTTATTTATTACATGGACTATGAGGTCTAGAAATCCTCCTAAGGCACACTCACCCTCTATAAAGTGAGTACTCGTAATTAGGAAAAAAAACTGGTGGTTGAGCACGATTCCGGCCAAATCTCCTCCTTTCACGACCGATAGGCCAGTAACAGTATATCCTACATAAGTAATCATAAAAGAGTAACCGAAAAAATAACAATGATTTAATCTTATGAATTATTTTTTTATAATTTGTAATATGTTCCTAATCATTTTGCTAATTACTTTTCTTCGTCACATTCTGTTTCATTTTTTGTTATATATAACCCTGAAGAAGGCTTGCAATGTGGCTGAAACCTAGGCACTCCATTAAACGTTTTTAACTTGGATTTGATTGTTATCTGAATGCATTCCAGACTGTTTTTATGTATAAGATATTCTATGGTCAACCTTATTACCTATGTTAGTTTATTAGGTTACTTTTTAAAAAGATGTATTTCTATCTTTTCACACCTTAGGGCAGGTTGTTCTCCTACACAGACACTCACATGCACAGGCTCGGCGTGAACAATGAATTGATCAAAGTCAATGCACCTTTACAAACTGCTAAAGTAGCAAATAGACAAAGAGACGGTCCTGCCAGAACTGACAATAATCAGGACGGAAGCCCTAATTACTATCCAAACAGCTTTAATGGCCCAGTTGCTAATCCGAGAGGCAAGCAGGCTTCTTATCCAGTCTCAGGAATGGTTGCTGCGTAAGTAAGATGATTTTAAAATCACATTTGGACTATTATTTAAAAATGATTCCTTTTATAATTATTATTGTAAAAAAGTAACTTTTACTTCTTTATTACAAATGGATTTTTACATTTTAGAATTACTTTGACCAAGGCACTTGGGACTGCTTTACAAACTCTGTAAATTCTTACCTTCTACTTACATCCTTACTACCTGTTTCTATTTCAGTGATAGAAACTTCAAAGTTAATCATAACTTCTTCTAATCTACCCTCTTTACTCAATCTGCTGGTTTTCCTCGAGGTAGCATCCTACACAGCGTATACAGCTAACATCCTTACATCCTAGCAGAGTCCTCACCAGGTACTCTGATGACACTTGTGTGTTATCAGTGAATAGTGGTCCATTTGTTGCCTCCCAAACTCTCCAATCTTATATCATAAACCTTCAAGAATGGTGTCAAAATTGAATAATGAGAATAAATCTAAACAAATCTCATCAAATAACCTTTACCCTTCCTTGTGAACCTACTACTTCTTTTCCAACAGTATCCTTTAATGGTATTCCAGTAATCCCTGTTGAACAGATCCGCTACCTAGAACTCCATCTGGACAAGTTTACTTGGAATCCACATACAAGACTAAAACGACAAGAATCTCATAGTCATTTTTGACTTCTTCAACATTTACCAGACAAGTGTTCAATCCTCCTGATTAATTATAAAAGACTCAACTTTGGGGCTCTACTTTTAGTGTCTTTTATATTACATAACTCTATGATGATGAAAATGAAGTTAAGATGTAAAAAAATTAAGTAAAAATAGAATCTCTAATCTAATAAAATAATTTTTATTCTCAGATATGACACAAGCAACGAAGATAATTTCAGTCAAGCCACTTGGTTCTGGAATCAGCTGACATCTGATGAAAGAAGCAGATTGGTATCCAATATTGTAGGAACGCTAAGTCTTGCAGCTCCATTTATTCAGGTACTTATTGCTAAATTGAAATAGATTTCTCAATTGTTTTATACCTGTTTGTTACTAGGCAACACCTTTCTTTGCAGTGTTTTTTCTTGAAAAATGTACATTTATGTACTAGATTATGGTTCTAAACTCTGAAATATTACATGTTACCTACCTAACTTAAACAAAATTTTTTGAAACTATATTTCCTTTTTTGGATCTTGAAAAAAAAAAAATAGTTTTGCTTAGATACAATGAGCATAGTTAATGAGTATCTTGTATTCTTTCAATACAAATTCAATTAGAAAATTGAATAAGAGCACAAAATTAAATAATTTAGAAGATTTAAAAGAATTATTGACATTCCATTGGTTTTAGAAATCAGTTAATATATAATTTTGTTGTTAATTTGAATTAAGGTATTAGAAAGAAATGAGAGAATTTATTCTCATTTGTTTGTTTGTTTGTTTATTTGGGCTTAACATCCTTTTGTACTCCAACTGGAGCATAAAGGATGGGTTATCCTATAGGTTACCAACCTATTCTAACTGGGTTGAGAAGGTCAAGATTCATTTTGTGGTTCCGTCACGAAATAAATTTTAACCCACCCAGGTGGGATTTGAACCCATGACCTTCATTACCGAGCATGCTGAGATCCTCTCCCCAACTCACTCGGCCAAGTCCCCCTCTCATTCTTCATTCTAGTAAGATATAAATTAATTTTATAATTTATGTCCTTGAATAATAAATAGAAAGTCTAAACAAATCCGAAGGTTCGATGCCGACACCACCAACCATTGACCACACATCTCCCTCCAACCCACCCCAGTGAAACCCAAATCCCCAAGATCAGCACTAACGCAATCCTCCTATCAACGTCTAGGTCTACCCCTCGGATTTGTACCCAATAGCTAAAAACTGATAGCCTTTTTGTGGGAATTAGGTCATAATTAATTCCAACAACTTTGCATGCCCTTTTTAACTGTTGTATTGCTATTATCTGAACTATATTCAGCTGGTGAAAATCCCCTTTCTGCACTTTATGGAGCCTACTAAACTCTCCCATATGTACATCCTTTTTTGGGCCAAATATTCTACGCATTACTGTATTTTCAAAAACTAAAAAACCTATATAAATATTATTACATTGACACCTTTGTATATAATCAGAATATGCAAATATATAACTTTAATAGATGTAATAAACCCCATTTTATTTTAAATATATATTGTTTAAATGATTTAAAACACAAAAATGTTTTAAACAATTATAATTCACAGTAAATGATCTAAAAATAAAATTATTAGTTGAAAAATATTTTAATACATTATTACTTTTCACAAAAAAAAAAAAAAAATAAATAAATAAACCATGTGTTTCAAATTTGGGACATAGCATGTTTCAATATATATTCAATTACAAAGTTAACTGAATTGCTTTATAAAGGAAGAATTATTCTACTGTTCAAAAGTTTTTATAAAAATATCTGATTTTGTTCTACTTTTCATATTATCTGAATACTGCTGACAATTTGAAAATCGGACAATCTAGCCACTGATAATCTAGAGCCTACGGTATATTTATTTTTAAAATTTGACCTTTTTACATCATATCATTTGGAAATGTTTATTTAAAAGTCTTATGTGATTTACAGAGCCCATAATTCAATACGATTAAATGTTTGGTTGTCATTTGTTTTTGTTTCTCATTTGTTTAGAATAGCTTCTTGTTTAGAAAAATTATTTATATTTATTTATTTTTATAATTTCTTCTTTTTTAGGAGACAGTAGGTTGAACCCTCTAGAAAATAATTTTAATCCAAAAGATACAATATAATTTTATATTAATGCTACATAATTCTTACAAAAAGTTTTTCTCCCATTAACTTGCTTTGATTCACTTGAATATAAAAAAAATAACTAGCTCCATTATTTTGATATCTCCCACAATCTCAAGACTCCACTATTAACTTCGCTCTTAAAGATCTAATTTTTGTACAAAATACATATAATTAAATAATTGTGTCAACGACAGACAGGAAAACTAAATTAATAAGTATAAATAAAAAGTTATAGTTTAAAGAAACAAGAAAAACACGCTTAGACAGCAAACCTAACTAATAAGCTAAGTGTGGTGAACAATTTGCAGAAGACAGACCTTTTAATTTTTTGAGTTCAACTATTAGTGATTTGCTTGCATTTTTAATACATTTTATCCAAAATCAACGTACAATTTTAGTTGTTTTTTTTACATATCTCAGAGTAGAAATGGGCAAATTTTTACTTTAAAAATCCTATCTTGCAAAAAATGTAATGATCTACAACTTTTAGTATATATTACATTTTTTTATCGAATTAGCCATTTCTGCGTTAAAGACTCATAAACATGACCAAACCTAACTGTTTAAAGTTAGCAAAATCAAAAACCTTTAATGTTTGACAATCAACTGTGGCTGAACGCCTAAATCAAATTTAGCTTAAGGGATGTCTTTAGACGCACAATTTAATAAACTTTAATTTTGCAAATAAAAGATTTTTCGATTGAAAGCATTTTTCTATATGCTTTTTTTCCAAAATCTGAAAAAAAAGGTCAAAAAGTTTGGGTTTTTTGCCCTCCAAACATTTTCCCCTTATCAAATTTAGTTTAATTTTTTGATCACCTTTTGCAAGGCAGACCCCTATCTTTGAGGTAATTTGACTGGATTAAGTGAGAACATTAGAATAAAGTTGTGCAATTATTGTATTGTCATGGGTCCTTGACGTGTGCAGATTTTCAAGTTAATGAGATTGCTAGAAATTGGTGAAAATTACTATGAAAGAATCTATTACATACAGGTGAAATTAATAAAAGTGTCTTAAAAAAATGAATGATTCATTTAATAAAATATGAAAAAAAAATAATAATGAAAGATACATAAGACCTGGATTTATATGCTACAAAAAAAAACATTGAAATACGCCATAAAGATTACTAAACTATGCAGTATAATATTCCTTAAAAAGTATGACTCTAATATTTTATCAAATAATGAAAAAAAGTAATAATTATGAAATATTGAACCATAAATACATTAAAAAAGAACAAAAGGTTTTTATTTATATTAAAGGATTATATATATATGAATAGAAGAAAGACTGAAGAAGGTTTTAAACTAAAAAGTAATATGGAAATAAAACGAAACATTGAAAGGTTGAGTGATGCAATGAGGAAACGTAGATTGATGTTTTGTGGGCATTTGATGAGAATAGATGAAAGAAGTCTGACAAAGAAAATTTTCCAACATAGCCTCCAAAAACAGAAAAAGAATACATGGATACAAATGGTAAAGGAGGGTATGAGGACGGCAAATGTACAGTAGAATTCAATGTGGGATAGGACCAATTTCGGACAGTAATCAACAGGATCAAATTTCCGGAAATAGTTAAAACACAAATTAATAGACGATTGTCTGATGAAAGGAGAAAGCATCAAGCAGAGGTAATGAAGAGATATTGGAAAGAACGGAAGAGCAAGAAATGAATTGTTAAACGTGGTCTACAGATGGCCGAACTCGTAAGAAAAAATAAAAAAGTATTATATAAATGAATGAAATGAAATGAAAAAATAAACTTTATTCTGGGACTTACTATCCCATAAGAATAACAATAATGCACAATTACAGGTACAATCGCCTGGCCATATTACTTACAAATTAAATATTTCAGTAATTGCAGTGTATATTGTCGACAGGAGACAAAAATAACATAAAATACAATCGTATATGAAAAGATAAAATAATTCTAAATATTTACATATTTGCGAAAGATTGATTATCTAAAAGGTGTAAAATTAAATTATTTTTATAGGATGTAAGGGAAGCAGCTTTATGAATATGAGTGGGTAGAGAATTCCAGAAGGAGGTAGCACGAATGATGAAGGATATTCAAAAGGAATCAGTTTTATGAGAGGGGATATACAGGTTAAAAGGTTGGGATCTAGTGTTTAGGAGGTGGATAGAAGATCACAGATTTAATAGATTAAGAATATAGGAAGATTTTTTGGTTTTTAGAGATTGGAATAGGAAAGTACCTAGAAAGTATATCCATGTTAGAGTTCTACTGTAGCGCCAGTGAGCGCTGACAGACTTGGAAACTACTTGTTACTTCTTATTAGAAAACATTCTGATATCCCGAGACCGGCTGTCATTTGTTTTATTGACATACTGCATCCCTGATCATCTCCTTATATCATACTTAATATTCAACTATATTTTTCTCATTCTTTAATTATATATTATATATGGCTACCTCTAATAGTAAATTGGCTCTCTGCTAAACAGAAATTGACCACTCCTGTTATAAAATATCATATGACAAAAAGGAATATACAGTCAGAGTCAAAAGTATTCGTAGACTAGTATAAGTTTTATTTTCTTTCGTTTAATTTTCTATTTACTACATATTTATTTAATTTAAACACATATAATATCGCATTGATGATTATAGAATAGAGTTAACATTTTTTCGCGAGAAAATTTACTGAATTTAGCTTAATATCTTACACATTTTAGTAAGATGCCTCATTTTTATGAGTCAAAGTATGCGTACACTAGACTTTAACTGTAGTTTCTACCCCCTGTCTTAATATTTTGAGGATAACCTGCAATCAGTCTATACCTTGACGTCATTTGTAAAGATGTAGCTATTATTAGTGTTTATTATTGCTGGTTATAAATTGAAAATGGGACACAAAACCAGAAGAGGAAACAAAAATTATTTTACGCCTACATAATGAGTTACAGCCACTTAGAGAAGTAACTAGACCTCACTTAACAGTCCAAGATGCTATTAAAATGTATGGAACGAGAAAAACTTTTGAATATATAGAGAGAACAGGATGATTAAGGAAAATTTACTCCAAATATGAAAGACATATCATGAGAAAAGTTAAAAGAAAAGCAAGAAATAGTGCCCCTAAATCAGTGGATGAACATTTGTCTGAAAGAGGGGAAAAAGAGGAGTGTTTTAACAATGCGCTAATGCTTGAGGCGGAACGAGTTTCACCCAGGACAGCTAAGAGAAAACCATCAATAAGCAATATAAAGATATCAATGAGCCAAGGACCATAAAAAATATGACTGTGACCTTTGGAGTAGGATAATATTTACCGACGAGGGTAAAATTGAAATGTTTACTCTTCAGAGGGGCCAAAAAGTATGGAGAAACAAATGTAGTAATGGAAATAAGAAATATAGTTTCAACTGTTAGGAATGGAGGAAAACTGACTTGTGGTCTGAGGTTGTTGGAATGGTGCTAGAATGGAGTGTCTTGTATTTATCGATAGCATAATGAATCATATAAAATACACCGATGTAATAAAAAGAAATTTCCTAATCAGTGCAGAAAAATTTGAGATCAGAGAAAATTACATTTTTCAGCAGGATAATGATCCCAAGCATACCGCTTGAAAATTAAAAATGTGGATCCTGTACAACACAACAAAGTGGAGGCCACACCGTCATTCACGGGATATTAACCCTATAGCGCATTTTTGGAAATATCTAAATGATCGAGAACGGAAAAGGTGTGTTTCTAACAATCAAAATTTAAGCCATGTTATTATTACAAAATTATTGTTACTTTGACACAAAAATTAGCGAATTCAATGCCACAAAGCATATATAGAGCTTATTAAAAGCCAAAGTTGGGCCCTAATAAATATTGATTGTTATAGAATGACAATATTAAATAGAAATTTTATCAAGTGTACGGATACTTTTGACTCGTGAAGTTATTGTGTTTTTCAGTTATTCTTCTTGTATTATTTTTGTGAAATGTTCTATAAATACAAAAATATATTTATAAATAGACGTGTTGATGTATACATTAAATGAATTTATTGTTTAAATCAATCCTATTAAATAATGCTAATATGTGTTATATCAAATGATTTATAACAGATGTACGAATACTTTTGACTCTGACTGTATGACATTATTTATTCTTTTTAAAGCCACTGCCTCCATCATACTAATTGAAAGTCATATTCAAAGCTTGAGAATTGTTTATTAATTGGTCAGAAATTTCATTAATCATAATGATTGCTTTACAATCATTGCAAACAAATCGTTGCTACTATATGATTTAGATATATCAGCTTAGGATAGTATTTAATTTATGAATACATTATAGTAAATATAGATTTTCTTCTTCTTTTTTTTATTTATTATTTTATTTTTTTTTTATTACTCTTTACTGATAGTAATCAATTATTTGTTCATAGGAGAGAGCAGTCAACAATTATTTGCAAGTGAGTGAAGATTTCGGAAACGCCCTCATCGCAAGTTTAGGAATGTCTCCCGCGGCTAAGTAAACAAAATCCAAAGGCTGATTTATAAGTAAATTATGACTGTAGACTGAAAATTATCAATTTTCTCAATTATGAATTGTTTCCAATTATTTTTAGTTCCAAAACATACTTCTATTTTTTTTATTATTATTATTATTTAGTGCAAAGTATCATTGTGATTTTAATTAATAGTTGTGCTACAATAAACCTTTTGGTTTGACAATTATATAAGAATGAATACAATAATATTTTTTTTTTTTTTTTTTTTTAAATATATTTTATTAGTTTTCTATAAGATGAATGAAAATTAGTGATTTTCTCATGTAGCATAAAATCTTGGTGTTTCAGATGACAATTATGAAACTTCACATACATTTTTTTTTATTAATTATTTTTCTGCATATAGTATCTTCTGGCTTTTCAACTTCTGCGCTCTATTTTACTTTATCTATTTCTCTCAATCTATTCTTTATCCATCTGTTTTATTTCTTGGTGTTCACGGTCTTTCTAACGACCCTTGGTTTTCCTCTACATCTCTTTTCACCTAGGGTGCCTTCGTAGAATCTCTTCAGCATCGTACTGTTTTCTTATTATACGGCTAAACTATTTTAGTTTTGCAAGAATAGTTGCAGATTCCTGTTGGTGAATGGGATGAAGAGCTTTGAAGAAAGGGAATAGAAAAAAAAATTATCGGTAAGACAAGAAGAGATTGTTTGAGGAACAAAAGAATTATAGAGGAACTCGTAAGTTCGCCGAAGCAAAATGTTGAAGACAGTTTGGGTGAGTATGGCAGATAAATTACTTAGGTAATATTATAACATATATTAGATTATTATTTGAGTAATTTATAATGAGTTATTACAATTATTATTGTTAATGCATATGATGCAAGATTTTGGAATCAATATTATATTATTGCTTAAATAAACCTTAAAGTACAGAGGAGGATTTTCATACTGTAGGTGGTAAATGTGACTGTTTTGTTTGTTGAGGTTTCAATAAAATTAGAGAAAATAGAAAAACTTAAATTAACAAATATTTATTCACCATTTTCCTGGCAAAAACAGAAGTATTGGGAATTTTTTTAGAATTCTTTTGAAAAATTGATGTTTAGCCTTCACAAATCAAGAAACAATTATCTATTCTGGCCAAAATTGGTTTTAATTATTTTTATGGTCATTCATCAAAAAAGAGAACTGTAGTTCCCCTTGCCAGGTTACCGTAAGGTTGCTCTTGCAACAAAAGGGGAAATGCTGTTCCCCTTGTCTGGTTACTGTCTAGGAAAAGTAGGGAAGATTTTAATCTCATTAAACGTGTTATGAAATAGTAAATTATATCAAAAATCAATATTAGCTGCTTTCTGAGATTTTAGAATGGTAGAATTCAGTATTTTAGCATCTCATTGGTATCAACTTAGAATCGATTTGAATTCCACATTAACTAAAAGAAATAATTTCTACAAATAATAAACCAAAATCAAGAAAATATGACTCTAAAATGAAAAAATAAAAATGGATCTTGAAAAAGAATGAAAAATTTTGGGACAACTTGGACCCTCCTACATAAATTAAAAAAAAAAAAAATTAAAAGGCTATTGCTTACACAGCACAACTGATACGGGAAGTGATGTGGTACTGAAAGGACAGTTTCTGGTAACTACCTACTTCCATTCTTCTAACTGCCAATTTTTGAACAGAGAAAAGTTGTTTTGTTGATGTGACATAGAGGACATTTACTTACCTTTTCCTGTGAAGGTCTGGAAATGTTCATCACCTGAAATCTCATAGAAATTGCGGCAGGCACTCCATGAGTCATTCGACTGTGGCTTGCAAATGAAGGCTCCATTCCTGGATACAGAACCAACTCCAGCAAGGATGAGCTGTTAGGCGACACCATCCCTGGATTCTTTTAGAGATAATTCTAGCAAATTTGATGCTCTCTTCTTTCCGCAAGGCGTTTTATCTACATTTTTCTTTTCTTTCTCAATCTTCATTTGATGTTCTTTTTATAAAGATTTCTATTCAGGCAAGAAGTAAAATCAATCGTCTTTTTTTTTCAATACTGGTATCCAGGAAAGGGAAACTGAGGTTCCCCTAGTAGATGTATCGGTAACCTGGCAAGGGGAACTCAGGTACCCTTTTCAATTTCTTCGATTATAAAAGTGTGAATGTAAGTTTATATTATTTTTTTGCTGTTTTCTTTAGTAAACAGCTTAATCTATACGGATCAATAGATCACAGGCCTCAGAAACCATGAATAACTAATAAAAACCTGTTGTAAACATGCCTTACTCACAGAGCCAACCATGGTCAACAGCCCAACCAGACATTACCACAAATATCGTCGAAAAGCTAAGCTCAGCGCATTTATCCTGCCCAGTAGAGCTGCCTACTTGTTTAGAAGGGTCTTCTAAACAGAATAACGCTGTTTGCGATGTCACCATTCATGATAGTGACTTCATATATTTAACCAAAGTTCCGGGGAACTGTAGTTCCCCTAGCCAGGAAAAGAGTTAATATGCTGTTTTGATCTCAATATTGCTAGCCATCATCACGACAGATCATAGAGAAAAATAACAATAAAATCAAAAGACAAAAGAATATCTCTGCTTAAGGGAACTTCAGGTGTTACACCATTAGTAATGCAATTGTTATCAAAATATTACTAAAGCTTTTAAAATATTTCATTTTAAAAATAAAAACTGATTTCAATACAAGTATTATTAGTTATCATTACTTAAAAAAATTATCTATAAAATTTAATTTTAATATTCAGTTATAATTACAAAATTCAGAAACTCTTGACAATAGGCATTTGAAATAAGATGTTGCATAAATACTAATAAATTAAATATAATAACAAAAAATTATAAATAAATTATTCAATAATAATTAAAAATATATATAATAGAATCAATAAATAATAATAACAATAAATATAGATAAGAGAAGGAATGACTCCAAAAGGACTACCAGTCAAAATTTGACAAAAAAAAAAAAAAAAAAAAGACAGCATGAAAAAATTCTGGGGAAAAATAGCAAAAATTGTACAAAGCCATTTAACCCGGCTTTGGTCGCTAGCCAATCTGGTACACCGTTGGTCACTGGGTGAGTATTTCCCTCATCTCTTTAATTTTTATTAAAAATGTAGTTTTATGTTGCCAAATAATATGTATTTATAAAGGGTAAATAAATGTCATCAATATGTATTAATAATTGTAGTATGTAGCATAGGGATTAATAATATATTTTTACAAAAAAAAAAAAAAAAAAAAAAAAACCAAAAACAAAAATTAAATATTTTAATTTTTACATAACAATGTGATATTAATCAGCTAAACCATTTCCTTATATTTCTATTCAACTATTACAAGTATATGTAATATGTTCATTGCAAATTGGAACATTACACTTTTTACAATTTTTTTCGTTTTTCTTTTTTTTTATTTCTTTGGCACACCTATACCTGATCTATTTTATATTGCCTGGAGCAGCCACAAAAAAGAATCTGAAATAGTAAAAAATTTCATATAAATACAATTCAAGACGATTTATCAACTAATTACTAACAATTCATCTTCTCAACTGGCTTTTTATCCAACAATTCAAGCAATTTAGAAAAACGACTCATTTTTAACCCGAATAATCATCAATCAATTGAAAGAAATTAGAAAACTTGCTCAGTAAAATGTCACGAATAAACTGCATGAGAGATAATCTGATACTGAGGAGTATCAGTATACAATTTTACAATTTTCGGTAAAAATCTCCCAATATCCTGGCCACCTGCGTCCGTTTTACTTAGAAACCAAATATTCTTATTTGTAAATGTCCTATACTCAGCTATACGCTGTGAGGGACAGCGATGAAAGTTAAGTTCTGACGGACTTATTAATTATTTTTAGAAGGGTGAGGGAAATGCCCACCTAGCGACCAATGCCGGGTTAAATAAAATAAAAAAAATCTATCATTTATGAATTAGTACTGAATCAGTATACAATTAGTATCGATAATATTATTTATTATTAGTTATAGTATTATTTAGGGCTTATTAAAATATATTATGTGTTACATTATCTATTTTGAATTAGCTTGCTGCAGCGCTCTCTGTAGCATCCGCCCCATACTAGGGCTCACCCTGTTAAAGTTTTGTAGAGCTCTTTTCTGAAACAGAAACAGAGTAGATTATGTTTTCCTTTCTTAAAAAGTATTTGTCTTAAATTATTGATGTAAACTTGAGTGGAAATTTTCAATGATTATAATGGGATGAGTCAGAAAAAATGACCGTTTTCTTTGTGTTTGAACTTTGCATCGTAATTCCTCTCTTATATACATTCGGGAGCTAAGAATTGTGATAAGAAGTTCATATTTGGTCCCATCTAAATCATTTAGTAAACAGCATGACCTCTATCCGGGCTCAGTATTTCTCTAGGTTTCCTTTGTTCACAATGACAGTAAAGTACGAAATTCTCATAATGTTGCTTCATTCTTGGAAACGGAAGTTTTCAGCAGCTGAAGCCCCTGCTTACCATAGAGAAAAAATGGTTTATGTTTTGATTATTAAGAACCTTGTAAGTAGAAGAAAAATAAATATTGATTTTTACCTTTGAAACGGTCATTTTTTCTGACTCCACCCCATTATTAAAAAAAAAAATTACATTTATAATGGGAAAATAAATTGTTAAACAACGTTATTAGTTTTTTAATCCCATCTGGTTTAAACAGATGCCTGTATTAGCGGGACATTACGATATATTTTTTTAATTTCATGGATTAATTTAACTTACTTGTATCTGAGGATATGCCTGGCTTAAACTGGCTGCTATGTTCATCACCATTCTATTCCTTTCGCCAGGAGTCAGGGTTTGGTTCCAGAAGATACTTGGCTGACTGAAGTTGTCTTCATTTAAAGTGTTGTATCTTATATAAGACATATATTTTTTTAATTTTCTGATCAAAAATCTGTATTAAAATATAGTTAAATTTACAATTAGCTCACCTTCCAATATTGCCAGACACACGGTACGGAACGATACGCCCTCTGGGTGACACCTGTGGGCCGTTGAAGCTGTTCGGGTAGTAATTGACTGCAGCTCCCTGGTCCAGGTCACACCTACTGTATCCATCTCGCATGTAATTGTAATAGAGGGGATTGCCAGGATTCATTGCCGCAAACTGCTTTAGCCCGAGAGGGTTATTGATCGAATCCAACTGGTTGTTGGAACCAAGTCTGTATGTTTGTGTGTCAGCGTAAGCAAAAAGTCTTCCCTGAAGAAATCATATTTTTCTATTACTAAGAAAGAGATTAGATTCTTGAAATATTATGATTTTTCTATAGTCATTTTATATAAAAGAATAAACATTTTAAAGGTAATGCACAAAAAACCGTGAAGGCTATTAGGTTCAGTATGAACCTTTCGAACAAGTTTGAACTCATAAAAATAAATTTGATATGGTGAATTTCAGAGGTTCTTACTGGAAGAAAATGTTGCACAAATTAACTAACCTTTGAAGGAAAAAAACAACATTAATAACCATTGTTTATAATCCATTAACTATACTGTAGGATTATCTTTGCCTACTTGGCAAGCGCTTCCCTAAACAAAATGAATATTCAAAGCTTGCATTATTTTTGCACCAATCCAATAGTAATGTTCTTACCTGTAGCAATTTATCTGGACTGGGTTCTATTCCTGGAACTAGACGACCAGGACTGAATCCAACTGTCTCAACGCCGGCAAAGTAGCTCATAGGGTTGGTCGTAAGCACTACTTTACCAATCGGGATGAGTGGAAACTGGTTCTGAGGCCAAAGCTAATGAAAAAAAACCATTAACAGAAATAAATTTTAAATTGACACAATTATAAATCATAAAAAAATCTTATATAGGGTAGACTGATGATTAAATGATTATGTTACTCAAGGTATAAAAGTATTTCCTTCGAATGGTGTAGAAGGATCAATACAATTAGGATTGATGAATTAATTCCACTTCTATTGAGATTATTTTATTTGAAAACTAGTTTTGAATGCTTAACATTCATCTTAAGTTCTTAAACATACAACATTTTCAAAACATCAGCACTTTACTCCATAGATTATACACGGTGAGTATCTCTTAGTGTAAAAAAAAAAAAAAAAAAAAAGGGTGAAACTGGATCAAAAATGTAATAAAATGCTGTAGACCTTACCTTTCTATTCCAATCCGTTGCAGATATACGATAAATCAAAGACTTTTTTGAGGAAACCACGTTTTTTTTTTTACCATAAAACCTGTACCACATTTCCGGATTTAGCATTACATTTTCTATAAAGGACAGAGTAAATGTAACATTGAATTTTACAAACTTGTTAACTAAAGAACAGTTTGATCTTCACCTTATATAGCGAAGTTACAATGTCTTATATTACTTCAACGCTCACTGTTTTTCGAAAAAAAAATCTACAAAACTGTAAATCTCACAAAAACTTGCAAATTTAATCAGCTTTTGAATGACATGTTAAAAGTCTTAATTCTGTTTCGATTTCATGGAGAAATTCACTTTCAAAGCCGAAAAAAACATGTTCTCATTTGGAATACAATTAGTTACTTGTGTAAATAAAACATTATGACAATCCCTTAATGGAAATGTGCATTTTAAATATAATAAACTCTTCATTGCAATAAAAAGCAAAGAAAAAAAAAAATTGTTTAATAGAAAACAAAAGAAAAGTGTTAATACAAAATAATTATTGTTTTTATCAATTCACTTGATACTAATATAAAAAATGAAGTAACCAATACCTTTGTTGGGTCAAATGGATTCCATGGAAATCTTTCGGCTTGCCTAGGAGTCATTACTTGAATAGAGAAATTCCAACTAGGAAGATTGCCATTCTCTATCGCATTGTACAGGTCTCGGATGAAATAGTCAGGGTCTTGGCCAGCGATAAGTGTCCCTTGTTGTGGTGTGAGGTTCTGTATACCCTGGTTTGTCTGCGGAGAGACCAGTGATATAGCAAAGATTTGTAATACTACTGTTTAATCTCATATTTACCTAAATAATTATTTATTCATTGTTAGCTCTATTATTTTAAAAAAATACAAAACAAAGTACATTAACTTAAAAAAAAAAAAAAAAAATGTGACTGTTAATTTTGTAATTAAAAATATTGAAGAGTATTTTCCTCTTCAACGAGGAAAGATAATAAGAATCCTAAACTAGATCCAATGGAATAAAAATATCTTCTTTGAAAAAAAAAAAGTGTTTACTTGGTAAACATCTATAGTTTGCAGATATCAGAACAATAGAAAACAAGTTGTTAAAAAATTTATCATTTTGAGATGGGTTTTCTGAGACAAAGTTGTGGCAAATTGGAACTCCAACACATTCCTAATAATATTATAAGAAAAAATATATAACAGGATAAAAAT
Organism: Euschistus heros; assembly: GCA_003667255.2. Classification (NCBI taxonomy): domain Eukaryota; kingdom Metazoa; phylum Arthropoda; class Insecta; order Hemiptera; family Pentatomidae; genus Euschistus; species Euschistus heros. The sequence continues at coordinate 202,005 of RCWM02000207.1, read as the reverse complement.
ATTTTGTTTAGTACAGAAAAAGGAGGTTTCATATGATTAGACCATATGAAGCGAAGCGTAGAATTACAAAACCTGATGAGTCCATTTTTCAAAAACTTGGGAATTACATTTGTAAGACTGTTTACACAAGATGAACATGGAGTTTAGAACATGCAGTACTCCAAAGCTATAAGCAATGATGACAAGACTGGATCATTAATTAAAATAATCAACTCAAACAATACAGAATTGATATAACAACAGCAAAACAATTGAATACAGACTATAGACCTGCATTGCACCAATGTATTGATTATATAGTATTTTTACCCCTTTCAAAATTAATGAACCTCTTCTTCAGCAATCATTGGACTCATATTTAATCCTCAAAATCTGAAATCCTTGGGAAAATCCGGGATGCTCCTTATGAACTCATAAATACACTTATCCAAAATTATGTTAATGTAGCAGCTTTTGTTGTAACCAGAAACCTATACATTCATTATTGAACTACCTATGTACCTAAAACTCCATCTAGTCAAACATTTTACTTGGGATACACATACAAAAGTGAAACTGCTTGTACTTTTCAACTAAGAGTGATGATGAATATGTTGCGGATAGGACGCACCAGGCTCAACCATCATCTACTCCAAGGTACATCACAACCAATGTGTCCAAGATACCACTTTCCTCCATCATTGGAGCACATATTCAGCAATTGTAGTAATATTTATTTTAGTTATAACAACATTAACTAAGTACATAAACCAACTTACCCGTAGATGAAACTTGGCATATGTGATAGTTCCATTAGCATTGACCAAAAAAAAAAAAGTGTTTATTCCAAAACCATGCATGTGCCTATAGCCGTTTGGGATTCCTCGATCTGAGAAGAGAATCATTACCTGAAAGGTAGTCTCAGGAACAAGCGAAATGTAATCCCACATCGCATTAGGGTCCTGCAAAAGATAACAATGAATTTTTGATTCTCAATTGGAACAGGTTAATTTAGGTTTAACCTTACCAATAAGTGTGTCATTGGATTTCTTCTCATAGCGTGGATCAGGTTGGGGAACCTGATAGCGTCTCTGATGAAGAACACAGGTGAATTGTTGCAGACAAGATCCCAGATACCATCTGGAGTGTAGAACTTCAATGCGAATCCTCGAGTGTCCCTTTAAATGTAATATTAATATTTTTTAATTATACCATTCTTGCTAGGGATGGTCTAAACCGATATTTTTTCAGTAACAGGTACGACCGATACAGGTCCAAAAAAATATCTGTTACTTGTATCAAGCTTAGCATCTCTCCAAACTCGTAATCGTTTAACCTGTTACACTGATATTTACCAAACCTATTACTCCCATATCTGTTACCTATTCAATATCGGCCCTAATCAAGTTTAAATTTTCAACTACCTTTTTAATAATAGGGTGAATAAAAAAAAAAAAAAATGATCGTTTTATCAAATTCCAGAGTTCAAAAGTCTGTAAATATCTTAATGCTGTTTATTATTTACCAACACTTAATAATCCCTTTAGAGCATTCTCTAAGCTTGTTTACTAACACTGGAATTCTTAAAAAAAAGCCTCAGTTCAGTTATTTATTTCAAAGAAGAAACATGAGTGTCCTACGAAATTCTCATAATTTTAAGACATTACTAGAAAAAAAAAATTTCATAGCCGCTAAAGCAACTTGTGAAATTACTAAACATGAAGGGGAAGGTGTCCTTAAAGAGAGCACTGCGCGTTCGGTTTGAAAACTTTGGAAGTGGAGATACGACGTTGGAAAGGAAGAAGAGCTCCGGGCGGCCATTAATGGATATTGACGAGGTTCTGAAGGAAGCTGTTGAGTCAAATCCGTCCACAAGTACTCGCGAACTTGCCAGGGAGCGTGGTGTGTCGAAAGATACTGTTAGTCGTCATCTTCTCTCCATGGGGAAGGTGAAAAAGACCTGTAGACAGGTCCTCAACAATCAGCAGAAAAGTTTACAGAGCTTCATGGGTTTGAACTCCTGCCTCATCCACTATATAGTGCAGACCTCGCACCTTCGGATTACTACTTGTTTCGATCCATGGCCCATTTTCTTTAAGGGAAAAAAATTTGATAATTTTTTGGAAGTTGAAATTGCTGTCCAAGAGTTTTTTGACAGCCATCCCAAGGAATGGTATCAGCGTGGCACCGAGCAATTGGCTAGCAGATGGGTAATGACGGTAGATAACAATGGACTATACTTTGAATATTAATTGTATTTTATATCAAAGAAATAATAATACAAATATTTTTTTTTTTTAAACGGTCATTTTTTTTATACACCCTATTAATAAATACAATATAACTAGCATCCCTATCGCGGCTTCGCCCGCCCTCCATAAGTAAAGCTAATTTCAACTAAAAATTAATGTTTTATTTGTTTATCGATAAGATTCTTGTATTTTAGCATGTGGTTCAGTATTATTTCTTCAATAATTTTTTCACGCATAGCAGTAATTATTAATTTAGTTATAATCGCACTGATTAGGCAGTTGGAGATTGCGTAAAAGCACCATTAGACATAAAATTTTTAATTTTAATGTATGAATGGTAATCAAGTTGGATAAGACTAAGAAAAACTTTTGCGGAAAAATAAACTGCATTATCAGGGCTTACGACAGAAGGCCCGTGGATCATATTTTTACACACAATATAAAAAAGTAAAGAATCGACATTTTGATTTAGTAATAATTTGTATTCGGCAGAAATAACTTTATTGATTTCATCTGGTTGGATGTTTGATTTCGAACTATAAAAGTAGACAGTGTGGCAAACCTCAGTCCTGCCTCCCAACATTGTACATTTAAATTTTAGGTTATTGTAAATTTTTACCCATTGCAAAACCTTCCTAGAATTATAAAAATTATTTATTTAGATGTCGGTACAGATGGGTTCAGTTTACCATTGTTAACTCTATTGTGGGATGGTGCTATACACAATCGTTCGATTTTCAAGCTCCACTGAGATCCACATATCGCACACCATATTTAAATATTTTTTAATAATTTTCTTTATAGTTTAATAAGTAAATTTTATCATCGATTTCAAGTTCTTTTGTAACCTCTCGCGTAGAACCTCTAGCACCTATCGGTCAATTTTCAAACTTTCACTGTTGTCCACATATTTTCTTTTTTAATAAAAATAAATGAAAATCAGTAGATTTTAATATTGCTAAACCTTCTTGGAACTATGAGATGATGTAGTTAATATTTTAGCACAGATTGGTTCAGTAGTATTCGTGGTTAGTGATCCACAAACGTAAAATGGCTTGTCCTTTTATATAATATAGTATAAGTTATTATTATGGTAAACTTTCTAATTTTAAATCTTTCAAGAACTATGAAGATGATGTAGTTTAAAAATTGGTTTCAGATAGGTTCATTAGTTTTACTAAAAAACGCTATTGTCGCTTGCCACATATTTTATAGCTTTTTGGATAACAATTTAATTGAATTAAGTAACTTTATTATCAATTCTAGCTATATTTAACACCCGGATCATTGTAACCTCTCTTAAATGGCGCTCGCTTTACTGCACTCCACATATTTATCGCTTTTTAAACAGTTATTTAATAGAAAATATTTAATTTTTATTATTGCTAAACCTTCCTTGAACTATGAAGATGATATAGTTATATTTGGTACAGAATAGTTTATAGTTTTCGCGGTTAGTGATAACGACGAAAATGGCTTTTGTCCTTTTATATATAACTTCATCATCCCCCGTCGAGGCTTCGCCCGCTCTCATAAGTGAAGATCTTAGATAATTTTAACTAATAATTAATTTTTTTTTTTAAATATTATCGATAAAAATCTGTATTAAAAAGTGAAGAATGAAAATTTTATTTTTGATATTTTCACGCATAGCAGCCATTATTAACTGGGTTAAATTTAGATTGATTAGGTGTTTGAAGATAACATAAAGCATAATTAGACATCCAATTTTCAATTTTAATATATGAGTTGGTAATTCAGATGGACAGAGACTATTACGAAACTTCATTATCAGTGCTCCACAACTAAAGGTTCAAAGTTCATATTTTTAAACCACAATATTAAACAGCTGAGGATCGGCATTTTGATTTTTAATAATTTTCATTCGACAGAAATAATTTTATTGATTTGATCTGGTTGGATTTTAATTTCTAACCATAAAAATATGTCATAGTGTGGCAAAACCCGTTTCTAACACTCAACATTGTACCATTTAAATTTTTATTGTTGCTAAACCTAGAATTATGATATGATGTAGTTAAACTTTGGTATATTTCCTCCATATACCTGTTTTTTATAACAATTTAATTGAAAATAAGTAAATTTATTATCAATGTTCACCTCTATGTAACCACTGTACATTTTAAACCTTTCATGTAGATTGCAATTGCCGCCATTTTTTGACTTCATCACTGTTATCTACTTATTATTCATTTTCAATAAAGAATTAGTTGAAAAATCATTAGATTTTACTGTTGCTAACCATCCTATAAAGATGATGTAGTCAAAATTTGGTAGAGATTTGTTCAATAGTTTTTGGCGGTTAGTGAACACAAACGAAAAATTGCTTGTCCTTTTATATAATAGTATAACCTTATACCGCCATATGTTAGAATCGTTATAGAGCTAACAAATAATTGTGACTTACAGATAATATACAAATAATATTGTGACTATAAATTAAGATATAAGGTATCCTATCTTTTTTGTTGGATCAAACTGCACACGGTATGCAAATTTGATTAAAATCGGTTCAGTAGTTTAGGTGTTAGCCGGCCCCTAGGCGGCGACACGTAATTTATATATATTAAGATAAATATATGTATGGTTATTTTTTTTTTAAATCTTTTCACTTTTATTGTTTCTATAAAATACAATTTTTCCATAAAACATTTTTTATTATCCTCCACCATTTTATTCACAAAATACTGGTAACTAAATGAAGATCAAATTTTTTTTGGCTGATTACAGTTAATAAAACTTTAATTAATAACATTAATGAATTATCAAAAAGATAGTAAATAATTGGCAAATTACTGTTTAAGATGGTAGATGTTTTATAACAGCATACATATTTTTTATTTGATTTATGACTAGCAAAAATAATATAATTGTTTATGTTTAGATTTCATATTTATGTGTATTTTAATGATTATTAAAATCAAAAAGAATATTAGAGAGTCTAATACAATGAAGACCCGGCTGATATTTTACCAGAAAATACTCGTACGAGATTGGAAGTAAAAAATACTGGTTTAGGTAAACGAGTATCTGGTAACAGGTAGAGATGACAAGTAAGAAGGTACGAAGGTTATAGGTATGAATGTTGTTACTAGTATTGAAGTGAATATGCTAGTATCTCGTAACTGTTACTTCTGAATATCGATAACAGTGACGCCGTTCAGTCAGCCTATACCTGTTACAAAATAACAGGTCCAGTATTTCTGAACCACCACTAATTCTTACACTAGTGAAGGGCTGTCCGACTTAAAAGTGGAATGAGATTTTAGGTTCCATTCCACTAATGGAACAAGTTCCAGTTTTCTTTCCGTTTCTCGTCAGTTTGGCTAATCTACTATCTGTTAACTATGCAGTTTCGTTCCATCCCTTGTTGCTACTTCGAGCTGTTAACCTCCTTCTATTTAATAATTAAAAATTTTATAGTTACACTAATATTAAGAAGATTTAAATAACTAAGTATACTTATTTAAAAAAATATAAATTTTTAAAATAGTTTTATTTTATCCTTTTTTTTTTTTTTTTTTTTTTGAAAAATTTTAGTTCAAGTATAGTGCACAATTGAGCGAGAATTTTTCAGTTACATCGGTTCCGAGAAAAAATGTAATGAGAGTAATAAACTCTTGTTCACAGCTTTTGAACAAATAGCGAAAAAATATTTAATTACATATTCAGTAAAACCTGGTGTGGTTCATTTCTCTGAATCCGAAAGAAGCCGAGCTCTGTCGGTAGAATAGAAAATTAAAAAAAAAAAAAAAGGGGGCGGTTTATTTTGAAGATGCCCATGCGTGGGGTGGTGGGTGATGAAGAGGGGGGGGGGGGGATCAACAGCGGCAGGATCAACGCAAAAAAGCAGTCGGAACGACTTTGGCTGAAACGAAACCAGAGATGCTATCTAAACTCTTCTACCCCGGGGGGACGGAACTTGGAACTGGTTCCAGCTTTGAACCGGTTTGGAACGAAACGAGAGATCTTTTAGCGTTGGTTTTCTTTGACGATTCGTTTCGTTACAAACGGTTTAAAGCTGGAACCAGTTCCAAGTTCCGTTCCACTCAGAACGATCCAACACTATCTTACACCTTGCCATTTACTCATGACTTCTCTGGATTTTTACTATCATTTTATTATAAATTGCTGTTATTTTAATTTGCTCATATAAATAATAAATTTTAACACTTTTATTTATTTATTTTCTAGCTATTTTTACTCTACTTTTAGAATACCCTGTGCATAAAATATTATAATAACAATTTCATATTTATGGTAAATAACTAGTTATGGTCATAGTTGAGGGAACTTTTCGATTTAAAAGGGAATATCGTTAATAAATGACATCGTTTGTAATATGACATCCTTGGTTATATAATGAGATTCTCAAATAAACGTTTATTCTATTTAATGTAAAATTGACAAATACACTAAAGCTTCCATGCAAATAAATTTTTATCCATTTAAATGATTTTCTCACGCTGAAGAGCGGGAATGAGGTGATATGTTGTGGGTTACTTCTTATCATGTAAGCTAGCCTTTGTGTACAGATACTCAATTTTATAAAGAAAATACTAACCTCCGAAAAAGTTCCAAACAGTAACGCGGAAATGCTTTTCTTGAATATTTTAATAAAAATGAGTTAACGCCTTCTTCCACGCATGGCTTCAATTAATAATTTCCATATTTCAAATCCATATATCCATATATTAATAATTTCCATATTCTATATATCACCATTTAAATTTATTATTAAATTATATTCATTATGAGGAAAGGTGGAATTTAGAAATAAATAAAATGGATATTATTTTTTTTTTAAATAGCACGATTTGTATGGGCATATATGAACATATAAGAAATTGCATAAAAGAACCCAGGACTTTGTCTAGCGTGTAATAATATGTAGTTATTTTTATGTCAATCAGTTTTATATTATAGTTTGTTTTAAATAATATTTATTCTGTGAAGAAAATGTTATGATATTGTTTATTGTATATTGTTGGCAGTGAGAGAAAGGTTATAGTGTTGAAATGTAATGTAGCGGCCGTTGTGTTTGAGAAGAGAAATAAAGCGTCATCCTAGAGTTTCATGTTGTATATTCAGACCTAAATTAGTCTCAAATATGATTAAATATTAACATAGAGAATCGCCAATGAATATTGTTACCAAATAAACTAACAATGTTGCTAAGACGAACTGCATTTGTTTATTTAAACACGATTGCATAAATAAATCAGCTGTCATTATAATATTTGGAGGATCTTAGTTTCTGTGAGTACTTGATACTGAAGTACTGATTCTTATCCAATAGCAGGTTATGAATTGTAAACTAGTCATTATAATCTTTAGATATCAGTTTTTCTGAACTAAAGTACTTCATAGTTCGGATAGAATGAATTAATGAATCAGCGAAATGTTAATTCATTAAATCTTTAAAAATGGCTAAAACTCAAATAGTCTTGGAAAATATACCATGACAGTAAGCTAAATTGTGTGTTATAAATATGCGTAGCATCATTATACAGTCAGCTTATTGTTAGTATTCACTCAAATTACGAAAAATTTGCAAGTAATGAGCATGCTAATCGAGAAGGTCATGAACCAATCACCTGGTGGAATCAGCTGTTCCCATTTCCCCGACCACTTTGGAGAACCTCACCACAACCTGTGTCTTTGAAGGAACTCTTGAAAACACCTTTGCGAAAGAATACCTCGAAATGTCGTTCGTCACTTCCAAGTACCCGATGGCTCCTGCGAACAAAAGAAGTACTTAAATTGCTCTTCATTATAGTTGTTTGTTGTTGAGAAGAGATTATTTGCATACCTGCTCCTTTAGCGTGTACCACCCTTTCCGGGATCCTCTCACGGTTGAAGTTCTGGATCTGGTCGAAGAAGGTGTAGTCCTGGACTAGCATGGGCCCTTGAGTACCGGCGGTGAGGGAGTTGTCGAAGTCGTCTATGGGGGATCCTGAACTTGCGACCAGAGTTGGAGGCACCTTAATGAGAATTTTAACATTCCATAGAAGTTTTGTAAAAAATCAAGCATTTTTGATCATAATAATTCTAATAATGTCAGTTCAGTTTCGATTTTATTAAAAAAATAAATAACAAACAAAATTTCTCACTGACTGGATGTAGTTTGCCCCATACCAACAGCTGGTCACTGGCAGGATTGGGGAACTCGGTTGTATTCAAATCTGCAACAGAAAACGGTGTAGTAGTAATAGTTGTAAATGAATCTATTTATGTTCTTGTTAAAAAAAAAAAAAAAAAGAAGATCTATTTAACAGTAATGTTCAATGAACATTCATCCCCGATTTGTACATCGTAACTGCGAGTGCCCGGGGGTATGGATCAGTGAAGAGAAAAGATTCCCTGGTTCGGATACGAGCTCGGTGGCCTAGTGGTTAAGGCACCACGCTAGAGTAGTGGAGACTCGGGTTCGAATCCCGACCGGGCAAATCTTTTCTCTTCAAAATAAAAAATACATTTATCAAAAAGAAAAAAAGTTTTGTCAATTTTAAATGAAGGGTCGTAGTTGTTCAAAACTCTCTGAATTACAGATGTACGGCGCGTCGTGTGCAAAACATGACTATTTACTAAATTAATGCTAATTAAATTCTATACAACTTTATAATATACACATTTTCATATTTTGTACTATTTCGGAGATATACGTTTGGAAAATGTGAACATTTTCGAAAAAAAAAAAAAAAAAATTCACCTCACGTTTTCTGTTAAACTTCCCTCCTTATCTTCTAAAACGTTCATACTACGACAAAAGTCTTCATAAATAATATTGCAGACATTAAATTTCCTTCAAAATACACACATATATATGTCAATTTATCTACAATATGTCAAAAGTTATGTAAATTTTAATTTTTCTTGGTAAAACATGAAAAACGTCCTTCACATTTGCGAAGCTTATATCTCGTAAACGGTACAGAATATGAAAAATGTATATATAATAAAAGTTGTAGACAATTTTTAATAGAATTTAACGTTCCATTTTTAATAATGGAACTTAACGTCCTTAAGTACTCCAACTAGTTAAGGAAGGATGAGTTATCTAGAGGTTACCAACCTAGTTTATCCAGGGTAGGAAGGTCAATGTTCATTCCGTGGGTCCACCAAGAAATAAATTCCACCCATTTGGGATTCCAACCCACGAACTTCACGAATTAGATTTAATTTAGTAACTTGTCATATTTTCCATACGACGCACCGTTTTCGAAATATGAGAGCAAAACCAAAAAAAGGAACCTTTCGCGCGCCCCATCCTTCCTGTTCCCAGGCCCGAAAACTCCAGGACTTTTAGTATGTTTACTTTCTAACTACCCTGAAAAAAACCTGAAAAAACCTTGGATTACTGAAAACGCAATCTGCACCCTATTTCAGGCCCTCATTGACTGGACTATATATGCACGTTAAGTCCGAACAAACAATAATAGTTGTATAATTCAGAAAACTATGGACGATGAACTAAAATTAATTTAGGCGAAGAGAGGTTTTAGAAAATATCATCGCGTAGAAATCCGACAAATGATATGGGACGGTCTTATAATGAGAATGAAGAATGAAATGAAAGATGTCTTATATTTTTCAACCTACAGAGGGATGAGATGAAAGGAATTCCAATAACATCGTGGAGAGAATGAATAGAATGAACCATAAAAAAAAGAGTAAAATGGGGACTATATATATACATATACAGGGTGAGTTTAGTGTAAAAAAAAAAAAAGATTAACAAATGCTGCATACCTCACCTTTCTATTGCAATCCGTTGCGGATATACGATAAATCAAAGACTTTTTTTTGAGGAAACCACGGTTTTTACCATATAAGCTGTAATATCTCCGTTTTGTTTAAACATTAAATTAAATTAAACCATCCCTAGCCACATTTTGGATTTAGCATTAAATTTTCTATGAGAGCAGAGTAAATGTAACCTTGAATATTACAAACTTGTGAACTAAAAAACAGATTGACCATCATCGTAGTTAGGGAAGCTACAATGTCTTATATTACTTCAAAGCTCACTGTTTTTCGAAAAATCTATCTACAAAACTGCAAATCTTACAAAAACTTGTAAATTTAATCAGCTTCGAATGATTGTTAAACGTAATTATGTTCGATTTCATGGAGAAATTTACTTTTAAAACCGAAAAAAAACATGGTGTTCTCATTTGGCATACAAATTAGTTACTTGTGTAAAAAAACATTAAGACAATCCATTAATGGAAATGTGCATTTTAAACATAATAAACTCCTCATTGGTATAAATCAAGGAAAATAATTATTGTTTTATATAAAATAAAGGAAAATTGTCAATAAAGCGATACCAGATCAAATGATTTTTTTTCATTACATTTATTTATTTATTATTATTATTTAGGATTTATTTTATTAGATTTTCAATGTAAGGTTTAAAACCAAATGATACTGAACATAGACCTTTGCCCAAGTTATGGGAATCACTAAGATTTGTTACAAAATATCCTACCACAACTTCATCACGATATTCCACCTGAGGTTCGGCAAAATATGATTTCCTAACACCATGGTTCTCTTTTACATTATTCGAAAGCAATACAAAAATAACACAACGATATACATGAATAGTAGAAATGTTTTCCCCTTTAAAAAACAGACTCATCTGCCCATAGAATTAGAAAAAGTGGCATTCTACAACACAATCTGCATTCAGAAGCTAACGGCAAAATTGAGGTCTATGGAAAATGGAAATATGACAGCTTTTATGGTAAAAAATCGTGGTTTCCTCAAAAAAGTCTTTGATTTATCGTATATCAGCAACGGATTGAAATAGAAAGGTGAGTTAATTTTTTAAATTAAACTCAACTAAAATTTGAGTCATCTCACAAAGATTTTCCTGCAAAACTTTCGATTTATACAAAATAATTAATAAAACTTACATATCTGTCCGTAATAATTTAAAGATATGGATCGGCAGAGAAGATTCAGGATTAGACAAAAAAATCCAAATTTTCTTGAGCATCATGTGGCGATGTCGAACTGAACAGGAATAAAACTGTGTCACTTATCAGAAATGTTATCAAATTTATGTTTCGTCTAGAAAGTCACTATCGCCGAACTATGTTCATTTGTCAAACTGGCGAGGTAATTAGAGTCCTCTCAATCTAATGTGGTCAAAAACATACCTTTCAAATGTGATATTTAGTTTACATTGTAAATAAATCATCTATGTAATTCAGTATCCTACTATCGCGCATGCGTTTTTGAGTTACATCTAACATCATATATATTTTTTTAGTTACTTTTCGACCTACACCGTTGGCACCGAAACTGTTACAATCTCTTAAGTTACTTTCCACCAACTTCATGTTACTTTAGACTGGTTATGTACAGTTTTTACTCCTTGTAATGAGTTATTTCAACAAGTGCCAATATCTTATTATAAACTAAAACTCTTTGTTTATTAACTGGTGTTTATGATCAAATCCATCTTCACCTTTCTATCAAAGATAAAGAAACCACCACACAATGTTCTGTGATGTTTAATGTATGTATAAGGTAGAACGTTCAACGATTCATTCCTACTCGGCTTATTTGTATTTCACTAAATTTTAAGCTGTCAGTGGAGTTTGGTGATATATTACGCCTTAGATTTACATTTTCAAAACATGAAGCTGACAATTTGTGTTCAGAATGATAAAACTTATATTATAAAAAATAAAAAGAACGACCTTGGAAAGAACATTCCTATCTAACATGTTTTACTCCATAAAAAAATAATAGGTTATTCACAATAAGGTTATTCAGATATTTCAAGTTCAAGACTAAAATAATGATAATTAGATATTGGAAAATTTCTATAGACTTAGAATAAAAATAAAATAAAAGCGATGAAAAAAAATGAAATAAAAAAAATCAAGAAGTGTAAAAATTTAGACATAAAAGTGTAAAACAAGATTTAAAAAAAAAAAAAAAAAAATGAAGACAAATAAACAAATTATATAAGAATATTTTATTAATTTCTGATATTTATGTAACTTGCTTTCTCACCAAGCATATATTTCATTTGCTAATAACCGAAGTTAAGTTGGCGTTTTTTTTTTTTTTTAATTTTTATAATTTCTTGTTTTGTATCAGTCATACATTTTTGCTGCCTTGATGATGGCCATTAATGTTGTGACCAAAATGTCGGTAGAATAAAATAATGATCTATTAATTTAACACTTATTATTTTTCCTTTAGATTTTTCACCGTATACCAACTAGACATACTGATCTTGCAGGCTTTGGAATTCGTGTGATATTGGCAACTTTTTTGAAAATATAATCTCTTCAGTACTTTTATAATTTTGTTAGAAAAATATTTCCTTGCCTCAAAATCGGAGAATGGGGTCGTTACAGTATTTAATAATTAGAAATTTAAGTCTGAAAGTTGAAGATAACATAATTTGAAAAGTAGCATTTTAGATAGGTTTAAAGCTGATAAAGACTTATTAGTTGTAGTTTTATTGAGGTTTTACGTCCTTTATAAGACTTATTAATAAGACTGTATTTATTTATAAGTTATAACTCTGAGATTAAGCTATTAGAACTAAAAATAAATTAATCTCAGACCAAATAATAGTCATTTAAGATATTAAATAAAATTCTGACTGACTCAGCAAAACAACAGCTCTCTCTACCGGTTTTTATCTTCACAACTGATAAAAACCAGTTTACTCAGTTGTCAACAGCGAGTGTTCGTATTTCAGTATCATATTTCAAATACATTTTATGTTCATCAAAAGATCCTTAGGTAGATTTATTGTTCAAAACATCAAGTACTATTCTACAGCAATGACTGAAGTCACTCCACCACATTTAGGCCAAGGTATGTAAAATTCATATTGGTTTTTATCTGTGCTTAGTTATATTAAAGAGTATTTCTTTTTTCAATATGAGTGGTGATGCATTTGAGAGGGTTCAGTCCATATAAATGTAAAAGTAATGTTAACAAAAAAAATGACTTAATTTAGTTGTTTCAACCATACTATTTATTCTCATTTTATAATAGAAAAAAATAAGAAAAATAAAAGCTTAATCGGTTCAAAGTTACCTGAGATGACTATCATTGATTTGACTTCATGATCCTTTGTTTTCTACTTTGATGAAAATAATCAATGTTACAGCTGAAACATTGTTATTTACATTAGAACCCCTGTTATCCGGAGTAATGATGGGTATTGTGGATGATAGATGATTGAAAACTCTGTATAACAGGATCACATTTTGAAATTAAAAAAAAAAAAAATCTTTATTCTGGGACGTATTGTCTCCTAAGAATAACAAAATTGTATCATTAGATATTACAATGGTCTGGCTTGCATATTTTCATACAAAGGTATTTCTATGAGAACATGAGACATGCAAATACAGTTAATTTTAAATAATTGTATAAAGAACTTCAGTAAGTATGATAACATAATAAGGAGAAATAAAATAAACTAAAAAAAAAAAATAACCATGAGAAAATAAGAAAAGATATATACAGAGAATGAGCTATGTCTATATGTACATTGAATGAAGAAAATATTTACAGATACCACAATATTTATTTATATACACTTCACATGTACACATATACACTTACATACCTGTACACACTACCATACACATATGAATTGTTAAGTTAATAGATAATATTTCTTTGTATAGGAAAAACATTTAAAGTGGAAACAAATTTGAGTTTTTATAAAACAAATGATTATGCACCATTATGGAACAAATAAAGGATTATTATTGTTACAAAAGAAAATTTATGAACCAATTCACCGGCATCAGATTTATTCGATTTGACCAAATCAACATTTTATTGACAAAGTAATGGATAGAAGATTAATTAAAAAAAAAAAAAAAAAAAAAAAAAAAAAAGCTGCAGCAAATTTCTATCATTAACAAATACTCGTTTAAATACATCTATTAAATTATAATATACAAAAATAAATTGGATTGGAAGTATAAATGCATGTTTTTACACATGTATTGAATTTTCATAGGAAAAAAAATCAGTAATTTTAGTTTGTTTTTTATTAAATATTTCTCAACTAGTATCAGTTTTCATTACCCAAGATTCTTCAAATCACACCAGCTTGCCATGTTTTTCAATTAATAATTTTATTTCATTATTTTGAAGAACAATACAGAATTAAGAATAATGTAATCGTTAGAAATAATCTTATGCAAAGCTTATCCAGCGAAACCTGGACCATGAACTAAAAGACAAGCGATCTACTGGACCGGTTTGAGAGAAGAATACTTAGGAATGTCCTGGGACCTGTACAGCAGGATGGAATATGGCGGAGAAGGAAAAATAAAAACCTGTACAGCAAATACAGAGACCTTAATATCTCGTCAAGCATCAGAATCTTGAGATTGAAATGGTTTGGTGACCTAAAGAGAATGGCGGACAAAAGGATACCAAGGAAAATCTTTGAAGGCACACCTTCATCTACGTGGAAAGAGAAGTAGGGGGAGACCCCTACCAGGAGGACTGCTGGAGAGACAGTGTACTCCAAGACATACGGCAAATGAGAATGAATGGGTTGTATGGAATGGACAGAGAGAAATGGAAGGCAGAAGTTGAAAAAAACCAGGGGCTGCTATATGTGCCTGTTAAGCTAAAAGAAAAAGAAGATTCATTTTTTATAATAAGTATTATTCATACAAAAAATATGGTGCAAAAATTAAAATATAGCTTATTAAGAAAAAAAAAAAAAAAAAAATGGCCTCTCGTTATTGAGCCCTGGTTAATGGGAGTCCTACTGTAGATAGTCACAGTTTATAAGGATTTATTCATAATACTTACTGACTCCTCTCAAATTTAAAAAGCCATCATTTAAACATGTCTGTTTTTATAGGATCTTCAGATGTTCCCTTGCAGGAAGGCAAACTGAGGCTTTACAGCATGAGATTTGTCCTTATGCGCAAAGAATTCATTTGGTCCTGTATGCTAAAGATATTCCGTAAGTGTGTAATATATAGTTTCTATATTTTTTTTGGAAAAGTTACTATTCATATTAGTAATGTTAATGAATCATTACTTATTTTATGCAAGTTCCTTAGACAGGCATCACGTTTCTCTGATGACACAAAAAAATTATATTTAAGACGATGGGTAGTTCTTTAATTTTGGCTGAATAATAAATGTGTTGGGATTATCATCGTCTGATTTTTAAATGCTTATTAAAATGTTAACTTTGTTAAAATATTACTCAATATATGTTATAAATAACTATATTCTTCCTTATCACAAATATAATGCAAGATAAACAATTAAAAAACTTGAAGTTGTGTTATTAAAATAAATAAAATGTTTATAATGTTAAATTATATTTAATGTAGTTATTTTTGTTTTGTATTTAGATAAGTGAAGCACTCGACACTTACTTCACTATCAGTTAAAAAACCCTTATCTTTCACCTCTTTTTTCTCATTGATTGATGCACTTTAAGAAAAGTAATAATTATTTAGATTTATTTTGCCGTCTTGTCTTTATTCAAAAATAGAAATTAATCAAACAAATGAATATGCTTGAGGTACACATAATGGTATAGAAGGATTGATGAATTACTTTCCACTTCTATTGGAATTATTTTATTAGAAAACCAGGTATGCAATTTAAAATGTCGTTTATTTCTTAAAATATATACACAGTAATTTAAAAAAAAGTATAATATATTTTATTCAAAGTACTGACCCTCGCTTTCTACACATTTTGTCCATCTCTCGGGCAATATATGGATACCATTCCAAAAGAATGCTTCATCTTTATTTGAAATCCATTCATCGAGCCATTTTCGTACGTTTTCGAAATTGTTGAAGTGTTGCTCCGCCAATGAGTGTCCCATCGATGAGAAGAGGTGATAATCAGAAGGCGCCAGGTCAGGTGAATACGGCGGGTGGGGTAGGAGTTCCCAACCAAGCGAAGAAATCGTTTCCTTAGTCAATCTGGCTGAATGTGCAGGAGCGTTATCATGCTGAAGAATGACTTTGGCGTGCCTGTGAGCCCATTCTGGGCGTTTTTTTTTTTTTCGATCAATGCGTGACTCAAATTGATCATTTGTTGTCGGTAGCGCTCGGTATTGACTGTTTCGCCGGGTTTGAGAAGCTCGTAGTAGACTACTCCCTTCTGATCCCACCACACACACAGCATTGTCTTCTTCCCAAAACGATCCGGTCTTGCACTCGATGTGGATGGTTGTCCTGGCGTTACCCATGATTTTTTTCGTTTGGGATTCTGAAAATAAATCCATTTTTCATCGCCAGTTACAACTCGATGCAAAAAACCCTTTCTTTCGTGGCGTAAAAAGCAGCATTTCGCACACAGTTTTTCGTTTTTTCCATCTGTCGTTCGTCCAATTCATGTGGAACCCATTTTCCAACCTTTTGAATCTTTCCCATAGCTCTCAGGCGATCGGAAATGGCTTGCCTAGTGACATTCAACTGTTCTGCCATCATTTGTTGGGTTTGGGTATTGTCTTCGTCTAATAAAGATTGCAATTCGAAGTCCTCAAACTTTTTTGGTCGATTTTCTCGTTTTTGATCAGTAACATCAAAATCACCACGTTTGAAACTTTGAAACCAACGTTCACATGTCCTGACGGTTGGAGCAACATCGCCATAAGTCTCAACAAGAATTCGATGACATTCAGATGCCTTTTTTCTTTGATTAAATAAGAAAATCATGACATGCCGCAAATGCTCTTTATTTGGCTTAAAATTAGACATTTTTAACACCAAAGAAAGGTATGATACGTCCACGTAAACGACTTAAAAACAACTGACTTTTGTAAACAAATGACTAACAAACAAAATAGCGTTTAGAGATAAGCAAATCCTTCAATAGGCTAAGAGCGCATTCTATTGGAATTAAAACGACATTTTAAACTTGCATACCTGGTATAGTCGGAGCAAAAGGATGTATTGGACTAAAGTTTTTACAAATTTATTTTATATTAAAGAAAAAAGAACATAACATAAAATCTAAGCATAACGGCTACCAAGTTATTTGTTGAACATATGAATTTCACCCCATTCTCCCTCCCTCTTACCAAATCTAAAGCTTGTTTAGATATATAGGAACTAAATAATATTCAGTAGAATATTTGCTGAATTAAAAATGATGTTAAAAACTAAAATTTGTCCCAGTAAATTATGTTGATCTGAGGGAAAAAAAAAAAAAATGAATAGAATCAAATTTGTTTTGCTTTAATAATGTATAGTACAAAAATGTGCTAAAAGTGATGGTTTTCGAGTTATTTTTATGAAACAGCTAAGAACATACGATTTTCTACCCTTTCTCCCCTTCCCCCGCTCAAACCAAATGTTATTTCGAGGGAGACATTTTATTACTTTTATAGCTAAGGGCGGTCAATTGATTTCCCTGTACTATTAGCGTTTTTGTTTGCAATTTTAACATAGTTTTTCCAAAATCAACCACAAATTTTTAGTTTTATTGACATATCTCAGAGTTGGAATGGACAAATTTTTTGACTTAAAAAATCCTATCTTGCACAAAATCTAATTATCTACAACTTTTAGTATATAATTTTTTTTTTTTTATTGAATTATCCATTTCTGTGTTATAGGCTCTTAAACATGACCAAAACTATCTTTTTGAGAAATTTGGCAAAATTCGTCGATTGTGGCTAAACGCTTAAATCAAATTCAGCCTAAGGCATGGCTTTAGACACACAATTTCATATACTTTTAATTTTGTAAATAACACATTTTACGATTAAAAGCATTTTTGTATATGTTTTTTTTTCAAAATCTGAAAAAAAAGTGCAAAACATTTGGGTTTTTTTTTTTTCTTCCAAAAATTTTCCCCTTATCAAATTTAGTTACCTTTTTGATATTTTATTCTTAGGACCCATCTGAACCATATAAAAACATAGAACCTACTACTCGACCTTTTGCAAGGCACACCCCACACCCCATTTTTTTTGGGGGGGGGGGGGATAATTTGGCTGGACTATGCAGAACTTTAGAACAAAGTTGTGCAATTATTGTATTGTCATCAGTCCTTGACACGTGTGCAAATATTCAAGTTAATCAGATTATTGGAAATCGGTGAAAATTGTGTTAAAAGATTCTGTTTCATACAGGTCAAGTTAATAAAAGCGTATTAATATAACTTAATTAGTTAAGTTAGATTACGTTATCAATGCTCTGATCATGTCAAGATTAAGAAAATTTACAGTGCTTGTTTATTTTTAGATCTTCAAATTTCTTTTGGATTCCAGGCACGATATTGTGAATATCAATCTGAAAGATAAACCAGATTGGTTCCTCAAAAAATTTCCCGTCGGTAAGGTGCCAGCTATTCATGTCGATGGAGAAAACATTCATGAAAGTCTGATCCTTGCCGACTACCTCGATGAGAAGTATCCTCAAAGACCTATGTTGCCAAAGGATCCTCTTCGTAGAGCGCTGGATCGTTTAATTGTTGAGGAGTTCGTTAAAGTAAGTTATAAACTAATAGTTTCATTTGTATTAAATTAAATACATTAAATATTAATTTAAATTACATTTATGATAAATACTAGCATAACCCACCGTGGCTTCGCCTGCTCTCGTAAATAAATAATTAAGATTATTTTAACTAATAATTGAATTTCACTTGTTTTTTGATAAAATCTTGTATTGAAGTATGGAATTTAGCATTATTTCTTTAGTAATATTTTCATGCATGGCAGTTACTTTTAAACTGGTTAAAATTGCATTGATTAGGTGTTTGAAGTTTATGTAAAAGTATAATCAGACTTCCAATTTCGTAGAAATAATTTTATTGATTCCATCTAGTAGGATTTAAATTCCAAACCATAAAAAGTATACGACAGTATGGCAAACCCCGCTTCTGGCTCTCAGGACTATACATTTTAATTATTATTATAGTAAACTTTATTATTATAAACCTTCCTAGAACTATGAAGATGTAATTAAAATTTGGTATAGTTGGGTTTTAATAGTTTTACTATTGAACATCCTGTTGTAGAATAGCCACATATTTATAGCTTTTTTAATAACAATTGGATTGAAAAAAAAGTAAATTTTATCATAAAGTTCTTGCTCAATATAACACTGTGCCTTTGTAACCTCTATTGCTCGATGGTGCTCGCCACCTATCGGTCCATTATCAAACTTCACTACTCACCACATATTTATCGCTTTTTTTATGGCAATATAATTGAAAATATCTAAATTTTATTGTTGCTAAATTATCCTTGAACTATGAAGATGTTGTGGTTAAAATTTGGTACAGATTGGTTCAGTAGTTTTCGCAGTTAGTGGTCACAATTGAAATATGGCTTGTCCTTTTACGAGGGTGAATCAAATACGAGGTAAGTCAATAATTATCCGCAATATAGTTATAAAATTTTATTGAAATAAAATAGGAAACTTACAAGTACATCATTTTTCGACATAGTCCCCCTTGCTTTTCAACGCACTTGGTCCAACGTTGTTCAAGTTTCCTGATGCCCTCATGGAAGAAGGTTTTGGGTTGAGATGCGAGCCAGGAATGCACCGCTTCTTTCAATGCTTCGTCCGAGGCAAATCGACGGCCCCTAATTGCCTGTTTTGAGTGGACCAAACAAAGTGAAAATCAGATGGAGCGAGATCGGGACTATATGGAGGATGATTCAATACTTCAAAATTGAGTTTCTGAAGCGTTTCCACAGTGTGGGCAGCTGTATGCGGACGGGCATTGTCGTGCAACAACACAACGCCTTTTGACAGCAGTCCTCGGCGTTTGCTTCGAATTGCAGGCTTCAGCTTAGCAGTAAGCATCTCACTGTAACGTTCACTGTTTATTGTTGTGCCCCTTTCCTGATAATGTTCCAGTAATGGACCTTGTGAGTCCCAAAAAACCGTAAGCATAAGTTTGTCCTGCGGACGGTTGGGTTTTGAATTTTTTCTTGCACGGCGAATTTGGATGTTTCCATTCCATACTCTGCCGTTTACTCTCCGGCTCGTAATGATGGATCCATGTTTCGTCACCAGTAACGATCCTGTCTAAGAAGTTGTCCCCTTCGTTAACATAGCGATCCAAATGTTTTGTGCACACGTCCAAGCTCGTTTGTTTATGCAACTGTGTCAGTTGTTTTGGAACCCATCTTGCACAAACTTTATGAAACCCAAGTCTGCTGTAAATGATTTCGTAGGCAGAACCGTGGCTAATTTGCAGACGATTTGCCACGTCGTCAACAGTTATCCGTCTGTCTGAGAGAATCATTTCACGTTAACGCTCAATGTTTTCCTCATTTATGGCGGTAACTGGTCGTCCAGCTCCTTCATTTTGCGTAACACTTGTGCGACCATTTTTGAATTTTTCAATCCATTCATAGACACTCCCGTTGTGGCAAACAATTGTTCCCGTACTGTACCAAAAGTCTTCGATGAATTTCGGCCCCTGATACACCTTCCGACCACAAAAAACGGATCACTGAACGTTGCTCTTCTTTGGTGCAAATAGAAAGTGGAGCGGCCATTATTAACAGCACGACAGCGATAACAAAACTAACCCTACCAGCTTGATAAGCACATAAACATAACAACGAATAAACAAAGCATGCGCCATCAACACACAAAAGAACAGTACTGCCAACTTAAACAAAAATATAGCTATATTGCGGATAATTATTGACTTACCCTCGTATAAACGGTAATTTTCAAATTATATTTATTGAATAATATTATACAGAAACTATACCTTCAACATTTTTTCAATGTAGTCTCCTGCATTATCTACACACTTCTGCCACCGATTTGGAAGCTTGAATATTCCTGTTCATAAAAAGACTGAGGGCGAGTTATTAACCATTCGCGCACGTGCTTTTCGACGTCTTCATTGTTTTCAAATCGTTTTCCTCCAAGATTTTTTGAGGAGCATCGTCACATGTGATGAGACGTGGGTCCACCATTACACCCCCGAATCGAAAATGGCAAGTAAGGAGTGGCGAAGGAAGGATGAAGGCTGCCCAGTGAAAGCCAAAACTCGTCTCTCAGCCGGAAAAGTTCTTGCAACAATTTTTTTTGACTCAAGGGGAGTTCTACTCATTGATTTTCTTCACGATCAACGAACAGTGAATGCGGCTTACTACTGCCAGTTGCTACAGTCAGCAAAAACCAGTTACCGGAACAAAAGACGAGGTGAGCCCATTAGAGATGTCATCCTTCTCCATGACAACGCAAGGCCTCACACCGCATTGTTGACAAGGGATAAATTGGAAGAAATGGGCTGGGAAACTCTCGAACACCCTCCTTACAGTCCAGACCTGTCCCCTTATGACTATTTTTTGTTTGTGCCCCTGAAAGAATCACTTGGAGGAAAACGATTTGAAAACAATGAAGACGTCTAAAAGCACGTGGCGCGAATGGTTAAAACCCGCCCTCAGTCTTTTTATGAACAGGGAATATTCAAGCTTCCAAATCGGTGGCAGAAGTGTGTAGATAATGCAGGAGACTACATTAAAAAAATGTTGAAGGCATAGTTTCTGTATAATATTATTCAATAAATATAATTTTGAAAAAAATTACCGTTTATATTTGATTCACCCTCGTATATAATAGTATAAATTTGCTCCATTTTGTGATTGTAGACTCTACTAGATTATACTGTTAATTTGTTTAAATTTTTTAATGATTAATAATACTGACAACAGTAATGAGGTGTATACGACAATAGAAAAAAAAGACCACTTTTCAACAAAATGTTTATATTTTTGTTTCTTTGAGATAATGTGATAGGTTCTTGATATTTTGAAATTACAATAGTAGATCAACTTTCATAGAGTAAATTATGTTCTTTATTTAGGTAACCGATACAAATTAAAGAATTACAGCTAATTTTTAATTTGTGAGGATTTGTTGACTGGGTTGGTAACTATGACTTCTGAGAGATCTCAGAGTTTTCGTGGACAGTGATGCAATTTTTTTTATTGTAAGTTTTTTCATAATTTTCCCTGCTGATGTCCATCAATATCAGTGCCTAAACACCAACTTAAAAAATAAAGAATTGTTAATTTATAATTTTTTTTCAATTTTGACTTATCTTTTTGAATCTGGGAGTCATACTGTGTTATTTTGTTCAATTTTATTGTTCATTCAGAATAAAAGGCTTACTATTTTAGGTACTTTTCTATTTTATCAAGCATTTACTGTGTACTTTTAAATTAGTTATATATATATTTTTTATTTTTGAAGAGAAAAGATTTGACCCCGGTTGGAATTCGAACCCAAGTTCCACCCTCTCTAGCGTGGGTGCCTTATCCACTAGGCCACCGAGCTCGTATCCAAACCAGGGAAAATCCTTTCTCTTCACTGATCCATACCCCCGGGCACTCGCAATTGCGATGTACAATTCGGGGATGAATGTTCAATTTGAACATTACTTTAAATGGATCTATTGACGAGCTGTCCTATATATCCTCAATTCCCACCCTTTTCCCTGAACATTGATCCTATCAAATTCTACTCCTCGGTCAAAAACCTTGGAGTCGTTTTTCGATGAAACCCTATCCTGGAAAAATCACGTATCCGAAATTTCCCGCCGCACCCATCCCTATCCTAAAACGTCTCAATTAAGTTCGCCACCTTCTTCCTTTCGAAACCCGTAGATTACTAGTTACCTCTCTCATCTTCCCCTACTTTGACTACTGCTGTGCTGTGTATGGGGGTGTTTCTGGGGATCTCGAGGCCAGAATCAAAAGACTATTTAACTGCTTTATCCGCTTTATTTTCGGGATCCCGAGGAGCGCCCGCATTTCGCAGCTTTATGCGGAGTTTAAGTGGCTCATTCCTTCCTACCGTCGCCAGTATTTCCTGGCACCCTTTCTCTTTCAATCCGCCCAATTCAATCATCCACCTTACATTTCCGAACTCTTTCAACTCAAATCTTCAATTCTTTCCCGCCGAACCCGTTCCCGTCAATCAGATTTGTATACTCCTGCTCATTGCTCAGCCACTTTCGACAGCTCTTTCGTAATCCGATCCTCTTCTCTCAGGAACTCCCTCCCTCTCAACATTCGCCATTCAATTAACCTTTCCACTTCAAATACCACTTCTTTAACCACCTACTATCCACCCAGATCCTGTCCTCCAAAAACTGCCAATAGCCACTTTCTAGTTGTTATAAAACTATAAACTATAATTATAAACAGTTTAAGAAATCTTTTTCTTTTCGTAAAAAATTAATATAAATTTTCTGTTACTTTTTATTAATATCTTCTTCCTGCTTTTTTTTTTTTTTTTTTTTTTTTTTTTAGTATTATTATTATTATCTGTTACTTTGTTATGTAAATATTATTTTATTTTAAGGCTCTGAAGGCCCTTGATTGTACATTATTTTTTATTCTTAAGGGACTTAAGGTCCCAGAATAAAATAAAGAACTTTATTATTTATTATTATTATTATATTAAATTATGAAATAATTCTTGATTATTAAATATTTTTTAAATATATTCTTTATTTTTGAAGAGAAAAGATTTGGTTGGGATTCGAACCCAAGTCTCCACCTCTCTAGCGTGGTGCCTTATCCACTAGGCCACCGAGCTCGTATCCGGGGATCAAATCTTTTCTCTTCAAAAATAAAAAATATTTAATAATCAAGAATTATTTCATAATTTAATATATAGGACAGCTCGTCAATAGATCCATTTAAAGTAATGTTCAAATTGAACATTCATCCCCGAATTGTACATCCCAATTGCGAGTGCCCGGGGGTATGGATCAGTGAAGAGAAAGGATTTCCCTGGTTGGGATACGAGCTCGGTGGCCTAGTGGATAAGGCACCACGCTAGAGAGGTGGAGACTTGGGTTCGAATCCCAACCGGGGTCAAATCTTTTCTCTTCAAAAAATAAAAAATATATTTAAAAAATATTTAATAATCAAGAATTATTTCATAATTTAATATATAGGACAGCTCGTCAATAGATCCATTTAAAGTAATGTTCAAATTGAACATTCATCCCCGAATTGTACATCGCAATTGCGAGTGCCCGGTGGTATGGATCAGTGAAGAGAAAGGATTTTTTTTCCCTGGTTCGGATACGAGCTCGGTGGCCTAGTGGATAAGGCACCACGCTAAAGAAGTGGAGACTTAGGTTCGAATCCAAACCGGGTCAAATCTTTTCTCTTCGAAAAAAAAAATATATTTAAAAAAAAATTTAAAAGTACACAGTAAATGCTTGATAAAATAAAAAGTACCTAAAATAGTAAGCCTTTTATTCTGAATGAACATAAAATTGAACAAAATAACAGTATGACTCCCAGATTCAAAAAGATAAGTCAAAATTGAAAAAAAATTATAAATTAACAATTCTTTATTTTTTAAGTTGGTGTTTTAGGCACTGATATTGATGGACATCAGCAGGGAAAATTATGAAAAACTTACAATAAAAAAATTGCATCACTGTCCACGAAAACTCTGAGATCTCTCAGAAGTCAAGTTACCAACCCAGTCAACAAATCCTCACAAATTAAAATTAGCTGTAATTCTTTAATTTGTATCGTTACCTAAATAAAGAACATAATTTACTCTATGAAAGTTGATCTACTATTGTAATTTCAAAATATCAAGAACCTATCACATTATCTCAAAGAAACCAAAATATAAACATTTTGTTGAAAAGTGGTCTTTTTTTTTTCTATTGTCGTATACACCTCATTACTGTCAGTATTATTAATCATTAAAAAAATTTAAATAAAATTAACAGTATAATCTAGTAGAGTCTACAATCACAAATTGTACATCGCAATTGCGAGTGCCCGGTGTATGGATCAGTGAAGAGAAGGATTTCCCTGGTTGGGATACGAGCTCGGTGGCCTAGTGGATAAGGCACCACGCTAGAGAGGTGGGAGACTTGGGTTCAAATCCCAACCGGGGTCAAATCTTTTCTCTTCAAAAATAAAAAACCTATATTTAAAAAATATTAATAATCAAGAATTACTTTTAATTATATATATATATATATTTTTTTTTTTTTTTCCAGTTACGTAGTCTTTTCCTGAAGGTTTATTTCGCAACACCAACAGAACCAGTGGACTTAGCTCCCATTCATGAGAAAATGGATTATTTTGAAAATGAACTTTCGAAGAGAGGAACTAAGTTTTTTTTCAGGTAATTAAATTGTTATTATTCTGTTTAAAGCTTTTCAAAGACTTTATTCACTTTTTTTTTTTTTTATTCATCCTCCTTCCGGAATGATACAATAGCCAACCGTTTACAGGCCCTCCTTAAAAAGTTCAGCATTTATTTTGGAAAATGGAAAATTAAAATAAATCATTGACATTCTCTAAACATATTAACAAATGTAATAAAACTAAAAATATCATCAGCAAAATGAAACCACATTTCAATAGACAATCTCATTTATCTGCTAAAAATAAATTGATATTGTACAAATCTGTTATACGATAATGGTACGAATCTGTTTTTTTCTTCGATTAAGGGTACCCACATTATAGAGGCTAGGTGTGTCACTGGAGGGTGTCCCGACCTCAAAGTCAATACAGTCACCCCAATCAATACAATCTTTAAAAACAAATTATTTATTTAAAAAATGTATATTTTATTGTTTTTTTTTTTTGCTTATAGGAATATGTAGTAATAGACTTAATATGTTTCAGGTAATGAGCCAGGTATGGTTGACTACATGATTTGGCCTTGGTGTGAACGATTAGACATGGAGGATCTTTTGAAAAGCGATAATGGTCGTTTTAAAAAAATAGTAAGTTGCTTTCAGAATCTTTTATTGATAACCATAAGTTAAATTATATTTTGATTGAGCTGGGCGTAGCGAATAAGTTGGTTAACCTAGTAAAGATGTGCATGTCTGAAATAATATATTTAATTAAGTCCAAAACATTACCTTTTTTTTTTTTTTGTAAATAAAATACATACAAAATATACAGGTATATTCTGGTTTAAAGTAAGGATATTCCCTTTTAACAGACATGTTTCCATTTGGTTATTTGAATGCTGAATCCATATTCCATGTTGGACGCATTCTGTAGTATATTTTGGTCACTTGGATCTTTAAAATTTTTGTCTCAATTTCTTTTATTGTGAAGCCAATCTTCTGTATGGTAGTAAAATTAAAATTCAGATTCAGTTTCCCATAAATATATAAAACCATGGACAAAAAAGCTTCCACAGTTATATTCTCAAAGCATTCCATTCACCTGATTTATCAAGGAACCACAAGACTGAATATTTATAACCTTTATATAATAATCTTTTACTAAACTAAGAATCCAAAATTTAAGTATTAAATGATGCTGAAGATAATAATATTACGATACTTAAAATACTATCTGTTATCAACACTATTTAAAATTTCAACATTAACAAAAGGGGATCCACTAAACCATCCAATTCATCTTGTATCCAATCCTTACAATCCAAAATCCTTCGAAAAAATCCTCAATGTTCCTTACTTTTTCACCAATAAACTTATCCATAAAGATCTTATTGTTTCCATATGTTGCTGATTTAGCCTAAACCAGATATCTAACCTTTCATAGTAAGCTCCATAACCACTCAAATCCCCTACTTTCTCAACTTGCTTCCCACACCATTCCCAATAATCCTTCGAGAGACCTTCTAGTGTAGAATTTTTATTGAAGTGCTACTGATGAGTAGTTCTTTTTCAAGTTATGGCATGTTATTGTAATAGTTAACAACACATTTACTTGACATATTTATTTTGTACAGTTCTAAATTTCAATAAATTGATGTAATAAAAAAAAAAAATTAACAAAATATTATGCATCTAATTTTTCTATTTTCAGTTGCAATGGAACAAAGACATGCTGGAAGATATTCCTGTGAAGAAACATTTTTGTGACTTGGATACTCACAAAAAATTTATTGCGCAGTTCAAGGCTGGTTATGCTGACTATGACAACATTCTGCCAAAAAGTCGTATGTGATGACGACGCTGTGTGTTAAATGATAAATAATTAATATTTTCTATCCAAGAATGGTATTTACGAACTATTTGGCCACATCGGTGCAGGAGGTTAAAATATACATTCTACTTTGTTTATTATTTTAATGATTCTTCAGATAGTTATTGGATTGTCCCACATGAAATGTCCAATTTTTAAAAGTTATATTAGTTAATAACTTATATTAATATAAATTAAGTTATATAAGATTAAAGCATTGTCTGTTGATTACCGGCAAAATATTTAAATTATATGAATAAGACCTACTAATTCTCTGTTTACTATCTGTTTTTCCAAGTAGGCATACAGATTGTAGTTTTATTTCTAACGTGAAAATTGAAACACGGGGTTTTAGAGTAATTTCATTTAACGAGTTTAAACTTCATAATTCTGCTGCGCAGGCAGCAAGGGATATCTATTAAGCTTTTGGCGAATGGTTTTATAATGGACTGATCATTTGTCATTGGTTTCCAAAATATTCTTTAGAAAACTTCTGTATGGTTGTCTATAGCTGGTTGATCGATTTTTCCGTTTTACCGAGTTAGGAAACTATCAATTCAACATTATACTGACCAAAAAGTTTGATAAAATGCATTCTATTAAACAAAAGCCTTTGCTCATGAGCAGAAAAGTACCTATCCTGTCCTGTGATAATGCCTGACGTATTTCAATATAGACAGCAAATAAAATAAAGAATTTGGGCTATGAAGTCCTTACTACAAGTAAGGTCCTACATACTTCATTTCATCACTTGTCTCAAACTTTTTCAAATCTGGCATTAAAAACTTGATTTGTCATTGGGAGAAGTTTATTGAAAAATGTAGTAAATATTTTGAATAAAATGTATTTGTTTTTCAGTTAATTTTTTTATTTATTGCTCTGTTTCCATTATGTTAATAATAAACATTTCATTTTGGACAACATATTATATGTGTAATTGGAAATAGAATGATTCTATTTGAGATTATTTATTTTCAATGTCAACACTGGTTTAGGCAGTAGCTGCTGTTTAATTACGTTTACTTGAGAGATAAATCAACATTGTTAGCTGAGCCATGATAGTTTATAATCTATTCCTCGTAACATAGAAATGGCAAATCAATCAATTCCTAATTAAAATCTCAGTGGAGATCTAGACATTCTTAGCGATCTTTAATCATTTTAAAAAATTGTTTAGGCACCAATTTTGTGGCTGAATCGTGCGTACATACCAATAGAATTAAGTAAACATGTGTTCAATCTGTTCCAAAATTGTAATTGATGTACAATAAAATGTATCAAATAATAAAACGAAAATAGTTTATTTTCTTATCTTTGTATGTTGTTTTGTTTATTATAACGCTAAAAGCTTTTATTATTTAAAAAACATCTGGTTTACACCTTTATTTTGTATCATATTGCTCATCCTGTGGAACAGAAGCAGCTGTAAAAAATGAAATTTTGCTGGAAAAGTGAACAACTAAATTGAAATACTTTCAACCAACATTATATGTATAAGTAATATTCATATATATTTGTGGATAGGCCAGACTACAATTCAGTCAATGTTTCTACCGATTTATTAAAATTGAATTGAATTAAAATTTTCTGCCTATAAATGAAGGAAGGCTGACTGGTTTTCATAACTTTGAACAGATATGTGCCAAAGTAGTATGCTCTGCCAAAGGAAGGGCCCAGAAATTTAAATCGGTGCAAAGATGAAGTTCCAAGGACAAACCTTATGATGCAATTCATGATAGGCTTTAATCTGTCATCAAGAACTATCGATATGTAATTTATAGAAAGAAATGGTTGAAAAAATCAGGAGGCGCAGTATGCACCTTTTGAGGTAAGAGTTGTTGCAACATAACTAGATGTTAAATTTGTTTTAGGCTTTGAATCAGGTTCTTTAGGTTACAATGAGAACCAGCTGTTGGTAATGACAAATGACAATTTCTTTTCTTCCTGTTGTTTGTTCTTGATGAATAATTAAACTTCATGTTACCCTTAAAGAAACGGAGCTCTAGCTCCTTCAGGCGCCCAGAATACCTTTTATTGATTCCAACCTTCTTCCGATTTATTTCAATGTTTTAACTTTATAAGGAGAAAGGTTATACTCCTACATTTACAGAGAAACTCTAAATCCATGTTCAAACTAATATTAAACTCTACCTTCTGATATTAAAATGAGACATAAGAAAATAATAAAATGGAAATAAGAAAATACTAAAATATAAAACAATAAATCAATGTTGAATTAATTTTATACTAATATAATCCTAAATCCCAAGTAATGTTGACTTCTGATAAACGTTCTGATGTTAGGAAAGTGTAAACTATCAATATATAAAATTAGTCCAGCCAATCTAGACCAAAAATGGGCAATCAGAGGAACTAAAAATACTAGTTCCAGTTTTTTTTTCAGGAATGTGTAGAGGATGATCCCTGAACAAGAACAAAGTCCCTCCAAATCCCGGTGCCGCTGGAGGGTAGGGGGCTTTAGATGCTCCAGTTTTAAGTTTTTCGTTTATAACTCGAAAACGGTGCGTCGCATTGAAAAAAATTTCAAGTACAAAATTAAAGATTATTAAATTCTCTACATGTTAGGTTATATACATTGTTACGAAAAACTGAACCGTTTTCGTGCTACCGGCACAGTAAAAGTTGTAATTAAAAAAAAAAAAATTGTTTTTTTTTGCATATTTTTGCCTTATAGGTACTTACTCGTTCATTTTAAAGGAAAGTCGCCAGGATAAAACTTGTATTGTATTAAATTTTCTATCATAATATATGTCATATGTTAATATATATTGAACACGTCGCAACTTACAGCAAGATATAAATAAAAGTAAGGCGTGAACGAAAAAAACTTGATTTCCCAATTAAATTTTGATGTCCCATTTAACACAAACACAAACAGCTGAAATTTAAACAACTGCAAAATTACACTCAGTAGGCGATAAGCCTTAGCGGAAAATGACGAAATCCGGTGAGGTTTTAAAACTGACGCGCTCAAACCCCTTATCAAGAATTTCTCTGCAAAAACACGTATAGCTCCGAAACTATTAGTTCGATCCATAACTTATTTTCTCCATCTATATAAAGACCTTATAGTGAATTTAACCAGGTTTGAGGCGTAAAAGTGAAATTTTGGATTGGACGAGTATTTTTGGAGTTGTAGCGAAGGATGTGGCAAAAAACTTGGATTACAAAACACTACGCTTTTTTTTATAGCGTCCTAGCATGAGTATTTTACGGGACTTGATCAAAACTTCGCATGTGGGGTCTAATCTTAAATTTAACCAGGTTTTAGATGTTAAAAATAAGTTAAAGATCGAACTGATAGTTTCGGAGTTATACTTGTTTACGCGGAGAAATGCTTGATGAAGGGTTTTGAAAAAGTACACGATTACATCATTTTCCGCTAAGGTTTATCACCTACTGAGTGTAATTTAGCAGTTGTTTAAATTTCAGCTGTTTATGTTTCCGTTTATTAAAACATCAAAATTAATTGGGAAATCAAGATGTTTCGCTCATGTCTTACTTTTATTTATATCTTGCTGTAAGTTGCGACGTGTTCAATATACGAGGGTAAGTCAATAATTATCCGCAATATAGCTATATTTTTGTTTATGTTGGCAGTACTGTTCTTTTGTGTTGATGGCGCATGCTTTGTTTATTCGTTGTTATGTTTATGTGCGTATCAAGCTGGAGGTTAGTTTTGTTATCGCTGTCGTGCTGTTAATAATGGCCGCTCCACTTTCTACTTGCACCAAAGAAGAGCAACGTTCAGTGATCCGTTTTTTTGTGGTCGGAAGGTGTATCAGGGGCCGAAATTCATCGAAGACTTTTGGTACAGTACGGGAACAATTGTTTGCCACAACGGAGTGTCTATGAATGGATTGAAAAATTCAAAACACAGTGAACGTTACAGTGAGATGCTTACTGCTAAGCTGAAGCCTGCAATTCGAAGCAAACGCCGAGGACTGCTGTCAAAAGGCGTTGTGTTGTTGCACGACAATGCCCGTCCGCATACAGCTGCCCACACTGTAGAAACGCTCGCTTCAGAAACTCAATTTTGAAGTATTGAATCATCCTCCATATAGTCCCGATCTCGCTCCATCTGATTTTCACTTGTTTGGTCCACTCAAACAGGCAATTAGGGGCCGTCGATTTGCCTCGGACGAAGCATTGAAAGAAGCGGTGCATTCCTGGCTCGCATTTCAACCCAAAACCTTCTTCCATGAGGGCATCAGGAAACTTGAACAACGTTGGACCAAGTGCGTTGAAAAGCAAGGGGACTATGTCGAAAAATGATGTACTTGTAAGTTTCCTATTTCATTTCAATAAAATTTTATAACTATATTGCGGATAATTATTGACTTACCCTCGTATATTAACATATGATATGTATTATTATAGAAAATTTAATACTGTAGAAGTTTTATCCTGGCGACTTTCCTCTAAAATGAACGAATGAGTATCTATTAAACAAAAATATACAAAAACATGAGTAAACAATTTTTTTCTCGAAAATTACAACTTTTACGGAACCGGTAGCACGAAAACAGTTCAGTTTTTCGTACAAATGCATAGGATCAAACATGTAGAAAATTTAATGATCTTAATTTTGTACTTGAAAAATTTTTGAATGCGACGCACCGTTTTCTAGTCATAAACGAAAAACTTGAAGCTGGAACTCCCCCAGCGGCACCGGGATTGTTCAGGGAACCATCCCCTACACATTCCTGAAAAAACTGGAACTAGTATTTTTAGTTCCTCTGATTTTCCTATTTTGACTGGACTAAATATAGAATCCTTGTTGAAAGTTATGATGCCAATATATGCTATATTTTCTTAAGTTATGGTCAGGCCGGTGAGCTGGAGCCCCGCTTTTGTAAGGGTACCAACTTCATTTAGGAGTTTGTAACAAATTTTAAAACTTTTTGCGGATCAGTCAAGGTTGAATTAAACTTATTGAAATATTGGCAATGAATCGAATTTGATAAATTTATAAGTGCACTAATAATGTGAAGGTTTGATATTTAGGGGAAAAAAAAAATAAAAAATACTTACCATGGTTACAATGACTTACTTTCAATTAACCTTATAATAGTAACAAATTGAAAGGGAAATGGTGCATATAAGAACCTAGGAGAAACTGGCACATTTTCCATTTTGAAATAGTGCTAATAAACAAAATAACAATCAAAACAGTTTGTAAAGTAACCGACATTTCAACTGATGCCATACCAATACATATCAAAACCAACGTTTCTTTTTTTAAAAAAAAATAAACAAACTTATTTTCAAATTATTCTAGGTTACCCTTTATTTAATACTGAGTATAAACAAAACTAAATGAATAAAAAACACTACAATATATTAAGAATAAATTAAAAGATATTCATTACGCAGAGGTTGGCAGTACCGGCGGAGTGGGGGGGTTGTGACTAACCCAAGCTACTTCTTCATCCACTCCACCATGAGATCAATTGAACAGGTCAGTTATCTTGAGTGTCATAGCAGTCTTATCATTCCATTATATTTATATTTATTTTTAATCTAAAAAATTTAAATGATTTCAATATGTGCATGTTTTAAGAAAAAAATATTTCCCACTATGTTTTTAATTTTTAATATTTATTGATATTTAGTACTGTGTACATTATATACAACAAGTCAATTTGTGGAAAATAATTACGGCATGTCAATAGCATGTAAAGAACCCCTCACTGGTTGCATTTCAATAATATTTCTGCATTATTAGGGCTCTTAGCAGTCTAATTTTCAGACACTTTGGAGAATTAATTTGGAGAAAAAATATAT
Organism: Euschistus heros; assembly: GCA_003667255.2. Lineage (NCBI taxonomy): Eukaryota > Metazoa > Arthropoda > Insecta > Hemiptera > Pentatomidae > Euschistus > Euschistus heros. The sequence goes on along the minus strand of RCWM02000207.1, from coordinate 168,969 downwards.
ATTCTTGGATATGAATATCCCCTGAGAATAACAAAAAAGCATAATAAGGCTCCGAAAGACCGTTTTCAAGAAAAAAACTTTTATTCTCTACGGATCTTTGTATTTTTTTTGGGGTGCTCAATCAGTATCTGAATTTTGCTACCACGGTAGCCGTCGGCTTCATACCCAAAATCACGAAAAAAAAAACGCCCAAAATACCGGTTATTTTCGGTGTTTTACCTATAACAGCAAAACGAAGCTTTTTTTCAAAGAAAGTCTCTAAATATAAATTATAGCTTGAGTTATTACCTACAAAATTAAAAAAAAAACTACTTCGAAATCGGAATACTTACCGCGAAGATATGTTTGTTGTACTTTTTTGTCTATAACTCCGAAACTATTTGTCCGATTCTAAATTACTTTTTTTCATCTTAAAGCTGATTACATGTACTATCAGACTATTAAATATGAAGTTTTAATAATGTCCCTTAAAATAATGTTAAAAAACCCGTAGTGTTGTAAAATCCACGTTTTTTTGCACATTTTTCACTATAACTCCGAAACTATTTGTCCTATCCCAAATATCATTCTTTCATCTCAAAGCTGTTTAAATTTACTACTAGATAGTACATATATGTTATTTATATTAAATTCCGTAAAACAAACACACTAGCCCTCTGAAGATGTCATAATTTTTATATTTTACCAAAATATACACATTTAGAATGCTAGCATGGGTGTTTCACGGGATTTAATATAAATTACATATTTACGATACAGTACTAAATTTAAACAGCGTTGAGATGAAGGAATGAAATTTGGGATCGGACAAATAGTTTCGAAATTATAGCAAAAAATGTGCCAAAAATACTTGGATGACATAAAAGTACGGGATCTTTAGCGTTTTGGAATGTTTGTTTCAAGAGACCCGATTAAAACTTCACATATAGAGTATAATAGTAAATTTGATCACCTTTTAGATAAAAAAAAGAAATTTGGAGTCGGACGAATAGTAATGAAGTTATTCGGTATGAAGCCGACGTCTGCCGTGGTAACATACTTCATATTCGGATTCAGCACCCCAAAAACATAAAGATACGTTGAGGATAAAAGTTCGGCAGTTTTTTCTTCGGCAAATCCTTATTTTACTGGACTAATAAGGGCATTTGGGCATGTACTTTTCCGACGCTTTGGAGAATTATCGGGAATTGAGTGTGTTTGGAGTTTACTATGAAAGGAGAGGTATCTGGTCTGGGCCAAATCAGCAACAAATTGAACATTAAGATCTTTATGGATAAGTTTGTTTGCGACATAATAAGCAGCATTGAGGATTTAACAAAGGATTGTATAGTAGAAGAATTGGAAGGTTCAAAGAAGCCCCAAAGCTCAACTCCGTATGTCCAAATGGGTCTAACCACTATCTTGTAAATGAATCTTTTGTAAGTTATTGGAATTTTATATGCTTGTCAAATAAATGTTAGAGTATTTTTTTTTTTTTTTTTAAGACAAAGTGACTGCCCGTCGTTAGAGACTACTTCAACATTTACCATGCAAACGTTCAAAGCTCCCAATTAATTACGAAAGACTTATTTACTTGACACTGATTAGACCTATTTGGACGTACGGAGTTGAGCTTTGGGGCTCCACTAAACAATCCAATTCATCTCGTATCCAATCCTTACAATCAAAAATCCTTCGAAAAATCCTAAATGCTCCTTACTTTGTCACCAATAAACTTATCCATAAAGATTTTAATGTTACATATGTTGCTGATTTAGCCCAAACCAGATACATATCATTTCATATTAAGCTCCATAGCCACTCAAATCCATTAGTTTCTCATCTTGCTTCGCACTCCATTCCTTATAATCCTCCGAGGCTTCTGAAAAGTAGATGGCCTACGGATCTTCTAGTGTAGAATTTTATTGAAGTACTATTGATGATTAGTTCTTATCAAGTTTTAACATTATTGTAATCGTTATCAGCTCATTTACTTGATGTATATATTATGTACAGTTGTTAATTTCAATAAATTGATATAACATTTTAGACTCTTGATCTTTAGTTCAAAGGCGCTCAAAAATACCCCGAAAACAGAAACTCAATATTCATCGTTACTTTTTAAATCTGCACTTACGAATTCCAAATTAATAGACAGGCCAAAAAAAAACAAAAAAAACAAACACTCCATTCTAAATTTTTAAGACAGACATACTTATCCCTTACATTTCAATCAAAACACAGCATACAGTTACATTTTCCGACAGTTATAAGCCATATTCTCAAAATTTACCGGAATTTTCCTGACAAATTACGCGGCCACTCTAAAAGGTACAGAATATGGCCACATTTCAAATCCCAGTTGCTCAATAGAGGCAACACATTGTTGCCTCAAAAAAAAAACACATTGTTTTATTTTTTAATATCAGACCATTTTTGTTATTTATTATTTATTAGATCATCATTACCTCTTACAGAATATTAAACAATTTTCATAAAAAATTAAGATTTTCTACTTCAAGCCAAACGTCTAATTGCTGAAGATAAGTATTCTCTATTGGAAAAAAAAAAGAGATAGGATTACAATTTTAAAATGCCTAACGAAACAAATAATTCTAGGCAACAATATCATTTTATTATAGTCCAGTAAAATAAGGGTTTGGTTAAGAAAAACTACCGACCTTTTATTATTAACGGATCTTTATGTTTATTGAGGTGCTGAAAAAAAAAAAAAAAAAAAAAAAAAAAATTCCTAGAAAGTCTTTATATATTAATTTTAGCTGGAACCAGTATTTCGAAAGGAACAAAACAACTCCGTAAACCATTTTTCGCTAAGTTATGGTTGTACTCTTTTGACTATAAAGCCCACTCCAAAACACGTTTGTTGTATTTTTGACTATAAACGATCCAAAATTACTTTTTTTTTTTTTCATCATAAAGCTAGTTAAATTTAGTATTATACTGACATTTATTAAGCTATAACCAAGTATCTTAATACACATTCCAGAAAACTAAAACCCCCGTACTGTTGTAAAATCCAAGTTTTTTGATACATTTTTCACTATGACTCCGAAACTATTCGTCCGATCCAAAATTTCTTCTCTTTTTTTTTTCATATAAAAGCTGGTTAGATTTATTATTAGATTCTATGTATGAAACTTTAATTAAATCTCGTAAAATACCCACGCCAGCACGCTAATTACCCTGTATTGTTGTAAAATACAAGTCAAACATTTTTCGCTCGAATTAAAGCACAATAGTTTCGGAGTTGTGAAAAATGTATAAAACAAGTTGGATTTCACAGCAGTACGGGGTTTTTAGCGTTCTGGAATGTGTATTAAGATACTTGGTTATAACTTAATAAATGTCATATAATACTAAATTTAACTAGCTTTATGATGAAAAAAAAAAGTAATTTTGGATCGGACAAATAGTTTTGTAGTTATAGTCAAAAGAGTACAACAAACGTGTTTTCGAGGAGAAGTGGGCTTGGTCGCAAGTTGGCCAAATTCCCAAGACGATAACCTTCCGAAAAATGGTCCGATGTCGGAGTTTTTTTATTCCGTAGGTTCTGGTTCCAGCTCCATCTAATACATCAAGACTTTCTTTGAAAAAAGCTTCGTTTTCGCGTTATAGGTAAAAAACTAACAGCGAAAGGATCAACGCAACAAAGCAGTCGGAACGACCTTGGGTGTAACGAAACCAAAGTTTAGCTAACTCTGCTACACGGAGGGAACGAAACGAGAGATCTCTCGGCGTTGGTTTTTGTCCCAGGTGGATCGAAAAACTTGGGCGATTGGTTTCGTTCCTAACCGGTTCAAAGCCGGAACCAGTTCCAACTTCCGTTTCACCCAGAACGACACATCACTAGTTTACAGAGACTGGGTGTGCCCTTGAAGTCGCTCAACTGCTGAAATAACAGAAAAAGAAGTCGATGCCTCAACAACTGTGCTGCCACACCTCCTACAATTGTGGATAAATTATAAATTATAAACTATAGAGGATAAATTATAATTGTGGATGAATTAATAAAGTTAAAAAGAATAATAACTATTTTATCTTTTATACTCAATTCCTTTATAGTGATTTTTTTAGTTTTAGTTTTGAATTTTACTAATGTTTGAAATCCATTTTTTTTTTCTAGGCTGAGGAGAGAGAATTACAATTAAGAAGGCGAAGATGGTTTTGGTCACCCTTCCAAGTAAATTGTTCAAATATTTTGGTGTAGAATTAGTTGATTTGCATTTTTTTAAATGCTTTTTTTGTTTTGTGATGCTAACGCAAGAAAATAATACTTAGGATGTTCTAAATATTATCATTTGATTAAACTGTGTGAAATGGAAATTTCTATTTTTTTCTCTATTTAAGTTTTATTCTACGACACATTTCCTCTCATAGAGACTCAGCAAAATACTTAAGAATAACTTACGATAGAAGGATTACACGGGACCCCTCATGTTAAAAAGACGCAGCCTAATTTGAATAAGCGACAAAGACTGCTGTTCTCTCTACTGCATAAACAATCCTCACTGGAACTAATACAGAGACTAAATACATACACTTGCTTACTAAAACCGATTTGGACCTACGTACACAAATTTACAAGACAGCAAAAAAAACAAAAAACTGTTGGCTTGTCACACATGAAATGACCGTTTTTAAAACCAGGAAGAAAATAAAAATTTGAGATCAAATCTAACATATTTTTTATTCAAAGTATTTACCATCATTTTCGATACAATTCTGCCAACGGCTTACCTAGTTTTCTGTCCCGGATTAAACGTTGAATCACGTGGTGAAAGGAATTTAGAAAATGCATTTTTAATGTCTAAATCATTGGTAAGTAATTTTCCTTGCCCAAACTCCGAAAAAAAGTGGTAGTCTGTAGGGGATAGATCAGGGGAATATGGGGGGTGTGATAAGACTTCATAGCCCAACCCCTTTAATTTATTCACTGTCTGTATTGAAACATGAGGTCGGGCGTTATCATGAAAAAGGATAGGTCCTTTCCTGTTTACCAGTACCGGCTGTTGCTTGATCAAATTTTGATGCGTTTGGTCAATTTCTTGGCAGTATGATGTTGAATCAATTGTTTTTTCCGTCCACGGGGCAGGTTTTCTAATGTCGTATCTCCTGAGGAAAATTTGTAAACCAACGATGGATGGTTCTTTCATTAGCACTTCCTTCACCAAACGCATGATTAATATTTCTTGCTGCCTGGGCGGAGGAATGACCGAGTTTGTACTCATAAAAAAAAAAAAAAAAAAAATCGTTCGGAAATTGCGTGTTTTCATGGCCACGGTTAAAATTATACTAAAATATGTATGCTTACTTGGGAAAAAAAAAAAACAAACACAGTTTGCAAATAGAGGATTAACAAGTAATTATTATAGGTAGTAAATATTTTGCTTGGAATCAACAGGCAACCCTTTCTTCTTCTTCTTCGGCTCTACAGTGCATGATGAACCTTCCCTCCAATTAGTTACATTACCTCTCTGACAATTAGTCCCCAGCAATGTCTATCCAAAGCTTTTCTTTTCCAGTTTGTCACGCCCATCTTTTCCAAGTCCTCTTCCAATCAGCAATTCAACTCTTTCGAGGGCGCTCTCTTCTTCTCTTTCCAGGGAAGGTCGCCTGGAAAACTTTTTTTGCCATTCTTGTGTCTGGCATCCTTTCTAGGTGTCCTAACCATCTGATCCTTCTGGATTTTATAAATCGTACTATATTTTCAAGTTGTATAAGAGCTTCTATTTTCTGGTTATTCCTAATCCGCCATGCTCCTTGAGCGTACACAGGGCCAAACACGCGCCTCAATATCTTCCTTTCGAAGATCCTTAATGCTTGCTGGTCAGCTGCTTTTAGTGTCCATGTCTCTGCGCCATACCACATCTGTACATCTGTACGGCCTGAGTTTTGTCCTTTTGGATAGTAGTCGCTCTCTATATTTTCGGAGTTAATTTCCGTGACAAGATAAAAGAAGTGTTTAACATCCTTAAAAGAGTGGTTGTCAAGAGATAAGTTACACGGCCTTCTTCTAACAGGCAACGCTTCAATCCTCCATGTGTGACAACCTAGTTCAAACGTTTCAATCAAACTGCGATTAATTCCACTTACTTCACGGTACGTAAATAACAGAACAATCCACACATATCCACTGTACTAGACCATATTAAAACTAAGTACTAAATATTTTATGATAAACTTTATGTCCTTCTTAGCAGGGTTAAACCAGACATTGCTAAAACAAATATTCCCGATTTCTGCCTCAGGTTCAAAACTGGGTAAATATGGCAGCTATATGATAATCAGTTATTCTATAAGGGTGACGTGGAGACCTGTGCCAGGTAGGAGTGAGAGGATGGCGTGGTAGGGGCCGAGGTGGTTGGAGAAGACTTATTGAGGAGGTCCTGGTCCTGTTCTAAGGACTGGTGCACCAAAAAAAAAAAATAAAAAAAAATAAAAAAAAAATAATACAGAGTGAAGTTAGGAAAAAACTCACGTCTTTTTCTTACTGGCGTGGAAATTACAAAATGAAACAAAATTTAAGTCACTACCGACTAAGACTTTAAACTTTCTTTCTTTTCCTTTTGAAAATAGGTCTGACACAGAAGAAGAAGACAGCGAAGATGATGAGGAAATGTTGTTGATAGAAAGTGTGTTACTTATTTTAATCAAAAGTGTGAATTTTTTAATTTACTGTTTTCTAAGTGTTTCCGTATTGTACACAAATGAAGTGAGCGATTTAGGTTTTTCAATGTTTCAATATATGATATATAGCTTTAAGAACCAATGTTGAGTATTTAAGATCTAAGTAAGAATATTTAGTTTATGCAAACAATTAGGGCTACTTGCCCCACTGTGCGTCGTTACAGATTACTTCAATATTTATTAGACAAACGTTCAAAGCTCCCAATTAATTACAAAAGACTAATATGCATGACTGTGATTAGACCTATCCGGACGTGCAGAGTTGAGCTTTGGGGCTCCACTAAACCATCCTATTCATCTCGTATCCAATCCTTACAATCCAAAATCAATCGAAAATTCCTCAATGCACCTTACTTTGTCACCAAAAAAACTTATCCATAAAGATCTTAATGTTCCATATGTTGCTGATTTAGCCCAAACCAGATACCTATCCTTCCATAGTAAGCTCCATAACCACTCAAATCTATTAGTCTCTCAACTTGCTTCCCACACTATTCCCGATAATCCTCCGAGGCGTCTGAAAAGAAGATGGCCCAGAGACCTTCTAGTGTAGAATTTTTATTGAAGTGCTACTGATGAGTAGTTCTTTTCTAGTTTTGACATGGGTCCCGTCCTCTATAATCTCTTCACTGCTGATATACCAACCAATCCTAATACCTTTTTAGCTACATTTGCAGATGATACTGCCATCCTATCATCCCATTCAGATCCCAAACTTGCTTCCCTCAACCTCCAAAGACATCTTCAGCAGATCGAAGCTTGGTGCAATTAGTGGAGAATAAAAGTTAATGAAGCCAAATGCAGTCATATAACATTTACACTTCGCCGCAAATCCTGTCCTCCCATCCACTTCAATAATATTCCTATTCCTATATCCGACGCAGTACGTTACCTTGGCTTTCATCTTGACAAAAGACTGACCTGGAACCCTCATACTAGACTCAAAAGACAAGAACTAAACAGGAGATTCAGCCAGCTCTACAGACTACTAGGCAGGAATTCTCATCTTTCAATTGATAACAAACTCCTCATATACAAAACAATCTTAAAACCAATGTGGACCTACGGACTTGAACTGTGGGGGACAGCAAGACAATCCAATATCAAACGCATTCAATCCTTCCAATCCAAAGTCCTCCGAACAATTGTCAATGCACCATATTATGTCACCAATAGAACCCTACATAACGACCTAAAAATCCCATTTGTCCTTGACCTCATTCCTTCAAAATTCTTTAAATTTCATCAAAATCTATCCAATCATCCTAATCCTCTGGCTCAATCCTTGTCCAGCTCTAACCATCCCTATAACCCCCCCCAGAAGATTGAAACGGCAATGGCCCCGAGACCTTTTGTAATATAATGTTAGGTTGGAGTCCTGGTAATGACCAGCTTCTCCACTCAAGTTCTGAGCATATGTGGCTATAGCGCTCCCACTCAGCCTCCACTGGATATTACTGGTGATGCAGCTGAGAGGGCAGCGCTGGGATCCCTACGGGTCTGGCCTTGACTCCCAATAAGTGGGGGAATAGGCTCGATTCGGGGTCCTCTAGGCTGAGTGTGTCTATATTGTACATAGAGTATGAATGTATAAAAAAAAAATTTTATTATTTTTTTTTTATTTTATTTTATTTTTATTTTATTATTTTTTTTTTATTTATTTAATTTCTTTGTATAATGACTATTTGATTTATTTTTTGTATTATGACTGTTGTATTTTATCTCTTATTATTATCAATTGTGTATGGATGAGAACTTGTATATATGGTATGAATGAACTACATCATTAGCACTGTTACTTATTGCCCTTAACTGAGGCAGATTGTACATATATTTCAATAAAATAATAATAATAATAATAAAAACTTTTGACATGTTACTGTAATCGTTATCAGCTCATTTACTTAATGTATATATTTTTTACAGTTGTAAATTTCAATAGATTGTTATGATAAAAAAAAAAAGTTAATTTTTATTTCTTAAATGGACAAAAAATTTAAAACATCTAATCTGGACTTAATACATGCATATTGAAAACATTAAAATTTGTTTCCAGGTAAATGAAAATGATGTCACTGTATCTCCGTTGAACGTGACTCAGAATGATAAGGGGGAAGGGTATGTAAATATATTAAAATAGTTATAAAATAAATCAACAGTGTATTACAATGTTCCAAATATCTAATTATTATTATTGTATTCGGCGGTACTGTCCTCCAAGGACAATGTCCTTATCAAAGATTGCTTGCTAACAATCTAATATCTAATATCTAAGCAAAACAAAATTCAAATACAAATAGCTTACGGCCTGGAGTTCTTGTTATTTTCCAGTTGCAAAATTGTTGAGTAGTCTCCAGAAACAGAGCGATTGGAAGTAATTGTGCTCCACCGATTATTTGTAATATTATTCCTAATTGTCCATGAGTAACGTTATGGTATTTACAAATTTATCTAGAAAAAAAGTCTTTTTCTTTTTTTATATTCAAGATACGTGGTTTAACTTTTACTTAAATAAATATATAAATAAAATGTAATAAAATGTACAATATAAACCAATAATCTGACACATAAGGACTAGAGGGGTGCCTGACAACAGAAAATGGTGGATTATTAGATGTACAGGGAAAAAAAAAAAAATTAAAATACAACCATAAATCAATAAATTTAATTCTTCTGAATAAAAATTATTACCGAATCAAAATTTTCATTCTTTAGTCCAGTCAATAAACACATTGTAGAGTGCATGAAATATGCGATAATTTTTGACTTCATAGCTTCGTTAGGAGTGGTTAGGAGGTAAACATACGAGGGTGAATCAAATATAAACGGTAATTTTCAAAATTATATTTATTGAATAATATTATACAGAAACTATACCTCAACATTTTTCAATGTAGTCTCCTGCATTATCTACACACTTCTGCCACCGATTTGGAAGTTTGAATATTCCCTGTTCATAAAAAGACTGAGGGCGAGTTTTTAACCATTCGCGCACGTGCTTTTCGACGTCTTCATTGTTTTCAAATCGTTTTCCTCCAAGTGATTCTTTCAGAGGCGCAAACAAAAAATAGTCACCATTACACCCCCGAATCGAAAATGGCAAGTAAGGAGTGGCGAAGGAAGGATGAAGGCTGCCCAGTGAAAGCCAAAACTCGTCTCTCAGCCGGAAAAGTTCTTGCAACAATTTTTTTTTGACTCAAGGGGAGTTCTACTCATTGATTTTCTTCACGATCAACGAACAGTGAATGCGGCTTACTACTGCCAGGTGCTACAGTCAGCAAAAAACCAGTTACCGGAACAAAAGACGAGGTGTGCCCATTAGAGATGTCATCCTTCTCCATGACAACGCAAGGCCTCACACCGCATTGTTGACAAGGGATAAATTGGAAGAAATGGGCTGGGAAACTCTCGAACACCCTCCTTACAGTCCAGACCTGTCCCCTTGTGACTATTTTTTTGTTTGCGCCCCTGAAAGAATCACTTGGAGGAAAACGATTTGAAAACAATGAAGACGTCGAAAAGCACGTGCGCGAATGGTTAAAAACTCGCCCTCAATCTTTTTATGAACAGGGAATATTCAAGCTTCCAAATCAGTGGCAGAAGTGTGTAGATAATGCAGGAGACTACATTGAAAAATGTTGAAGGTATAGTTTCTGTATAATATTATCAATAAATATAATTTTGAAAATTATCGTTTATATTGATTCACCCTCGTACTAAAAGTCCTCGCCCCTGGGGAGTGAGCTAACGGTGGGGGGTAGAAGCTCAATATTTTTGGTTTTTTGACTATACCTCAAAAAACAGTTAACTTTAGAAAAATATGTTTCAACTAAACATAAAAGCTAATTAAATTTCCTATAGAGTTGACTATATATAAATTTGTCGTAATTCTAACCGCTTATTTTTAAAGTGCTGGTATAGGTATTTAATGGGACTTTATAAAAAATTTCATATATACTGCTATGTCCGTCTCTGTTTGAGTCCGGATCAGCATTAATCTAATTATTGGGATGCCAGCCAGGTCTTAATCTCCTGACAAATGATAAATAAGTATTATTTAAATAATTAATTGATTTAATAAATTCTTCTCCAGAAGGTGATCGTGGGGCCAGATAATTGAGATATGTTAATTATTAATAAGGGTAAACAAATATATTAATTAATGGGAGACATGCAAATGGTGAATAAATGGCGGTTGAACTAAAACAATATATATTCCACTATGGGTTGACATATAAAAATTACAGTTAATCTTAAATTTAACAAAAGGAACTTAGCCTAAACTTATCTTGAATACGAGGGCGATGTTCCGTATGTTGTGGGTTCGTAGTGGTAAGCCGGGAGCTCCCAAGCTCCGAAGGCTCCAGGAACTAGCTCAGAAGGGACCAGACCAGACATCTCCTAGACTCTCCAAAACCCGCCTCGACTGCTCGACTGATCGACTCAAACTGATTTTGAAAATATTTTGCCGGTAAGGGATAGGCAGGTAGAGAAATATGGCACACCAACAAAGGGTGTGAACTGCTAAAGGTTTGATACATGGCAATACGTTCTTATAGTAAATTTAAGGAGCTTTCAGATAAAAAATAGAAATTTCGGATCGAACAATTTGTTTCGGAATGAGTATCTATAAACGTGTTTTTTCAGAGAAGTGCGACCCAAGATAAAGAGTGCCGAAATGAGGAGTGTAGAGTGCATGAAATATGCGATAATTTTAGACTTTACAGCTTTGTTAGGAATATTTAGAAGGCAAACATATTAAAACTCTCCGCCCCTGGGGGGTGAGCTGAAGGTGGTGGGAAGGGAGAAGGTCCCAATTTTGTTTTCGATTATATCTAGGAAACGGTGGACTCCAGGAAAATATGTAGCAGATCAAAATTAAAGCTCCTTAAATTTCCTATAAAATTAATTATATACGTATTCGTAGAAAATCCAACGGTTTTCGAGATATACGTTATTAAAAATCGACTATTTTAGAAATAAAAAAATTTTTACCTCAGTTTTTGTTTAACATTTGAAGCAAATCAAAGTAAATTTAATGCTCTACAATTTTGATTCTGACGTTTTTTCTGATAAAAACGATTGTAGAACGTAATAGAAGCAAAGGTTTGACAAAAAGTGAGGTGACATTTGTTTTTTCCCGAAAATCACCTATTTTCAATAACGTATATCTCATAAACGGTTAGAATTACGACAAATTTATATATAATAAATTTTATAGTGAATTTAATAGGCTTTTATGTTTATTTGAAACATATTTTTCTAGAGTCAACAGTTTTCGAGATATTATCGAATAACCAAAAAAATAAAACTTCTCCCCTTCCCCCTACCGTTAGCTCACTCCTCAGAGGTGGGGACTTTTAGTATGTTTACCTTCTAACTACTAACGAAGCTATGAAGTCAAAAATTATCGCATATTCCATGGACTCTACACCCTTCATTCAGCTCTCATTGACTTTACCTTTTGATATTATGAGTAAAAATACGATCCTTGAGCCTTTAGTTGCAAGCACTGATAATGAAGTCAATTATCCGCAAGAGTTTCTTAATAATCTCTGTCAACTGGATTACCAACTTATAGATTAAAAGTATTATAAAGTGGATGTCTAATTACATTTTTACGTAATTTTCAAACAGCTGATCAATGCAATTTTAACCTGGTTAAAAATTACTGCTATTCGTGAAAATGTCATCGAAGAAATAATGCTTATTGATTGCGTGATATTAAACAAGATTTTTGTCGATAAACAAATAAAACTTAATGTTAATAAATTAACTTAATATAATAAAATTAATATATAGTTGTTTAATTAAACGTCGATGTTGTTACTATTAGCTGTAAACAAGCATGATTAGCAGTAATTGAAGGAATAGTAAACCTACTCGTATTCAATGCCATTAGATAAAAATAAATACGTATATATAAACTAATACCTGGAAGGTATCAAAGTCCAGAAGACTGGAGATATTGTATAGATACCTTCAGTACGAGGAATGGAGGCGTCGAATAACGAAATCCCCCTTCTACCTAGGGGGTCTCCTACTTCATCCTACTTCTACAACGCCATCAATCAGTATGTAGTATTTATTGTTTAATTATATAATATATGTTAATGAACATAATAGTATAAATTAATGAAATAATACAGTATTTTGCGTAGTACAATTACAGATTTCACTCTATCGGGACAAATATACAGGGTTCAAGTCAGAATGTATTTTCGGTTTTACGTAGAAAAAGTTGTAGAAAAAAATTAAAATATGATGAAGTTGTGGTAGGATATGTTATAACAAATAATAGTAATTCTCACCATTCAATCTACTGTGCAAACTATGATTTTCTAACACTATTCGACAGCAATACAAAAATGAATAAACCAACGGTGCTTCTCCACATTATTTGAAAGCAAAACAAATACAGGATGAGTATCTCTTTGTGTAAAAAAAAAAATTGGGTGAAACTAGATCAAAAATGTAGCAAAATGCCGCAGACCTCACCTTTCTATTCTAAACCGTTGCAGATATACGATAAATCAAAGACTTTTTGAGGAAAAACCAAAGCTTTTTCATAAAAGCTGTAATATCTCCATTTTGTTTAAATATTTTCAAATTTTGACCACATTTTCTGATTTAGCATTAAATTTTATATAATAGCTGAGTACCTGTAACCTTGAATTTTACAAAATTGGTATCTAAAGGACAGCTTGATCTTCACCTTATTTGGGGAAGTCACCAATGTCTTATATTATTTCAAACGCGCTCCCCGTTTTTCGAAAAAACTTTCCCTAAAACGTCAAATCTGACAAAAACTTGCAAATTTAATCAGCTTTCGAATGATATGTTAAACGTAATGATTTTGTTTCAATTTCATGGAGAAATTCATTGTTGAAATCGAAAAACATGGTGTTCTCATTTGGCATACAAATCAGTTACTTGTGTAAATAAAACATTATGATATTCCCTTAATGAAAATGTGCATTTTAAACCTAATAAACTCTTCATTGGAATAAAAAGCAAATAAATAGATTATTTTTTAATAGAAAATAAAGGAAAACTGTCAATAAAGCGACCCAGATCAGAGGATCTTATGCTATCACATTTATTATTTATTATTATTATTTAGGAATTTATTTTATTAAATTTTCAATGTAATGTTTAAAATCCAATGAGAAAGAATATAGACCTTAATTTTGCCGTTAGCTTCTGAATGCAGATTGTGTTAAAGAATACTACTTTTTGAGGGAATTTTACGGGCAGATGAGTCTGTTTTTACAGGGAAGGCATTTTATACCGTTCCATGTGGAGTATCGTTAGTTTATATTGTATTGCTTTCGAATTGTGTTGAAAAATCATAGTCAATCCCAACAGATTGAATGATGATATTAACTAAGATTTGTTACAAATATCCTACCACAACTACATCACTATATTCCTCTTGAAGTTCGGAAAAAAAGAATATGATTTTCCAACACCATGGTGCTCCTCCGCATTATTCGAAAAGCAATACAAATATAAAGATACCCCTCAAGGATAGGTAGAAATGCCTTCTCCTTTAAAAACAGACGCTATCTGTCCATAAAATTTACCTCAAAAAGTGGTATTCTTCAACACCATTTGCATTCAGAAGCTAACGACTAAGTTGAGATCTATGTTCATTATCATTCGGTTTTAGACCTTAAAATGATAATCTAATAAAATAAATCCTAAACAATAATAATAAATAAATAAATGGTATAACATAAAATTCTTCGATCTGGTGTCGCTTTATTGGCAGTTTTCCTTTATTTTCTATTAAACTATAAATTTTTTCTTTGCTTTTCAATCCAATGAAGAGTTTTATTATGCTTAAAATACATATTTTCATTAATCGATTATCATGTCTTATTTAGGCAAGTAACTGATTTGTGTGCCAAATTAAAACTCCATGTTTGTTTGTTATTGTTTATAGGCGTAAAACTACAAATGTCATAAACGCCTGCGGATTTTTATAAACTTTTAGCTATTTATTTTATATTTTCTTTTCATTTTTTTTTCACTTAAATTGTTTTTTTTTTTTTTTTTTTTTTTTTTTTTTTGGTGGGTCTCATATTTTATTAAGTAAATTTTGCGCTTTTAAAAAGGTGAACAGAGTTTTAAAATTTTTTTCATTATCTCCAAGAATTTGATATATGCCGGGTGTAAGTCCTAGATTTTTTAGTTGCATTATATAGTATGGAAATTCTTGGAATATATGACTAACAGTGATTATCTCACCGCAGTATTGGCATTTTGGCGGTGGCTGCTTGTTTATTAGATGGGAGCGTGTAAAGTTCGTGTGACCTATCCTTAAGGTGTGGTTCCGCATGGAGCAGCCAGCTGCAGCAGCTGCGTCTGCCAGACGCAGCGGCTGGAAGTTGAGCACTGCTTCAGTTGGTTTTAATAGAAGTGTTGCAAGAGGGAGCAGCTGCGGCTGCCGCCAGAATTTGAGAAGCTGGCTGCTGCGTTCGGACTGCTCTAGGGACCAGTCCAGACGCGCTCCTTCGCGTCTGTAGTATGCAAACCCACATCACCAAAGTTTCTTGTACCATTTTAGACTTTTTTTTTTTAATGTCATACCGATCTATATGGTATTTTTGAAAAAACAATGCTTAAAATACATTACAGAACATAATTTTAGGGTTTTGGTATATTTAATATACATTTATAAATAATAGGATTATTTATAAATGTACCTCAGGTTGAAATACCACAATTTATATATATATATATATATATATATATATATATATATATATATATATATATTTATTATTTAAGAACACAAGATATATAATTTATTATATAAGAACACAAGAAGTTTTACAATTACAAAATTTACAAAGTACAAGAAACTTTGGTACCAATATATATATATTGGAATATATATTATACAAATATATAAATACATACATATATATATATATATATATATATATATATATATATATTATATATATAATATATATATATATATATATATATTATATATAAGTTTTCCCTTTGATAATTTCACAAAATATAGAAAGACAGTATATAAAAAAGGCAAAATAAAATAAAGAAAAGTCGCTGCAACCACAATTTTACTATTTTTTTCAGACGATGTATAAAGTTCCAGTTTTTACTGAAAATATTTTATTGACAAACCCTATTTTCGTTAAATAATTTTTATTATGTAAGATAATAAAAGTGTAAGTTATCAATAATCTTACGTGATAAAATTGATTAACGAAAACAGGGTTGTCTATAAAATATTCACAGTAAAAAAAACGGGAAACTTTATACATCGTCTGGAAAAAAAAAAAAAAAAAAAAAAAAAAAAAAAAATTGTGGTTCCAGCGAGTTTTCTTAACTCTTTTTCTATATTTTGTGAAATCATCACCAGAAAACGAACTGATGAGCTTCCAGCTGCGGCGGAATGCTGGCTGCTCCATGCGGAACCACACCTTTAGCCTGCACAAGACTACTTCCTCTCTACGATTTGATCGAAAACGGATGTGGTCCATGGTTTGACTGATTTTTTTATGGTTTTGAGTTTACTAGGTGGGCTCTCGTTCCACATGGACTGCCACCTATCATGAACTTCATTTTTTAAAGGAGAGCTAATATCTTGTGGAGTCAAGATGGCAGTTCCTCTGCCTGGTAGTGCAAGGGCTTTTTTCAGCAGCTATATCAGCGAGCTCGTTGCCCACAATTCCCACGTGGCTTGGTACCCAAATAAAGTAAACTGTTTTGTCCAAGTTATGTAACATATTATGTATCTATGGATTTTCTGTATAATAGGATGGATTGAGTACATGTTATTTAGGCCTTGTAGAGAGAGCAATGAATCGGTTCCTTTTTCCTTTTTTCCTCCTCATAGTAACCCTATGAAGAGGCAATTATTTAAAACGTGTGCCATTGCCTTGCGAGGCATATTACACGCTTGGTTATTTCACAACTTTTTTTTTTTTTTTTTTTTTTTAGTACTATTGATTTTATAGCTTTATAAATACATAGGTATACACAGTAGTAAATACAAAATTATAATAATAATAATACGAAATAAATAAAATAAAAAATAATAATAATACGAAATAAATAAAAATAAAATAAAACAAAGAAAGAAAAAAAAAAAAAAAAAAAAAGATATATATATATAAAATAAAGAAATATAAGAAGGGAGAAATACAGCAATAATAAGCTCATAGATGAATCGGCGCACATCGAACCATAGATGCCTTCTCAAACAACAAGATTCATGAATTATTATAGTTGCATTTTTTTTTTCTATTTCAATTTATCAAAATTAATTGAATTATGAATTTTTGAATGGTATGTAATATTTATTAAAAATTGTAGTCGGAGATTCCGGCCAAGTTCCTCCACCTAATATTATGCTGCGAACTAATGGAAATCTTTCCCTGTCATAAATTGGACAACTAAAAGAAGGTGAGGAAAGTCCTGTAGTGTCTTTCCGTCACATTTGCATATGTCGGTGTCTGATATGTGAAAAACGTTTGAAGTATTGTCCCGTTTGTCCGTGTCCTGTCAGGAATTGAGTCATTTTGTAGTCTGAGCTTTTTAGTGTATTAAAGTTTGTATTTGTTATAAGGGGTATGTATTTGTGTAAGTAATATGATTTGTTTGATTGTGTCCAGTGCTCGTTCCATTTTCGTATTGTCTCTTTTCTCATTTCACGTTTTAAAATATGTGAGTGATATTTTTGCGAGGTTTGTAGTAAGTGTAGTGTCTGTAGCTGCTTGTTTAGCATTTGGTCTGCCAGTTCATTACCTAAAATACCTGCGTGAGCTTTTACCCAATTCAGTTCAATTTTAATGTGTCTTTCAATAAGTTTGATGAGATTCCGTTTTATGTCTTCTGTTAGTCTGTCGTGAATATTAGGATTTCTTATTGCATGTAGAATGTTCATGTTATCAGTATGTATGTTTATATGTTGGTGTATATCTGGTATTGTTGTAATTAATTCGGTTATGCTTATTATCGGTTATGATGATTATTGTTTCTTGATTACATAGAGAAGTGGAGAGCTAAGGATATTGCATTTAGTTCGGCTGTATATATATTACATAGTTTGTGCAATTAAATATGTACGTTGAATTAATGGTGACGAAAGAAGAAGCCGTTGCATTATCCGATCTGGATCCATCAGTGTAGACACAAAAGGATCTTGAAAGTTTTGGAGCATACAGGAGAGTCTGGTTTGGAAGTCGATCGGAGGGGTATTGTTTTTGGATAATCTAGTAAGGTTGAGCATTGTTTTTGGAGGTTTGTGCTTCCAGGGAGGGTTTTCGTTTTCTTCTGTATGTAAAGTTATTTCTTTTAGAGCTATTGTTGCTGAATATTCTTTCAACTAATGGAAGAGTTGACTTGGTATTGCTCTGAAAGGCTCCATGAAATTTTGGTTTAAATATGTATTTGTACGTTGGGTGTTGGGTCTGTGAGTATAACCATGTTTTTCCGGTTTTAAAAGTAAATTTCTCCATGAAATCGATACGTATAATTAATTTGATCATACCATATGAAAGCTAGTTAGATTTGCAAGTTCTCTTTCAATATAAGTGAGTAAAGAAATATTAATAAAAAAAAAAGTTATCACTTGAGGTATGATGATATAGAAGGATCAATAAAATTAGGATTGATGAATTAAATGCCACTTCTATTGAGATCTCAATATAAGTGGCATTTAATTCATCAATCCTAATAAAAAGTTATGATATATTTCAATGTAATTCAATTGTAATAAGGGCGATGATTATTTTTCAGGTTACAGACTATAACAGAAAGACTGCAAGAGAGTAATGAAGAAACTAAACCAGAACCAGAAACCGGAATATTGGGGTTGGTAAGTTTGGTAAAATATCATTTTCATTATGTAATATGTATCACTGATAACATTTCAATTTTTTTGTTTAGTAATAAATTTTATGTTTCTTGATAATAAAAAGCTTTTATTATCTACAAAATATAAGTTAATTAAAATCCAAGTAATGTACAAAAAATAATTTGTTTTACAAATGTTTATTTAAGAAGATAATCATCTTAAATGTTCTGGGTTTTATTACTAGTATTACCCGCCGCGGCTTCGCCCGCTCTCATACATAAAGAATTTTTCAAGAATATACATTTTAAACATTATTATAGTAAAAATTATTATTATAAACCTTCCTAGAACTCTGAAGGTGTTGTAGTTAAAATTTGGTACAGTTGGGTTTAATAGAAAAATGGCTTGTCCTTTTATATAATAGTATAAATTTAGATTTAAATAATCGCTAATGAAAAAATCCTTCCAATCTACGATGCAGCTGGGAGATGCACTGATATTTCTGTGTATATTGTTTTAGGATTTGAAAAAACATTGTAAGCATGTTATGAAATGAAAAATGTTTATTCTGAAATACAAATATTCGCTGAGAATTAAAAAAAAAAAAGTATATTAAAATGGTGTTATTGTCTAGCTGCATTTATTTCATTAGTGTTTCAATTTCAACAGATTGAAATTATAATCCTATTTCTTCAGTTTTCAATTTCAAAACATATCTACAACAATTTAACACTTTTCTTGTAGAAGAATGATTAACGTTTTGAGAGAATTGTTTTTAATTCAGCGACGAGCAGTGTTTATCTAGTTCGCATGAAACATTGCTTTTATTAAAGTTGAAAAATGTCTTTGAGAACAGTTTTATTTGAACCATTAGGGAAAATAATCGATTCATAAGAATTACTTAATTAGATATATATTAAAAAAAAACCATCGTTAAAATTGTGTTATCGATCGGTGACTTAGAATCGATTTTCGATCATCAATTCCCAACACTGTTTCAATTCTCAAAATTCAGTGGAATCCAGAATGCCTATTTGGAATCGACAAATTTTTAATATTTACTATAATGTATCATGGAGAATTATTCTTTTTTTTTAACCCATCAAATGTTATTCTAAAAAATAGGTATGAACAGCTGTTTAAAAAAAAAAAATTTACTTGTTAGATAACTTTTTTGTAAAGCACAAATAATCTGTTTTTTTCTTACTTCTTTTCTGAAACTCTAAGTAAAGTTTTGATATTTGCATTAATTTAATAATGCAGCTCAATGTCTTTTGATATTTACTAATTTTATGATCAACGACCTTAGTTAACTTTTGTTCATGCTAGAATAATATAAGTAAGGACCATTGCACCTTCCAGCTGAATATCAGCTGTTCAAATTGAAACGGATTACATTTTAAAACCTAATATTCAACTTAATACTATGCTTCATTTTCTTTAAATTTCACTGCTAGGAATAAAACTATTCATTATGTTTTGTTTGTAAGCTTTGAATTCCAAGGTAAATAGAAAATAATGTATTCTAATCCTGTGCAATAATTTGATATAATAAAACAACATAGCTATTACACTTTGTTGATAGCTACATACATACATTGTTTTAAATAAAACAGTATAAAAATATTCCATTTATTAAATATTGCCTATTGGTTTTGTATTTGTGGTATTTGTTTTTAAGAATTATTTTTTCCCAGTTAAATTTGGGAGGGGATGACTTGAAAAAAAATTAAATTTTTCTTGAACATCATATTACTATCAAAATATCTGGGGAATTCATTAGAAACCTAAACCATTTCTTCTTCTACCTATTAATTTGTTTTCCCATTTGTTGATTTATTCTTGTCTTTTACAAGATTTTTATTCAAACATTCCATTTGTTGATTTATTCTTGTCTTTTACAAGATTTTTATTCAAACATTCCATTTGTTGATTTATTCTTGTCTTTTACAAGATTTTTATTCAAACATTCCATTTGTTGATTTATTCTTGTCTTTTACAAGATTTTTATTCAAACATTCCATTTGTTGATTTATTCTTGTCTTTTACAAGATTTTTATTCAAACATTCAACACCATACAATTTGTTGTATGAGAGGTGATGAACAATGTATGATAATGGTTTTTCTTGCTTATTTTGATTAAAAGTTTGTAGTCATTATGAAATCTTTAATTATTGCTTGAATACTATCCACTAGAGATGAGTAGTTCGTGAACGAACTAGTTCATTGAACTAGTTCATGTAAATGAACTATAAAGACCGATCTCTGTTTTGGTGAACTATAGTTCATTTACCCCACCACTCGGACAGGGATCCGTCGGACCTAAGGAACTACTGAACTAAACGAACTAGGTAGCTAAATGAACTAAGTGAACTAGGTAGTTCGTCGTCACTTAGTTCATCAATTCGGGTAGAATCGTGTTTTGTCGTGTCCTCAGCCGAAGGACGTAAAAAAGCTTGAACAAGCAACCTCCATATTGCTCTTACTACGTCTAGCGTCTATATTATATTTCTATTGTTGTGTTTTGTTGTTTTTTAAAAACTCAACGAAACTCTTATTCCATTAGTTCTGAAAAGAACAAATGGAATAAGAGAAACTTAACTGAACCTAAGTTCCTAACACTTTTTATTACAATTCGTAGTATTCTTAAAGTTCATTTTTCATGATTTGTTTGCAATAAGTTTATCCAAATTCAACCAATAATTGTTGGTTTTTTGACATATCTCAGAATAGAAATGGACAATTTTTTGCTTTAAAAATCCTGTTTTGCTCACAATGTAATGATCTACAACTTTTAGTATACAACATTCATTGATTAGATTAGCTATTTCTGTGTGATGGACTATTAAACATGACCTAAACTAACATTTTTTTGTAAGTTTGCAAATTTCGTTGATGTTTGACAATGGATTGTAGCTTAACCCCCAAATCTAATTCAGCTTAAGGGGTGTCTTTAGACACACAATTTAATAAACTTAAGTTTTTTAAATATAACATTTACGATGAAACCATTTTTCTATGTTTTTTCTAGAATCTGAAAAAAGTTTGAGTTTTTGGCCTCCCCCCCCCCAAAACATTTTCCCCTAATCAAATTAAGTTTCATTTTTGATATTGTAATCTCAGAAACCCATCTGGTCCATATAAAAACATAAAACCTACTGATCCAGCTTTTGCAAGACTGGCCCCCATTTTGGGGATAATTTAAACTAGACTAAGTGAGAATATTAAAAGAAAGTTGTGCAATTACTGTATTGTCATAGGTCCTTGAAACATGTGCAAATTTTCAAGTTAATCAGATTGCTGGAAATCAGGGAATATTACGATGAAAGATTTAGTTTCATACAGATGATGTTAATAAAAGATATAGAAAATATATCTCATTAACATCTAAATATGATATAAAATAAATATCATATAGATGTTAATAAAAGATATAGAAAATAAGTGTAATCTATGTAAATATATCATAAATATAAAAAAAATGTAAATAAAAAAGTTAAGAGGTTTTTTTTATTTTTTTCTATAACCTTTCTAGTTCATTTGACATCTCAGTTCCCTCCTTTTTTTCCATAGTTCAATTCCTCTCTTAGTTCAGTATTTATATAGTTCTTTTGAAAAATGAACTAAGTAATTCATTCTAATGAACTAGTTCAAAAGGAACTATTCCCTAAAAGGAACTACTATGCCCACCTCTACTATCCACTATGAGATAGCTGTACCATCTTTACATGAATATTAACTCAATGATTAGTAGGTTACATACTTAATTCATAGAACATGTTTGTAAGGTTATTTTAGTCAGTCACTGATTGATAAAGTGAAGTGCTCACAAGAAAAATTTCCGGACATAGCACAATATTTCTCATGTAGTATTCAGGTGTGGGACATGTGATACATTTGTGCATTTTTCAATCATTCATGAGAGGATATAGCACATTCCATCACCAAACCAGTGCTGCCAATCATCTATACTAAAAAATAATATCATACCAGACCTAAAAGACAAGAAACAGATTGCTCTCGTTTCCAACTACTCCAACATTTACTAGGTAAGCGTTCAAGGCTCCCAATAAAATACAAATACTTATTTACATGACAGTCATTTCGACTCTTTAGAGATACCGAGTTGAGCTTTGGGGCTCCACTAAGCCTTCCAATTCTTCTCATATCTAATCCTTGCAATCCAAACCCTCAATGCTCCTGATTATACCAGAAACAAACTTATCCACTAAGAACTAAATGGGTAACGGTTCGGATCGGCGACACCAACTCCTAAACCCGCTCAGAATACCTTTTATCGATTCTAACCTTGTTCCGATTTATTTCGATGTTCTAGTCGCTGCTTTTAGAAGGGAAAGGTTATTCTCCTACATTTTCTGTGAAACTCTAAATCCCTGTTCAAAGTAATATTAACTTCTGTTTACCTTCTAATATTAAAATGAGAAATAAGGAAATATTAAAGTGGAAATATCGAAATATAAGACACTAAATCAATTTTTAATTAATATTAATTTAATCAACAATTAATATACTACTGAACCACCAGTAAAGTTAATTCCTGATGAACTTTCTCTCAGAGAAGTGAAAATAACAAATTATAAATATAAAAAAGACAGAATCCTTAAGTATTTATTTGGCATAACTCCTATTTATTTAACATTTCTAGCTACATGTTTCGGAGATAATGTTTCATCATCAGGCTTCTAATTTTTTTTAAAACACATTAATCTATAACATTATACCAATAGTTCTACAATTATATAGTGATGTGTCATTTACCTCTTAATCTGTGATTATTTTCACATTGTCAATTCTCCATGTTATAAGCCATTATATAATATAAGACAGAATCCTAGTTGAAAGTGAAGATGTTAATTTCTGCTATATTTTTCTAATGGGAAGTGGAAATAAGAAAACATAAAAAACCTGTGATATACTTTCTCACATTTATTTATAAACTGATATGTTATATTGAATTAATGATACAATCTGTCTCCCTTTAGCACAAAAAGTAATATGGATGACAAAGAATCCATTCACAAAATATGTACACTGAAAATTTTATCACTGAAATTGAAACAACAAATACAAATATATAAAACACCAAATCCATGTACAAATAAATCTTGTTAAGTTTCATAACACTTTTACAAGTTGTAAATTTTATGACCTAAATTGATAGAACAAATATAAATATGTAAAACACCAAATCCATGTACAAATTAACCTTCTTAAGTTTTATAACACTTTTACACATAAGATTAGATGAAATAAGAAAACATGAATTCATAAAACACTTAATCCTTTATGAAACTCATTTTGTGAACTTCTGTTTCACCTATTAACATTTAAGAAGTCTAAATATCAATATAACAAACTAAACAACACAATCCAAGTTGAAACTGTAGAAGTGATTGTTTACATGTGAGGTTATAGGAAAGAGCTATCGATAAATGTAAACTCGAAGTGAAGCGTAATGCCGGGTCCACACCAAACCAACAAAACAAAAACTCCAACAAATCAGCAACACAACAAAACTGCAAGTTTTCGAAAACAGGAACTAATTGTCAACTGCTGTCCACATATGAAAACAAAAATCAGTCAACTTTGTGATCCCGATAGAAAATGTGGCGAGCTCGAAATTTGGAATTACAAAGGAACAATGAATTATTTATTATGGCAGCTGGTTTTCTATTCCTAAACCAAAAAAAAAAAAAACGTTTTTGGGTTAGGCCGAGCTTGAAGAACCGACAAAAAAACTATGTTGAGGAACTATTGGAAGATTTAAGAAAAGACGATAGAGGTATTAGTGGAGAAATGCGATGCAGCTTCAAAAACTTTTTAAGAATGACCAGTACTGATCTTGAAAATCTAATAGAAATCATTGGACCCTCGATACAGAAGAAAAATACAAATTTTCGAAATGCCATTAGTGTAACAGAACGTTTAGTGATTACTTTAAGATTTTTGGCAACTGGGGAGTATTACCAGAGTCTGATGTATCTTTTCAAAGTATCCAAACAGGCAATATCAGTAATAATTCCAGAAACCTGCGATGCTCTCATAAGTGCCCTAAATACATATGTCAAGGTAAAATTTAACATTATTAATAGGTAGCTGTTAAAAAATAAACTGATTTTTTTAAAATAACTTTTATTTGGAATGTATCTGAAAATTACATGTATGACTGAGCTGATTCATTTGTTGTTATCCGCGTAGCTGGCCAGGATTCATCAATCTGGGTGGTATGTTGATTCGATGAGCAAGACGGACTAGTCAGTATCTCGTAGGTTGGAACGCTGGATGGATTTGAGGTTTGAACGCTGGGTGGGTTTGAATAAGGTTGTATGCCGCCTGGATTTGAGTAGGTTCCAACGCTAAGGGTACTTGCGCAAGACCGAATGCTATCTGGACTCATATAATTGTGGTTGTTTTGTATCTGTAGAACTAGTGTGAACTGCAATTGGAGATCGAAAATGAAGGAACGGTGTCAATTGCTCTTGAGTTTCTGTGTTTTTTTGGTTGGTCATATTCTCCTATTTCTGCTTTGTAGAGAAGATCATTGATCAAATGCTGCACAGTAGCTTGCGCATAAGGAGTACGAAGTTTTCGCACTTTTCTAGCAACTAGCTCACCAAATATATCAAAATCATCGGGTTGTACAGATGTTCCTTGCTGATTTTTTTTATATACTTCTTGTAGCATTCCATAAACTTCTGCATTTTGCTTCTCACTAGTGGTTAGAACTCTTTTCTTTGGTGTGGTAGATTTTGCTTTTAAGCTTTTGGTGTTTTTATCAGTAATTTCCTTTTGAGCCTGCAAATCTTCGTAGCTTTCTTGTAATTCTCCCATATTACTTGTACTCTGGCTGACGCTAGCGGTATCATCGTCATTTGTTTCGGATTCTTTTGCCTCTTCATCACTGTCTGAATCATCACTTTCCTGTAAAGTAAAGAATGTATGTTATTAAAAACTGCATAAAAATATATTAAAAAAATGTATATTAAAAAAAATATATAATAAGAACTTTCAATTAAATTTAATTTGTATTTTATTTCAGACTCCTAAAAGTGAAGAGGAATGGGAAAAAGTTAGCGATGATTTCAACAAGATTTGGCACTTTCCACATTGCATAGGCGCAATGGACGGAAAGCACATTGTAATCGAGGCACCTACATTCAGTGGCAGTGAATTTTTTAACTATAAAGGAACATTCAGTGTAGTTCTTTTTGCTGTTGTTGACGCAAATTATAATTTTCTGTATGCAAACGTTGGTTGTCAAGGACGAATCTCTGACGGAGGTGTTTTTAAAAATACGCCATTTTACAAACTATTGGTTGAAGGAAAACTAAATTTGCCACAAAAAACGTGTTCTTCTTGGAAGGGACAAAGAAAGTCCTTATGTTTTAGTCGCAGATGATGCTTTCCCCCTTAAACCATGCATTATGAAACCATATAGCGGCCATCAAGATAAGGGGTCAATAGAACGTGTCTTCAATTACCGAATTTCACGTGCTCGAAGAATAGTTGAAAATGTGTTTGGCATTTTAGCGTCTGTGTTTCGAGTGTTTCGCAAACCAATGCTGTTACAACCAGAAAAGGTAGAAAAAGTGACTTTGGCATGCATTTGTTTGCATAATTATCTAAGGTGTGTCTTGTCGAAAAATAAATATAATCCACCAAACAGCTTTGATGTAGAACATATTGATAGTGGTACACTAGAAGATGGCGCATGGAGAAAAGATCAACAAACTTTACAGTCGTTTTTTTAATCTACAACAGACTGCAAGAAAATCATCTGTAGAAGCTATGGAAATAAGAAAAGAATTTGCTGAATATTTTATGTCTGAGCAAGGTCAAGTTCCATGGCAGTTAAAATTTTGTTAATCTATTGAGCAAAAGTACTGATTTTTTAGGGGAAAATGATTTTTTAATTGATTTAATGATTTATTATTCTAATTATTAATAACTAATAACAAGTTCCATGGCAGTTAAAATTTTGTTAATCTATTGAGCAAAAGTACTGATTTTTAAGGATAAAATGATAGAATGTATAATGAATAAATATAAGTAAATAAATAATGCATAAATATATGTAAATTTTATATCTAATAAATAAAAATAAATAAATAAATATCTACCTGTGTATTCGATAATCCGCCTATATTCCCACTTGGTCTTGGCTTGTTTTTATCTTTTAAGAAACTTAATAGTGAATAACCAAACCACTTCGAAACGAAAGTTTTACCAGCTCCGGATTTTTTTCAATAACTGATAATTTCTGTATTCTCTTTGGTACTGGGTATTGATGTTTTTTATCTTTCTGTCTACTTCCTCTGAAGAAACATTACACAATATTCCTATTTCCTTTAAGGCGTCTGCCTTTTTATAACGATTTTTATAATCAGGGTGTCGGGCATCCCATAACAATTTACTTTCTCTATAAAGTTCGATTAATTTACATGTATTTTCAACACTCCATTTTATTGCTTTTCCCGATGAAGTCATTTTGCACACAGCACGAGACAAACTGAACCACAAATTTTAAGTTTTGTTTTCTTCCTGTGGAGAGCGTACACACTAGACCAACAAAGTTGCCAGAAACACAAACAAAACAGCAACATTTTGATCTTTACCGCCAGGCGACGGGAAAACAAAAAGTTGTTGAAAACACGAACAAAACAAAATTGTTGCCGAAATGTTTCGCTTTTGTTTCAAAAATGTTGGGAAACATTGAGTTGCTGTTTTGTTTTTCTTTTGTTGGTTTGGTGTGGACCCGGCATAAGGATCGAACTGGTCGGTGTAGCGCGGGTCAACCTAGTTTGGTGGTGTCGCCGATCCGAACCCTTACCTCTAATCTCCTAACTTGCCTTACACTCAATTACCGATAATCCGAGGTATCTGAAAAGAAGATGGCCAAGAGACCTTCTAATGTGGAACTTTTATTGAATAGCTACTAGAGAATAGTTCTTTACATATTTTGACATGTCATTATAGTAATTTTTCTCAAATTTACTTGTATATAATGTATTACAGTTGTAAATATCAATAAATAGTTCTTAAAAAATAATAATAAATGAATAGAGATAGTCTATCTAAGGTATCAATATAGAATATTACTGAGGATATAGCTATGGTTTTATATTAAAAAATGTTTTGAATGATTAAATGTATGTTTTCAGTTTCGATATGGCAGTACTTTCGACCTTTTTCTTATGGCGGTTGGCATGGTCTTTTCAGTCCTCACTGGAGCGAGCCTTCCTCTTATTGGGCTTGCCTTCGGGAGCATGACCAATGTCATGGCAGATGTCACTAAAAGGGTAATGATAAGATTTCATAGAAATATAAGATTTTTTTTTTTTTTTTTTTTTTTTCACTCGAAGACCACATTATAAATATAGAAAAAATAAAAATGATGTAGATACTTGTGCTTAGCAGTAAAGAAAAGACAATCTCAAATATTAATTAATTAATTTTATTTTATTTATTTATATTTTATATTATTTATTCATTCACTTTATTTTAATTTAATCAATTAATACTTTTAATTGTGCTTACTGGACTACACACCCCAACTATCTAGATCATTAGTTCCACAGTCAAATAAACGACACCATAGTATAGTGTCGTTTCTTTTTTCTAGTATAGAAAAATATTTTGTTGAAAGTTTTTGAATTGAATTCTTAATTTAATTAAAGTGGAGCATCGATTATCCAAACATTCAATTAACGGAACCTTTTTTTTTTTTTTTAATATAATTTAACTAAATTACTTATCTGTATTGTTAAAATTATTTTTATTTAAAAATAAAGTAATTTTTCTATGAATATCTATAAGTGAAGTTCGATTTATTTCAGAGAAACAGCAAAAAATGAACTTCTATACATACCTAAAATTTTGTTTACTGAGAACTGTATACTTAATTAGACCTTTTCATTTGTTTCTCTAAATACCTTTGTGATATCATTTGGTAGGTAACAGATCTCACCTTAAATCTTAAATCATTCTTTGTGAGGTATACATCACCTCTGTGATCACTTTCTGTTTAAAAAACTACATGTTATCATCCATGCTAAAAGGAAACGAGAGCTCTTTTCATTTAAAGATAAAATTGAAATCAATACGTGGCTAAAAAAAAAAATGAATGGGTTCAGACATTAGCCATCGATTTCAAAATTGGTAAATCAACAATTATAATAATAATTCTAAATCAATCATCAGGTACCCCATAATCTTTACAGTCAGATAGGCAGTTTGAGTCGTAAAATTTTGAAAAAAAAAAAAAAAAAACGAAAAGTGAACTGTTAGATTCCGTTTACACATAATAATTTTTTTTTAATGAATCTCGAATTTCGATTATCCGAACCACCCTTGACAACATTAGTTCGGATAATTGACGCTCTACTGTAATACATAAAAACTTCAAGTTTTGGAATAATAAATATTAAATAATTGTTATTTATTTTTCACTGAACTTTTCAACTTGGTAAGAAAAATAAAAGCAGCTTTTTTATTTTAATTAAATAAAATGTCATGATTGCCTGATTTCTTAACAAAGGTTAGAAGACATTGTGGAACAAATAACCTTCTAGCCTAATAACCTTCTAGCCTAATAACCTTCTAGCCTAATAAC
Organism: Euschistus heros; assembly: GCA_003667255.2. Lineage (NCBI taxonomy): Eukaryota > Metazoa > Arthropoda > Insecta > Hemiptera > Pentatomidae > Euschistus > Euschistus heros. Next base: position 139,809 of record RCWM02000207.1, on the reverse strand, counting down.
CTTCTAGCCTAATAACCTTCTAGCCTAATAACCTTCTAGCCTAATAACCTTCTAGCCTAATAACCTTCTAGCCTAATAACCTTCTAGCCTAATAACCTTCTAGCCTAATAACCTTCTAGCCTAATATCCTTCTAGCCTAATAACCTTCTAGCCTAATACCTTCTAGCCTAATAACCTTCTAGCCTAATAACCTTCTAGCCTAATAACCTTCTAGCCTAATAACCTTCTAGCCTAATAACCTTCTAGCCTAATAACCTTCTAGCCTAATAACCTTCTAGCCTAATAACCTTCTAGCCTAATAACCTTCTAGCCTAATAACCTTCTAGCCTAATAACCTTCTATACCATCATTTGTATCTCAATTAGAATTACAAAATTGCTTGTTTCAGGGTTTTAAAAATGTCTCCATATTAGGTGATAACTTGTGTAATGATAACGATTGCAGGTAAGATAAATACAATTATTCATTGATGTATAAATAATTTATGTCTATTTACTAGTAATTTTAATTAAATTTTCCACTAATTGGGTTTAAAATAAAAATAACTTAGGTATTTATTATTAAAAAGAAATTATAGTTTAAAAAAACTAGAAAAAACACACTTTTAAAGCAAGCCTAACTAAAACGCTAATTGTGGTGAGCAATTTTCAGCAGTCAGACCTTTTAATTTTTTTATTTTATGGTTCGAAGCTAATTTCCCTGTACTATTCGAGATTTGATTGCATTTTTAAATCAGTTTATCCAAAATCAACGAACAATTTTTTTTTTTTTTTTTTTTTTACATATCTCAGAGTAGGAATGCACAAATTTTTACTTTAAAAACCCTATCTTGCTCAAAATGTAATTATCTACAACTTTTAGTATATTACATTTATTGATTGGATTAGACATTTTTGTGTTATGGAATCTTAAACATGACCAAAACTAACTTTTTAAAGTTGGCAAAATTCTTCGATGTTTGACAATCGATTGTGGCTAAACGCCTAAATCAAATTCAACTTAAGGGACGTCTTTAGGCGCATGATTGAATAAACTTTAGTTTTGTAAATATAAAGTTTGTTGATCGAAAACATTTTTCTATATGTATTTTTCAAAAATCTGAAAAAAGTTCAAACAGTTGATTTTTTTTTACCCCCCAAACATTTTCCACTTATCAAATTTAGTTTAATTTTTGATATTTTATTCTCAGGACCCATCTGGACCTTATAAAAACTTAAAACCTTCTACTTCACCTTTGCAAGGCAGACCCCCATTTTGGGGGTAATTAAACTATACTTAGTGAGAACATTAGAACAAAGTTGAGCAATTGTTGTATTGTCATTGGTCCTTGAAACGTGTGCAAATTTTCAATTTATTCAAATATATAATATTTTGTAACAATACTGGTGAAAATTACAATGAAAGATTCCGTTACATACAGGTGAAGTTAATAAAAGCGTATTAATATCTTGCTAAATTTAGTAATAACATGAATTTTGGATGCTTTCAAGTCATAAGGTTCAAAGTTTTTGGTATTACCATGAAACCATTCTGAGCTGGAATCGGCCATCATGGTCCCCTGATTTATACCAAACATGGTGTATGATAATAAATCTTATTTTCACATAATTTTTTTTAAAGATCTTTCTGAAACAGGTTAACTATACAATGAAACAAAATGTGAAGGTTTAAGATCAGCCTTAAGCAAATATACATGAGTGGATAAAATATAAATGAGAACTTATTTTTTATTAAAAGACAGCCAGTAATTAAAATATTCTAGAACCGCACTGTGACCTGTGATGAAATATGGATCCATCACTTTGGAATATAAAAAGGACTGGTTCGAAATCAACTAAATGTTTTGAAAATGCAAATCATTATTAGATTAATCAATTTCTTTGGTGTTGCCAGCTCAATTAAAATATAAGATAACTCGAGTCAATTGAATTGTTAGCCTTTTAGGAAAATATTATATTTGTATTAATGTATTTAATGTTTTGTTATTTTCAGTACGGAAGATGATAGGCTTACACGAGAAGAGTTCGTGAATTACATGATCAATGTTTCGCACTATTACTTCTACATTGCTGTATTAGCGCTTATTGCTTCTTTTGTCCAGGTCAGTGGTCTAAGTGTATTTTGTTATTTCCTTATATTACTTTTATTTTCCTTTGAAATTTACGGGTGGCAGATGTGGAGATGGTCGGTGGAACTTCCTTGAAAGTTCCTCCTGGCTAAAGCCGTGTCCACACTATGTCGATTCGTGTCAACCGACTACGTCGATCGACAATGTCGAAAGAGTGTGGACGTGTCGACCGACTTTGTCGATTCATGTCGGGTCGAACCGAAACATTCGACCTGGTCAACCGACAATGTCGGGTGACACGGTTGGCTTTTGTCTAGTTCACGTTGCCATGGTATATGTGTACAGGTCAATTTACGTACTTCATAAAAAACTTACTTTCCAAAAATATTTTTCCGATCCCAAAATTCTTGATTTCATCTTATACCTGGTTAAATTTCTTAGCAGATCCCGTATTAAATCTGAAAATTTGTATTAAATCCCGTGAAATACCTACGACATGCTAAAAACCTTGTTTTATTATGAAATCCAAATTTGTTTTTTTAGCACATTTTTCGCTATAAGTACAAAAATATTTTTATGGTTCAAAAATTTCTTTTTTTCATCTCACATCTGGTTAAATTTGCGATCAGATCTCGTGTGTGTATATATATATATATTTAATTTTTATTAAATCCCGTTGATTACTCATCCAGCCCACTGAATATGTCAAAATCGTCGTATTTTGCCAAAACATACACATTTAGCGTGCTGGCATGGGAATTTAATGAAAATTTATTATATAGGATCTGATAGTAAATATAACCAGCTTTGAGACGAAAAAAAATGTTTGGGGTCGGACTAATATTTTTAGAGTTATAGCAAAAAATTTGCCGAAAAAATCGAGGACTCACAACAGTACGGGGTTCTTAGTGTGCTGACGTGTTTGTTTTACGAGATATGATCTAAATTCCATACACCGGCATGATAGTAAATTTAAAGAAATAAAAAAGTAAATCTTTCAGATGAAAAGAACTTCAAATTCGGATTCAGATGTCCCCAAAAGAACATTAAGACCGTTGAGAATAAATGTTCCGCAGTATTTTTCCTCACCAAATCCTTATTTTATTGGACTATATCCGCAACCTCGGTTAACCCATCTTGTCTTTTATTTTCGTTTTCATACAGTAGATCATTGGAGTTCCACAAAAAACATTGACGTATCCTCGTCACTCCAATTCATGATAAAGGAAAACAAAATTTAAATTAATAAAGCAATATATTTACTTATAGTAAAACGAGTATAATGAGTCATTATTCAGTGGTCCACCACTTACCCGTTATCAGTTGGAACGCTGACCAAAGAGGCAGTGTAAAAAGGACTAGCCACTGACGCAGTCATTTTATAAACATTTTCATTTTCTTCCTAATTTATTGACATAATTTAGCTTTATTTCTGAATAATATTTGTTTTATTCTTCAGTGATGTCGAACAACACATTCGACACGTCCACACTGTCGTTGTCGATTCGACTTCCTTTGATTTTTACCGACTTGATTCGGGTTGCGGTTTGGTTCGACACGACATATTCGACAAAGTCGGTCGACACATCCACACCGGTTCAACATTGTCGTCCGACAAAACCGTTAGACTCGGATCGACGTAGTGTGGACGTACCTTAGTTTGAATTAGACTGAAGTCGATCGTGTCGAACGACAATGTTGATCGTGTCGAACGACATTGTCGGTCGACATAGTGTGGACACGGCTTTAGTCCGATAGACTCACTGACCAACAAATGAGGGTGATCCCCCCAGGCTTGCTGGAGGGTGTGGCGTAGGTTTGAACATCCTACTCAAATATTCTGTTGTTCAAAAAACACCCCCAGTCATGGATCTCTGTGAGGTAAAATGTTCATTATCCTGAGGTAAACTAGTCCTCTGTTCGGGTCTCTGAATGGGGACTACTTCAGGGGATTCATGGCACAAGTTGAAAATTAGAGATTTTAAGTATCGGGGCGTGGAATGTTCTTAGTCTTAATACAGGCATTGGGTTAAAATCAGTAACAAATGAGGATGGAACGTAGATAGGAGGATTGCATCAGGGCCGATCTTGGGGATTAGGGTTTTGAGGGAGTGGGTTGGAGGGAGGGAGGTGTGTGGTCAACTGTTGGTGGTGTTGGGTTCGAACCTTTGGGTTCACTAAGCCTTTAATTTCTTATTATTATCTAGAATAATTTTCTGCATCAACATCTTCTGAGAGGAATGCATTCATACATTTTTTTCTCTTTCAGCAACACAGGGTTTTCTTTGTCAGTAGGATGGGCGTTACGACGCACTAGTAGACCTTGCACAATTTGTCTCTCGGTGGAATAAAGACAGTCTCAAGACACCATCTTTGTCTCATCTGGCATCGCACTATGATGTGAATTTCTTCGTCTCATTTTCGCTAACTCATATGGGATGAGTTCCAGCTTATTGCTAATTACAATAAGTGTAAGAATGTGTAAACGAAAACGTTTGTGTTTGTAGAATTACCTAGGTACGATAATGCATTATTAAATAAACGAAGACTGAAATATGACATGGGTTTCAGAATTTCACCCAGCTGACACCTACTGATTTTGAAGATTTGCTTCTGATGGTTAGAGGAATAATGAATTAAGAGACAAACTTTATAGAAACCATCACAGTTTCCCTTCGACTGCCAGTCATAATGTGTTTCCAACGAAGTGGAGACTTATTCATGAGCCTAATGTAGAACGGTAAACAGCTGAACCACACCACTTGGAGTGACCAAATCACACTGTCTAACATTGCACGCAGTCTCCCATTTCAATTCAGCATCTTTAGCACATCGCCTCAGCAATGTTCTTTCTATAATTATAGCCGCTATATTGACCTCACCTAACAGCTGTTCGAGTTCAATATTTTTTCTTATTCTCCAGTTTCCATGGTCATTTACTGGGTTGAAAATCCTTATTCTTCTCAAGATTATCACAAGTGGATAGGGAAGTTGGAATTATTATCGTTATTATATGTCTTATATGTTCTTTTAATTTTGGATTTACTGATTGTTGAGTTTTTCCTGTGTATTTAGCCTCACAGTCAGTACACTTAATTTCATAAACACCACTGTTTTGAAAAGGGTCTTTTTTATCTTTAGGTGAAGGGAAATCGTATGAAACTGGTTTATCTATTTTAAATGCGGGATTTAGACCTAATCTTCCTACTGGGCCATAAGAAGTGACAAAGAATTCATCAATCTTAATTTTACTGATTTACATCATTAAATTAATTGTTAAATGTTATCATTTCTTTGTATTTTAAATTTCATTATTATTTGTTTAACAGACTTTTTGCTGGGAGACTTCTTGTGAAAGGCAAATTTACCGCCTTAAAAAAACCTACTTCTCACAAGTTCTGAGGCAGGACATCTCCTGGTTTGACTTGAACCTACATGGAAATCTGGAGTCGAAGCTTTCGGAGTGAGTTTCTTTTATCACTACAACCCATGAAGGGTCTTGGGTTCAGTACTTTGGTAAGAATGTACTGTTACTAGGCCAATGGTTGTGAAAGGAGGAGATTTGCCTGATATCCTGCTCAACTGCCAGGTTTTTCCCCAATTAATGGTGCCCACTTTATAGGAGCTGGATGTGCCTCAGGAGGGTCCCCTGAACTCAAAGCCATGGGTGAAATTATAAAAAAATAAATTACTTCAGCTGGACTCCAACTCAGACCCACTGAGTTACCACACCTTCCATCTATAATAATAGTTTTATTAACATCACCTTTTTCACTTGGTTATGTTCACCATTGACCAGCATGTATTTGGTTTTGGTTTCATTAACCAAGTTGACCAAGTTTCAGTGCAGCTGACTGAAGAGCAAGAAAGGCATCCTCCATAGCTTTCCTTGACCTCGCCACTATGTCTACATCGTCTGCGAAGGCCAATAGTTGCACGCTTCGATGAATGATAGTTCTTGAGATTTGTATCCCTGAATCTCGAACTGCCTTCTCTAGGGCCAGTATGAAACTTGACATTTTTATTTACCTGACTGCACCCCTGACCATTTCTTCACTTATATTTTCTACTGTTCTGTTGCTATTGGGAAGGTTAAGGTTATAAACTTTTTCTAACACCTGATCGCAACTGATCTTTATCAATGTCTTTAACTCTAACTTCTGTCTAATATTTAACATTTGCACATAACATTTTTGATGATATGATCCCTAAATTTTAAGATCTCGATTTTTGTCAAGAATCCCTTAAGTTTGTTTATCACTTCAAATAAACAGACATTATCCGATGATTTATTTGTATGTTGGTGCTTTTATGTATCTTCACTAGGGAAGGAAGAACAGGGTATTCAACGGGTTACCTATTTATTCTAGTCAGAAAGGGAATGCTGAGATTTACTTTATCAGAACACCATGAAATAATGTCAACTGACCAAGTGGGAATGAAACCCATGGCCTGTACTAGGGACTCTGAGACAGTTGCCCCTATATGTCGGTTATCATGCCCAAATATTTATTTGTTATATTCAATTGTTATTATTAATATTACTATCTCATCTCTTGTTAAAACTTTTTTGTTATATTCTATTCAATACTTTATTCACATACTTTTATGCCATTCTTACTTTATTCCTTTTTTTAAGTTTAGTTTGAATTCCCTCTATTCTTAGTCATACATGTATTTTTTTTTATTCTATTGTTGACTTTGAGATGTAATTTAAGTGAAGAAATGGTCAGGGGTGCAGTCAGGTAAATAAACACGTCCAAGTTTTTAAATAAAATAATAACTTTGTTATTATAATTTTTAAATAATAACAAATATAAAGTTTTTTTTTATGTTTTTTTGGCGAGTCGAACCTACCAAATTCTTGGGTATGCTGATGATATTGTGGTCCTGGCAAGAAATGAGAAAACTTTAAAAGGTATTTTGCATAAGATTTAAATATTAATTTAGAGTTAAATATTGCAAAATAGTAGGTCTTGAAATGAATGAGGCGAAGAGCAAGTATATGGTATCTTCGGCTTCTGGAATTAGAAGAAAGCCGTGTAACTTGTCTCTGGACAACCACTCTTTTGAAGCTCTTAACCACTTCGTGTATCTTGGCACAGAAATTAACTCTGAAAATATAGTGAGCGATGAGGTTAAAAAAAATAATGAGTGGCAATAGAGCATACTCTGTCCTTACAAATATGATGAGATCAAACCTGCCATCCAAAAGGACAAAACTCAGGCTGTACAGATCTCTTATCAGACCCGTTGTGTGCTATGGCGCAGAGACATGGACACTAAAAGCAGCTGACCAGCAAGCATTAAGGATCTTCGAAAGGAAGATATTGAGGCGCGTGTTTGGCCCTGTGTACGCTCAAGGAGCATGGCGAATTAGGAATAACCAGGAACTAGAAGATCTTATACAACATGAAAATATAGTACGATTTATAAAATCTAGACGGATCAGCTGGTTAGGACACCTAGAAAGGATGCCAGATACAAGAATGGCAAAAAAAGGTTTTCCAGGAGACCTTCCCTGGAAAGAAAAGAAGAGGACGCCCTCTTAAGAACTGGATTGCTGACGTGGAAGGGGACTTGGAAAAGATGGGCGTGACAAACTGGAAAAGAAAAGCCTTGGATAGACATTGCTGGAGACTAATTGTCAGGGAGGCCAAGGTTCATCATGGACTGTAGACCCGAAGAAGAAGAAGATGAAGTTTTTATTTAAAAACTTGGACTTGTTTATTTACCTGACTGCACCGCTCACCATTTCTTCACTTAATATATATTTTTTTTAATTTTTAGCCTTGATAAAGCTGGCATAGTAAAAATACTGGCATAATAAACCTATTATATATATTGACTGCACCCTTAACTATCTCTGCAATATCTTAATTTTTCAAATTAAATTGACTAGACAATACGTTCAAAGCTTTCAATGAAATATAAAAGACTCATTTACTTGGCAGTAATCAGACCTATTTGGACATACGGAGCTGAGCTTTAGGGCTCAACTAAACCTTCCAATTCTTCTTGTTTTCAATCCTTTCAATTCAAAATGTTTTAAAAAATCTCCAATGCGCCTCTTATTATGCCACAAATAGCTTATCCATAAAGAAATTAATGTTCCATATGTTGCTTACTTAGCCAAAACCAGATACCTATCCTTTTATAGTAAACTCCATAACCACTCAAATCCACTAATCACTTAACTTGCTTTCTATTATATTCCCGATAATCCTCTAAGTTTTCTGAAAAGAAGATGGCCTAGAGACCTATTATAGAACTTTTATTAAAGTGCCACCGATGGGTGGTTGCTTTATAAGTTGTTGATATGTTACTGTGTTAATTTTACTACACATTTACTTGATTTATATATTCTTTACAGTTATAAATTTCAATCAAAATATTAAAACTAAAAAAAAAATTAAATTGATTTTTCTTTTTGTTTGAAGTGATATAGAGAGGGTAAGAGAAGGTATCGGCAATAAGTTTGCACTGGTCATCATGCACATGTCAATGTTTGTCTCCGGTATTTTGATTGGCTTATACGCTGATTGGTTGCTCACATTGACCTTGCTCGTCGCGGGGCCTCTCATCTTGTACACAGCCAGCTCCATGGCAGAGGTAAACACTATTAGTTATCTTATTATTTAAAACATATTGTAATGTTATCATTTATGATCTTTTAATATACAGGGTGAGTACCTCTTAGTGTAAAAAAAAAAAAAAAATGGGTGAAACTAGATGAAGAATGTAGAAAAATGCTGCAAACCTCTCCTTTCTATTCCAATCCGTTGAAGATATATGATAAATCAAAGACATTTTGGAGGAAACCACGTTTTTTACCATAAAAGCTGTAATATCTCCATTTTGTGTAAATATTTCTCAAACTTTCACCACACCATTAGATTTAGCTTTAAATTTTCTATAAAAGCGTGTACCCTTGAATTTTACAAACTTGTGACCTAAAGAGCAGCTTGATCATCACCTTATTTAGGAAAGTTACAATGCCTTATATTACTTCAACGCTCACCATTTTTCGAGAAAACTATCCACAAAACGTCAAATCTCACAAAAACTTGCAAATTTAATCAGGTTTCGAATGATATGTTAAAAGAAATGATTCTGTTTCGATTTTATGGAGAAATTGACTTTTACCAGGTATGCAAGTTTAAAATGTCGTTTTAATTCCAATAGAATGCGCTCTTAGCCTATTGAAGGATTTGCTTATCTCTAAACGCTATTTTGTTTGTTAGTCATTTGTTTACAAAAGTCAGTTGTTTTTAAGTCGTTTACGTGGACGTATCATACCTTTCTTTGGTGTTAAAAATGTCTAATTTTAAGCCAAATAAAGAGCATTTGCGGCATGTCATGATTTTCTTATTTAATCAAAAGAAAAAGGCATCTGAATGTCATCGAATTCTTGTTGAGACTTATGGCGATGTTGCTCCAACCGTCAGGACATGTGAACGTTGGTTTCAAAGTTTCAAACGTGGTGATTTTGATGTTACTGATCAAAAACGAGAAAATCGACCAAAAAAGTTTGAGGACTTCGAATTGCAATCTTTATTAGACGAAGACAATATCCAAACCCAACAAATGATGGCAGAACAGTTGAATGTCACTAGGCAAGCCATTTCCGATTGCCTGAGAGCTATGGGAAAGATTCAAAAGGTTGGAAAATGGGTTCCACATGAATTGGACGAACGACGACAGATGGAAAAACGAAAAAACTGTGTGCGAAATGCTGCTTTTACGCCACGAAAGAAAGGGTTTTTTGCATCGAGTTGTAACTGGCGATGAAAAATGGATTTATTTTCAGAATCCCAAACGAAAAAAATCATGGGTAACGCCAGGACAACCATCCACATCGAGTGCAAGACCGGATCGTTTTGGGAAGAAGACAATGCTGTGTGTGGTGGGATCAGAAGGGAGTAGTCTACTACGAGCTTCTCAAACCCGGCGAAACAGTCAATACCGAGCGCTACCGACAACAAATGATCAATTTGAGTCACGCATTGATCGAAAAACGCCCTGAATGGGCTCACAGGCACGCCAAAGTCATTCTTCAGCATGATAACGCTCCTGCACATTCAGCCAGATTGACTAAGGAAACGATTTCTTCGCTTGGTTGGGAACTCCTACCCCACCCGCCGTATTCACCTGACCTGGCGCCTTCTGATTATCACCTCTTCTCATCGATGGGACACTCATTGGCGGAGCAACACTTCAACAATTTCGAAAACGTACGAAAATGGCTCGATGAATGGATTTCAAATAAAGATGAAGCATTCTTTTGGAATGGTATCCATATATTGCCCGAGAGATGGGCAAAATGTGTAGAAAGCGAGGGTCAGTACTTTGAATAAAATATATTATACTTTTTTTTTAAATTACTGTGTATTTATTTTAAGAAATAAACGACATTTTAAACTTGCATACCTGGTAAAGCCGAAAAAACATGGTGTTCTCGTTTGGCATACAAATCAGTTACTTCTGTAAACAAAACATTATGACAATCCATCGACAATGCAATGCAAAGGAAATGTGCATTTTAAACATAATAAACTCTTCATTGGAATAAAAAGCAAAGAAAAAAAAAAAAATGATTATTTAATAGAAAATAAAGGAAACTGTCAAAAAGGGACGCCATATCAAAGGATTTTATGTTATTACATTTATTTATTTACTATTATTATTTAGGATTTATTTTATTAGATTTTCAATGTAAGGTTTAACAAAATGGAGATATTACAGCTTTTATGGTAAAAAATATGGTTTCCCCCCCAAAAGTCTTTGATTTATCATATATCTGCAACTGATTGGAATATAAGGGTGAGGTATGTGGCATTTATCTATATTTTTGATTCAGTTTCACCTAATTTTTTTTTTTTTACACCAATAGGTACTCACCCTGTATTTAATCTTACTTCTATAAAAATATCAACTACAGATGGCGGCAGCATCAGCTGAGAGAGAGCAACTCAAGTATGCAGACGCTCTAGGAATCGCCACGGAAATCTTAACCAATATCAAGACTGTCGCTGCTTTCGGCACAGAAAGAAGTGAACATTATAGGTAGTATTTATGCTTCTCATATATTTTATAATAGGTACTTTCTGTTTTATTATTTATATTGTATTAATAAATCCTTATAATAAATATTTGTTTTAGGTATAGCAAGGCTTTATATGCTGGGAGAAGTTGGGCGATGTATAAATATATTAGTTATTCATTCGGTTTATGCGTAATTAATCTTGTTCTTTATGGTGCTTATGCTTTCGGTTTTTTGGTCAGCATGCTTCTATATCAAGTTTGGTTTCTCGACACCCGGCAGCTGTTTTACTGTGAGTTTTTTTTTATTGAATCATCTTTCATTTTAACCCTTTATAGGACAGATCTACTCATGCTCAAATTTAAATAAATATTTTTATGAAGCAGTTCCAGGAACTTATTTTTGAGCATGAGAAAAATACAAAAAATTTATACCAGCAGATATGAGGTGATCCTCTTTTGGACAAATTATGTAAATAAAAATAGAAAAAAGATAGAATGAACATATTTATTAACCAAAATTCTAATATTAAAAAAAAAAAAAAAAAAAAAAAAAAAAAAAAAAAAAAAAAAAATAGCAATTGAAGTGTTTGGTGGATGAAGGAGTTATGAAACAAGTTTATTTTGTACGTTTTCCTTTTGCAGGAAATGATATGCTACCTAACACTTCTGCACATAAATTCTTCATCCGAGGAACTTAATTGTATGTATGGAGAAGAAGATAATCAGAGATGCAGTCAAAGAGGAACACCACGTCTAAGAAATTCTTTAATACGTGCCGACGATTCCTTACAGGTTCTTACCGTTTCACATCAGTCATTGTTTATCTCCTCACAAGTGTGGTTCAGTGGCCCTGAAGACCTGCAAGGCAGGTCGAAACATTGGCACGTATTAAAGAATTTCTTAGACGTGGTGTTCCTCTTTGACTGCATCCCTTCATCATACCAGTCAACTATACTTCTATTAATTGTATGTATTTTTTAAAAAATGTGACAAATCCCCTTCATCCATCAAACCCTTCAATAATTTGGACGGCATTTAGCAGAAGGGAACCAATCCACAAAATATGCAAAAATGAGTTTTGGATAGATGTGGTTTTGGATAGGATTAGTGCTTACTATCTTCAAACAGAAAAGAACCATCTCTTGGTTCAGGTATTTTAATGGAAAAATCGAAGTCGGAAAAACTATTTGAAATAGTTTTGACTATTTGACGTTTCTATTTCAAGGAAAAGAACCAAACTATTTATGATTTTCAATGAGGATTGGTTCCTTTCTGTTAAATGCAGTCCATTTAATCATAGTTTCATATGGTTACCCGTCAAATAAACATATTTTTCTTCAATGTCATGTCCGGATTATAAGGAAACTTACATTTTGACCTTACTTTATAATGGCATTTAGTATGTTTTTGAATGGAATAAAGGAGACTTGGAAACTTGAAAAATTAAGTGAAATTTTTTTTTTTTTACAAATAGATTTATTTATCCCATTTAGAAAGTCAACTCCTCAGATAGTTCCTACCATATATAGTGATATTCTTCTTCCAATTGCTCGACAGACCATTACTGGTCTCTGGCATCCTCTAACAACTTCTGCCAGTCTGCTCGTCGTTGGGAGCAAGGGCAGCTCTCTTCCAATCCCTGACTCCCAGGATCCTCCTAGCATCCTCCGCTGCACCGTCCATCCATCTAAGGCAGGGTATCCCTTTGCTCCTGGTCATGTGTATATCTTCCATCAAAAATTTTTTAGGGATCGCATTCTTCGACATACGAGCAACATGGCCAGCCCACATGAGTCTTTCCAGTCTCATGTGTCTCACTACGTCTGACTCTTCCAGGAGGTTATATACTTCTTGATTAGTTCTTCTGAGGTATGCCTCCCCAACTCTCTTAGATCCATAAATGCACCACAGAATTCTTCTTTCCAAGGAAGGCCAGTAGGCTTCGTTCGTCCGATCAAGAGACTACCCATGACTCCGAACCGTAGGTTAGTACTGGTCTTACCAGTGTCTCGTACATTCGCATCTTGGTAGTTCTTGACAGAAATTTGCTTCGGAAGAATCTACCCATACCATAGTAACACTGGATGGCAATGAGTTTTCACCTCTCGATTTCTCTTGATGTTTCACTATCTGTAGTTACAAGTGTCCCCAAGTAGATGAATTCTTTCACTTGCTTGAAAGGATATCTTCCAAATTGAGCATAATCTGCCGGGGGACTAAGTGTGCTAGTCATGTATTTTGTTTTTTTTTTTCATTTACACAAAGTCCCAGTCTTCCGGCTGATTCCTCAAGAGCCAGGAAGGCATCATAAACTGTATTCTGAGACCGTCCCACAATGTCTAGATCATTAGCATATCCGGTGATCTGAAACATTCTGTTGAAAATCGTGCCTGTTATCTGGATTTTCGAATCCCTTATTGCTTTTTTCTAGAGCTATGTTAAATAACAGGCACACCAATGCATCACCCTGCCTCACCCCATTCGTTGTGGTGCTCACCTCTGATATTTCGCCTTGAATACGCACCACATACAAGGATTCCATCATTGTCAATTTAGTCAATTGAACCAGTTTTTCTGGAATTCCAAACTCTCTCATGGCTCATGGGCTCACGCAATACGTTGTCATGCTGCTCGGAAGTCCACAAATAGGTGATGTAACGGGATTTGATATTCTCTACTCCTCTCCAGGATCATTCTGTGCGAGAAGATCTGGTCTACTGTTGATTTCCCTTTTCAGAATCCGCACTGGTACATTCCCATTGATTCTTATCATTAATGCATTAAAATACTTGAGAATGCCTGTTATGCACATGGTAGCAGAGATATACCTCTGTAGTTCCTGCCAGTGTATATTTTAAAGAATTTTGACTGGGCGACATACAGGACGGCAAAAGTACCGGGGATAGGGCGGGGGGTCCCGGAAAAAATTTCAAAATTAAGTGTCAAACGACACCGTTTTAACTCTTAATTAACATGGTCCGTGAGGTTTTGAATACCGGGAACTCCCTACTTCAATTAATGATCCCAGGCCCTTTGACAATTAATTTGGTCCACTCTATGACGTATGAACCCATTTTTAAATTGACACCAGAAATAGAAATTAAATTCATGAAGATAGAAGTACAACTCTACAGCTACAATTCCAAAAAAACCTTGACATTTGAGCTCCCATTGGTCGGTTTCAAGGTTTTTTTTTTAATTGTAGCTGTGGAGTTGACCTTTTTACTATTTTTTTTTTATTTTGAAAAACTTTATTTAAATTTAAAACGGCTACGTTCACTGGGCGACAAAGTCAGACAAAGTTTATATGTTATTTTATGCTATGGTTCCTGCAATCAAGAACATACCCCTTCTTGTGAATCGGGCACAATATTAACTTCTTACACAAGTTTGGCATCTCTTCCGATGCCCACATAGAGATAAAAAGGTTTTGTAAGCCTTAACTAGGTTATCACCTCCTTTCTTGAATAGATCAGCGGGGAGGTTGTCGATTCCAGGCGCCTTATTGTTCCTGAGCTTCTCTAGGGCATCACATATCTCATCTTCCTGAGGGGGCTCCATCTCATCTTCTTGGTTTATCTCAGGGTTAGGGTCCACTTGGTTATCCTGTACTTGTTCAGCGTTAAGCCGGTCATCAAAGTGGTTTTTCCATCTTCTCATGACAAGGTCCATGTTAGTGAGAAGAGTTCAATCCATATCCATATCTCTACATGCTGTGGTACATGGTTTAAATGGTTTTCTTCCACTTTTTATTCTCCTATAGAAATCCCTGCATTCATTTGCATGTTAGAGCTGCTCTACTTCCTCAAGCTGCTTGCGCTCCCAACTCCTTTTCCTTCTTCTATGTATCAGCTTTTCTTCTCTTCTACTTTTATATAGTGATATTAATGATTCTTATTTACTTCTCAGGTGTTTTTTAGTATGATGATGGGTGCTTTTTCTGTAGGAAGCGTTATTCCGCACCTTAACTCGGTCACATCCGCTGTAGGATCTGCAAGAAATCTATTCAGAATCATAGATAGGATTCCGACAATAGATCCCTACTCCTTTGACGGAACCACGATTAAGAATTTTGATGGTTACATCAGGTTTGAAGATGTTTCATTCAGCTATCCTTCTCGAAGGGAATTCAAGGTATGAAACATTTTTTAATTTATTATATTTATTTTAATTTTAATTTATTATTTTTTCTTCTATACTAGCACTGAATATAAATGTATAGACTTAGTGGTTGAAAATTCCACCCCATGATTTTTTTTTTTTCATTTTCTCAGCCAAAAGTTCCATTTTTCTTTTGGTTTTCATACCCCCATATTCTTTAATCAGGACATTTGAAAATTATTAGGATCATTAAAAACATTAATTGAATGGGTCTTCTCAACAATGGCATAACCCACAAATACAAAATTTTTCTGCGGAGCCTAAAATATTCCAAACACTCAGAGCAATTTCTTTTTTAACTTAGGAAAATAGTGTAGTCGTGTTGTTTGCACCTATATAGGCAACCATATAAAAACTTTCAGCCATATTCAATGCCCAAGTCAAAGAAGAAGATGAAAATGATGTATGAATTCTGGCAAAAACGTAGTAACCCACAGGGGCTATGCCATTGTTGCCCAATTCCCTGCAAACAGTGGGGGAGGGAATGTTGAGTACTTTTGAGTAAAAATGAACCTTTTCAATCTTTGTATCTCGTTTTAGGGATGGAAGCCATGACTAAGGGTTACTACCTTGTTGCCGAGAAGTATCGTCAGCCGCTCACTTTTCCACTTTACCTTCATTACATCTTGTATTTGATGGGATATAGGTCTATTGTGATTTTGATTAAATTTTTGAAGGGTATACCACATCTAATGCAAAACTGCAATACTTCATATTAATTTAAAATTACGAAATTTGATTTATTGGTTTTTGCATGGGATGGGTTTTATCCTTCAAAAACTTATTCCAAATCTTGTTAGACCTGTACCCCATCAAATGCAAGACATAAATCTAATTAAATAATAATTTCATTATTATAAAAGTGCTTGCTTTTACTGAATTAATTTTTTTGATAATCTTCATATGCCCTGGTTCAAAGTATATGCAGAAGTAAACCCCTAAAAAAAAAAAGAATGAAACTTTAAGCCATAATTAATAATGCATTCAAACTAAAATAAGTTTTGATTTCAGGTTTTATCATCGTTAGATCTGGACATTCAACCTGGAAAAAAAAATTGCTATTGTCGGCCATAGTGGTGCTGGAAAGAGTAGTATTATAAATCTGATCATGAGATTTTATGACTCAACTGCAGGACAGGTAATCACTTTACCTTCAAAGGTTAATTTAAATTACATTAAATTTAGATTAAAAAAAAAAAAAAAAAAAAAAAAAAAAGGGGGTTTAGATTATAAACAGGGGTTTGATATTTTTATTATATATGGATGAAGTCAACACAAGCTTAAGATGACACAAGGAAAGAATTTAATTAGGAAAATGGATTCTTCTTGCAGTCCCTATCCAGAATTAATTAAATTTCGATGACATAGTACTCTTTTCAGACTCAACATTACGGCTACTGTCACAGGCTGTTTGGTTAAGTAGTACTTCCTAATAAAGTCTTAAAGTATAGTGCAAATATTATTTTTAGTGTACAGAGAGCGTTGAAAATCCGAACCAAATGGGACCATAGGTAGTTCGGATTACAGATCTGTTTGAATTTGCAAACATAACCTAGAAATGACGCTTAGACCACTTAATTAAAAATGCTGTTCTGGAATACAGTACAGGAAATAAAAACAATAGTGTTTATGTACTTTCATAAGTATATTACTGTAGTTGGTTTCCTGAAGAAATATGTACATACAGTGGAAACGAACAGAGCACTGAATAGTAACAGTACGCAAAAAGAAACACGGGGTCACCTGTGGTGTAGTGGTTAGCATAGCAACCTACTAAACCCAAGATCGCGGGTTCGCAGCCCGGCAGATGACCTTAGGACCTTAAAGGGAGTAAAAAATCCTTAGCTATGCCGTCCTTCGGAAGGACGTAAAATGGGGCTCCCGAGCCTGTGCGATGTCAGGTACTCGTTAAAGATCCCTATCCTAATTATACCTGGATAGGCAAAATTTAGGACTCCCACTGTAACATCGTCCGATTAGCCATAGCAGCATAAAGTGACGTTAAACGAAATAAACAATAAACAAACAAAAAAAGAAACACTCTAAACCTAACTGTACAAAATCAGTTACGTATATGATTCTATTCTACATTAAAAATAGGTTGAATTAAATATTCTAAAAATCCTCAGGAGGCGTTTGGATTTTTGATGCTCTACTGTATACACAGGAATTTTGACTTATCCACTGCTTCACGACAGCTATAGAAATATAGTTAAAAAATAAATATTCCCTGTTTATAAGTTTTATTTATTTATATTATTTTTTTTTAATGATAAAAGGTTATTGCCATTCTAGATTTCGTTTGACGGTGTGAATATCAGGAATCTCAACTTAAAATGGCTTAGAAGTAACATCGGTTTGGTTTCTCAAGAACCTGTCCTCTTCGGTGTTTCAATTTATGAAAACATCAGATATGGAAGAGATGATGTTACTAAAGATCAAATCTTATCTGCCGCCAAGCTTGCCAATGCTCATTCCTTCATTACGGAACTTTCACAGGTAGGTTATCTATACTTTATTATTAATATGCTACGGTCAATCAGTAATGCATCATGAAATGTTTTCAAGGTGAACTGTAACACTAGATAGTGCTACTAGTTCTTAGTTACACATTATCTCTTTTCTTACCAGAATTATTCAATTCAACTAATCTATTTATGTTTCCTAAATTATGGTTACTGGAGCTACAGAAGTATTTTGTGAAAATTAATTTTTTTTTTTTTTTTTTTTTTTTTTACTATTATGTAAGTTCACTTGTTTTCAGCCTGTAGACAGGTATAAATTGAAATAAAAATATCTATTTTTTCTAAAAAATTTTATTTAGATGATATATTAAATCTGCGATTAAATTTGCAAGTTTTTGTGAGATTTGAAGTTTTGTGGATAGTTTCTTCGAAAAACGGTGAGCGTTAAAGTAATATAAGACATTGTAACTTCCTTAAATAAGGTGAAGATCAAGCTGTTCTTTAGGTCACAAGTTTGTAAAATTCAAGGTCACATGTACTCTGCTCTTATAGGAAATTTAATGCTAAATCTGAAAATGTAGTCAAAGTTTATAAAATATTTAAACAAAGTGGAGATATTAAAGCTTTTATGGCAAAAAACATAGTTTCCTCAAAAAAGTCTTTGATTTATTGTATATCTGCAATGCTAAGTAGGAAGGAGAAGGTTAGGAGTTGTGACATCAGAGAGATGACTGGCCTGAAAGACATAATTTACCATATCGAGAAAAAAAAAATGGGAATGGATGGGGAACATCTTAAGGAGAACTGATAAAAGGTGGTCAATGGAAATGACTGGACACCATATTACTACAAAGGCGAAGAGGAAGACAGTTGAAAAGAGTCTTCTTTTTTAAGAAGAAGGCCGGACTATTATGGTGGAGAATGGCAATGGATAGAGATACATGAAAAGAGAAGTGGATCCAAATTGCGAACCCGGCTTCCCAGTAGGCTGGTCGTCTGGGAAAGTGTAGACCTATACTGTCTGAGGGAAGGCCCATGTTCAAACTCACAGAAGAATTTTGTTTGTAAATATGATAATAATTGTGGACTTATTTGTAGGTATGTTAACATTTATTTGAATTATGGTTTAATTGTTTAAAGTTATGGACATAATAAAAGGCTATTATTATTATTATTATTATTATTACATCTGCAATGGATTGGAATAAGGTGAGGTTTGCATCATTTTTCTACATTTTTGATCTAGTTTCACCCAATTTTTTTTTTTTCTTTTACACTATGAAGTACTCACCCTGTATATAAATAAATAAAAAATAACTGACTCCTTAGAATTGTTGGATTATCCATAGATTCGGTCTAGCAGAAGTCAGATTGGTGAGGTTCTGCTGTTCTTTGTTTTTATTTTATAAATAAAAATTATGCTTTACCCATCAAAATTTTAATTTAATTTTTTATTTTGAAGGGCTACGATACTTTAGTAGGTGAGAAAGGTGGAAAGTTATCAGGAGGACAGAAGCAGCGAATAGCCATAGCTCGTGCTATCGTCAGAGAACCCAAGATCTTGCTCTTGGACGAAGCGACCTCCTCCTTGGATTATCATAGCGAGAGTATTGTCCAGGAAGCTTTGCAGAAAGTGATGAAGGGGAGAACCACGATCATTGTTGCCCATCGGCTTTCGACAATACGTAACGCTGATATGATATATGTTCTCAAGGTGAGTGTGTTTTTTTTTTCATATTGACAAATATAATTCATTAATATTCCTATGTTTAGAAATAAGTTGATTAAAATGAAAAAAATGGGCTTTATTGATTATAAGATTTATTTTAGATTCATCTTTACGGTTTGTTATATATCGTAGGAATAGGAACTCTTTTTTTTTTTTTTTTTTTTTTTTTTTTTTTTTTTTTTTTTTTTTTTTTTTTTGCAATCAATCATCGAACTTTAACAAAGATTATTTGATTAACAAAGATGATATTAACAAAAAATAAATTTGATAACCTCTATAATACTGAATAAAGAACTTACGTAACCTACTATTATTTTTTAATAACCGTTTTGGTTTTGTGTCATATAATTCTTAATAATATATAATATTCAAATAATTCTTAATTGAAATGTAATATAAACATATAAATACATGAAAAGAAAACTTGTTGAAAAGTTTTGTAATTTACATATGTTGTTATGTAAAAAAATAATATTCTTCTTTGTTAAAAAAATTATCTTCCACTGCTGCTTAGAAAAAAGGCATAAAAATTCATTGCAGCAGTGAACTCGCTCCTGTTTTTTGAGCTGCTGAAATAATTTTTGGAACCCATCTTGCACTAACCTTGTTCATATGCAAATGTTCTTTGATGATCCTCAAAACACCTGTTTTTGAAAGCCCCAACCTTACTGCTATTTCCTTGGTTTTCAGTCACAGCAATCAGACAGCAATTCAGATTCCACAAGTTGGATTGTTTCAGAAGTGACAACTTCCAATGGGCGATCGGGATGTGGGTCATCTTCTAGACATTCTCTCCCTAACTAAAATAATTTGCCCATTCTTTCACTGTGGAATACGAAGGGGAGGACTGTCCGTATACACAATCCAAGCGCTCTTTAATTTGTGTAGGAGTAAGACCCTCTTTACAAAAGAATTTAATAACCGCACGGTACTCGAGTTTGAACATTGTAAATATGGGGAGTTTCCTTCAAGGCTGGACACTGACTGACAGGACTGGAGTGAGCAGGCATGGACCTGCATAGGCGTGCAGGTTCCGACACGTTTGAAAGAAGGGAAGCAGGACAGGCCAGAAATTTATGGACCTCACTACATACTTGAATTTAATTGTACCATCTAGATTGTAACAATAACAATAGCAATCAAAATAAGAGAGTGATAAACAAATTATATTAATCTCAACCAAAAAAATAAGATAAATACGATTTACCAAGATAATAAAAAAAAACATAAATAAATAAAATAGATAAAAATAATTTATAAGGGGGAAAATTAATAAATAAATAAAATAATGAACATTATATAATCCAATTTTCTCGATACATTTTATGGTACTACAAATGTACAGTTTACTATCGTTCAAGAATATACAGAGCTGACGAGGTACACCACATTTATCTATATCTCTCCTGTACTGAGGACACTCCTCCAAGATGTGCCTCACTGTTAGAGCAGCTCTGCAGAGTTGACACTGAGGGGGGTCTCTCCTTGCAATCGGATAGTCGTTCATTAAATGACAGTGTCCAATTCTTAGCCGTGTGATTAAGAATTTGACACTGTGCTTACTTATTTACAATTACATTTAAGTTAATTTGGTCTAAAATATATATTAAAGATTCATCAAAAAGTCCTTAAACAGGATATTTTATCTAAAGTTAAGTAAAGTGATTGGCTGACTTGTACTTTATTTTTGTGAAAATAGCTATATGGCTGAAGCGCCTTGAACATTACCAATATAACCCGAATTCCTATGGAAGCAATGATCGGCTTGGTTGATTATTAGACCTTTTTGCCAGATTAGTCAGCTAGTTGGTTAGTAAGAAGTTGGCCAAAGATATTTCCAGTCTAGCTTTACTAAAAAAGAATGAAATGTTTAGTGGAAAAAATGAAAAAATCAATTTGGTTGAATTTTTGGCCTGTCACTGTATATTAAAAATAATCCTGATTTTTAATCTATGATCTTTAATATTTATGAATGCCCATTGAAATAATTAACCCAATTTTCACTTTAATGCGAAATTCTTTAAATTTTCCAATAAAAACTCATTTTATGTCGTTTTGAATAGGAACATATTATTCTTATAACATCTAAAAGCCTTCTTGTATTTCCAGGATGGTCGAGTGGTGGAATCTGGAGACCACGATACTTTAATGTCGTTGACATCGGCTGGTTATTATTACGAGTTAGTGAGAAGGCAGAAAGAAGAGAAGTCCTCGAAAGTTGTGTAAGCCATTAAACTCAAATTCAGCTAAAAAATCTTGGAACATAGAATCTTATAATTAAGACACTTATATGCATCAAAAATCATTGAAACATTATTTTATTTCATTATATACACATTCTTACTAGTAGGAAAGAAAAAAAAAAAAAAAAAAAAAATCACCAAGTTGAGAAAGGGGTGGGGGGGGGGCTGGTTTCAGATCTGCCAATTTTTGAAGTTCGAAAGACATCCTTGGCCACTCCTTCCAAACAAATTAATTTTTGTCCTTTTGAAAATTGATTAAATATATTGTAGTATATTTTAAATAATATATATATTTTTTTTTAAATAAAAAGGAATTACTAGGTATTAGAAAATATAATAAATCACATTGTTAAATTTTTAGGCTCTTTATTGTTTTTAATTTTCATTTCGGTTCTGCAGGGCATTTTGACTATTGCATAATAAATGTAATAAAAAATAGAAATATATTGTTTGCCTGAAGGGCCAAAGTTTTTAAAATACACAAAAGTCCTATACACTGCTGATATGTTTTATACATCATTTAACCTTCCTCCATTCAATCCATCATGGGTACCAGATCACCACAATATATATATGTATTTTAAAGGACACTCTTATTCCTGTTTAATCCTTTTCACAGGACACTCAAGGATACTATTTTGAGATCTGACCTGACTATTTTTAAGATGGCCAAAGGATAGTATGCTACTGTTGTTCTTTTTGGAAATTGAATTAATCAATATGTTTTTTAAAATGACACTCTCTACTTGCTTAATCCTTTGGATTTTGGTCCTGGTGTACCACATTTGTCGGGAAGTATCGATCCTCATATTTAACATCCCAGTTCCTTTATATATATATTAATCAAAACATTTTGGCATTAATCTCCAAACGTTAACATTTTCCTTGCTTCTTAGACTCAAATCATAAAGTGTTGTTCAATATGGTTCCTTCATTTACTATTTGAGTTAAAATAATAACAACAACATCAATAGGTTTTTTATTTATTTAATTTTTTTCAATTCACAGAGAGAGTTAAAAAGTTTTGTCCACTCCTAAAAAGTTGTAATTTTATATTTAAAGCTTTTTTTCCTTTTGGCGGCAGATTTAGCTTCAAGATAGAGCTAAAACCAGTAGATGTAATATAATTTATTTTTATAGGAAGAAGTCCGGAGAACCTGGTCCATCAACAAGTAAAGAAGATATCTTGGAAACGGCCAAAGAAGAAGTAGCCGAAGTAGAAGTACAAGATAAAAAAGAAGAAGAGTATCAATTTGTAAGAATCAATAAATTAATTACTTTGTTTCCTTAAAATAAAAAAAAATCTTATTTTATAGAGCTATGTTCTAGATACGAGAGACAGTTTCTTCAAGCATTTGTCATCAGTCTTCTCAGTTAAATGTTGACCTTGTTGGCACCATTAAAAGGAGTTTTGAATCAGTAGCATTATTTTGGATAAATCAGTCTGGTTCTTGCGAAACACCTAGTACCATAGCATCTATTTCTTTCTTATATAGAAGCCGTAGCTGTTGTGGGATTTCTTACAAAAATTATAACATTTTGTGTGCATCCTAGCTGGCAAACCTAGATGAATCAGCAGATATCTTATTATTATACAGACTTTGGGTTTCTGCATTGGATGTTTTCTGTTTGTTTAGAGCATATTTCACCAAAAATTCTTCTTTTCCTGTCAAACCTAAGGAGTGAACTGATTGTGTTTTAGAAATCATTCCCCAGTTAAGAGGTTAAAGTTAAACTATCATGAATACTCTAGTATTATTATTTTTTTTTTTTTTTTTTTTTTTCTGTCCTGACAAAACATGACAATTCAATTTCATTAATTTTAATTTTTTTTTTAAATTTCAAATTATCAAAATTATAAATGAACTATGCTAAGAATTTCCTACAATATAATGCTGAGTAAAATTTTAACTGAATGGGTGGTGGGAATAAAGTTGTATATACCTATTGGCAACTTTACAGAAGAGTGGAAAAACTAATTATTGGGGAGGACTTTTCTTAATCGAAAAACAATCACCGCCCCAGGTAGTAATAGCAAACTCCTTGATAAATCGAAGTTTTTCTATTTCCCTTGAATCTGGCTATCATTCTTTTGTTATTTTTACCTCTACATATCGAAGGATTGGTTAAGAAGACACTTGATATGTCGAATTTTCGAAGATTCCTTAGCTTACACCAGGGGTCTCCAAACTACGGCCCATGGGCCAAATCTGGCCCGCCAGTATCATCAATCCTGCGACAGCTATGCGATGCACTCTTAAAATTCCAACAAAGATGAGTTTTGATATTTGTACTTAATATATCACTACACTGTCGATCAATAATTTCAAGTTGAAGTTCCTAGTGTTTCAATGTCGGTATCAAAAGGATTTTGAAAAATCTTAATTTTATTCGCAATGACATGAAAATCTGAGAAACGAGTATCAAAGTTTATATTCGAATCACTCAAAGCTTCGGCTGCAAAAGTGACGGAAAACTGAGTTTCTGTAGTGTGAATGAATATTTCACATGTTCTAAAATTTGTGAATCATTTTTTACGCAATTGTGATTACAACAGTATTATTTTCTGCTGGAACGATTTAATATAAGTGTACAGATTAGGAAGAAGCTGACAACCTCAAATTTTGTTAGTTCATATGTTCTGTTAAATCGACGAAGGTAGAATGCAAACTTCCACAGCCATTCGCTATTTTATAATTCAAAGAAATGCATTACCAATTTCCGCGTGTAAACTACAGATATCGTCTGTAAGTGTCGTGGACATAACATTACAGCACAGTAGTCATTGAAATTATAGATACTGACAGGAAAATTAAAACGATGTTGGCCCTTGGAAGTAATCAGTATAGCCCGAAGGCTAAAAAGTTTGGAGACCCTTGGCTTATACCACACCTCTACAAAACCATATTTTGTTTGGAAATCCTCTATAAATCGAAGTCGATTTGTTAAATAAGTAGAGTTTAGATTGATCAAAGATTCTACGAAGGATTAATTGTTACTCCCATTCTGACATTTGTTTCAGTTTCTGATAAAAAACATGTGTTATATGTTTCGTTTTCTGTTGTTCCCCAATATTTTTTTTATTTTCGAAAATGGTAAAGCGTAAAATCCTTTCTTATGAAGAAAAATTGAAAATTACTCAAGCCGTAAATGGCGGGGATGACAGAAAGTGCGATATTGCAAAAAAGTTTTGAATACCAGCGAACACCAAGTGGATAAAATCAAGCTTTATCATTATCAAAGAGGTTAAAAGGGTTCCAAGTTCCAAGATATCGACGAGTGTGTTATGAAACGGTTAAAGCAGTTACTACTTTTTGAATATGCCTTCCTCTGTAAAAACAGACTCATCTGCCTATAAAATTCACCTCAAAAAGTAGTATTCTTCAACACAATCTGCATTCAGAAGCTAACAGCAAAATTGAGGTCTATGTTCATTATCATTGGATTTTAAACATTACATCGAAAATCTAATAAAATAAATCCTAAATAATAATAATAAATAGATAAATGTAATAACATAAGATCCTCTGATCTGGTGTCGCTTTATTGACAATTTCCCTTTATTTTCTATTAAACAATATTTTTTTTCTTTTCTTTTTATTCCAAAGAAATAAAGAGTTTATTATGTTTAAAATGCACACTTTCATTAAGGGATTGTCATGATGTTTTATTTACACAAGTAACTGATTTGTATGCCAAATGAGAACACCATGTTTTTTTTTTTTTTTTTTTTTTTTTTCGGTTTCAAAAGTGAACTTCTCCATGAAATTGAAACAAAATCATTACGTTTAACATATCATTCAAAATCTTATTAAATTTGCAAGTTTTTGTGAGATTTGACGTTTTGTGGATAGTTTTTTTTTTTTGAAAAATGGTGAGCGTTGAAGTAATATAAGACATTGTTACTTTCCCAACTAAGGTGAAGATCAAGCTGTTCTTTAGATACCAATTTTGTAAAATTCAAGGTTACCGCTACTCAGCTATTAAAGAAAATTTAATGCTAAATCCGAAAATGTGGTCAAAATTTGAAAAATATTTAAACAAAATGGAGATATTACAGCTTTTATGGAAAAAAACGTGGTTTCCTAAAAAAATTCTTTGATTTATTGTATATCTGCAACGGATTGGAATAGAAAGGCGAGGTCTGCGACATTTTGCTACATTTTTTATCTAGTTTCACCCAATTTTTTTTTTTACCCTAAGAGATACTCACCCTGTATATCAAAGTCAGTCAGAAATCACCTTAATAAATTGAACCTCGATATATCAAAATCCTCGATAATTCGAAGTTTTCTCGTTCCCCTTTCAAATTCAATTTAGTAGTATAACATGTTATTTGATTTTCAGGTAGACGTGAAAGGGTCTGTGTTTTGCCGAGTATTATCTATGAATAAAGACGAGTGCCATCTTATCCTCGGAGGCTTGTTAGCATGCATGATAGCTGGTTCGATACAACCTGTCTTTGCTTTCCTGTATGGAGAATTTTTTTCGGTATGGCGGAATTAATAATTTTTTTTTATTTTTATTTTTTATTCTGTTCGCATATTTTTTTATCTTTTATTTTTTTCCCAGACATTTTCATCGCCAAGTGATGAGATGGATAAAAAAAGGCATCTCTGGACGATAGTGTTATCTGTATTTGGACTGGTTTCTGGAATTTCAATGGGAGCATGGGTAACAAGAAACTGTATTTTAGTTTTTAACTAGCACAATCTTGATAGTCCAGTATTTGGTAATATTTCCTTTAATCCAATATAAATCTATACCTATCCTGATAACCCACCCATTTCTCCCTGGGATATTTTAGGGAGACCAGTTGCTCCAAGGTAACAGGGCCTCTAACACAGGGCTAATCACCCGTTTAGGGTATAAATGATTCAAAGTGCAAATACTAGCCTCGGAACTGGACAAAAAATACCATTGCTATATGGGCTCGGAGGCAAAAGGGGCTGCTGTCTGGTATAAATGAAGAAAATGGCTTGGAAGATGGTGTGAGGCTACTCCATAAGGCATGGTACGGCACCAAGGAGATAGGAAACAAAAAAAAAATTCAATAGTAAATCTGATTATCTGGATTTTTGGGTATCGGGTTCACATTCAGTCCCAATTAATCCGGTTAATTGGAGCTTCACTGTACAGCAAACCAAATCCAATTAGTGCCAGAAAGATGGGTGAAAGAAGTTGAAAACAATGGACTTCTTTACTTCAAAGAGTAGTATTCAGTAATGTTTAAAGTGTGTAATCTGAAATAAAACTATACTTATGCACAAGGACTTCTGCAAAAACTTAGTAAAATTGGCAAATTTTAGCTCTTATATGAATAGCTTTTTGTATTAGCCATTTATTTTTAAATCCAAGTATCAGTATTGAGAATTAATTTTTTGGTATTGAAATTCGGAAAATGTTAGTATCAACACAATAATAGTTTTTTTTATTTAAGTGCTGAAAGATATTCATCTGGCGAATCAGAAAATTTAGATAATTTTAGAACCAAATCACAATAAAAAATTATCTATTATAGTTAATAAAATTTTTATCAATTTCCTTATATAGAATTATTTACAAAACAAATTTAGCTTAACATTAATTTGACCTTAATTCATAATTTTGCATTTTATAAAATGGGATCTTCAGTAGTCCAGGATATTGTCTATTCAACAACTTTTCTGTCTCATATTTGTAGAATTATCAAGATTGCACTGTATAAATAATGAATAATTTAATAATTTTTAATTATGAAAAAAAAAAACTAATTTTTATTTAAAATTATTTTATAGTCATTCTTAATGGCGTCATCAGCTGAACACCTGTTAGCAAGAGTAAGAGATAGAGCGATGCTTAATGTAATGCAACAAGAAATATCCTGGTTTGACTACAGCAATTGCTCTGCCTCACAAATTATGACGAGGATGGCGAGGGATGTTCCACTTATGAAACACGTAAGTTTTTATAATTATTTTATTATTAAGTTTTTATAATTATTCTAGATATAATGATTGCTATAATGTGGTTCATGAGAAAATGGAACCATTCTCGGTCTCTATTGAGATATATACAGTAGAAACTCGATAATTCATCATGAGAGGGGGAGAGGGGGTGACGAAAACCAGAAATGACGAATCACAAAATTTGGCTGGTAAAGTAACAAAAAAGCATTTTAAACTATATACGATTACTACTTATCCAATATCACGACAGACGACGGAAGCTTATGGAGGCACACTAAAAAACTTTTAAAGCATCACGAGGTGATAGCGCCTCTCAGAAAAGAAGATGGGTCCTGGGTGGTGTCGAACAAAGAAAAAAGTCTGAACTCTTTGCTGAACATTTGTCGACTGTTTTTACACCACATACAGACTACCAAGACAATGAACATGACAATTACCTACAAGAAACTCTAGAAGCTCCCCTTCAATTGACATTACCACCACTGTCTTTCACTCCTTCTGATGTATTGCAAGTAATCAGAAAGCTATCACCAAAAAAAGCTCCAGGATTTGACTTAATCACCGCTGACCTTCTCCAGAAAATGCCCAAAAAAGCTATAGTCTTTCTAACTACACTTTACAACGCAATTCTCAGGACTACAAAATTCCCAGTTCAATGGAAATATTCTTATATTACCATGATACATAAACCAAACAAAAACACCGACTCACCCTCTTCCTACCGACCAATCAGCCTACTTCCTTTGTGTTCTAAAGTTTTTGAAAAATTATTTTACCGACGAATACTAGACATACTGACAGATAAACAAGTACTGCCTACACATCAATTTGGATTCCGTTCATTTCACTCAACAGTTCATCAACTACACCGTGTAACGGATTTCATATCAATCTCACTCGAGAAAAGACGACATGCTACTGGGGCATTTCTAGATGTAGCTCAAGCATTTGACAGAGTTTGGCATGACGGACTTCTTTTTAAATTGAAAAATCTTCTTCCTTTTACCTATTATCTGATCCTTCAATCTTTTCTCTCTGATAGATTTTTTTCTGCCCGACAAGGTTCAGAAATCTCCTCTATGTATGCAGTAAAAGCCGGAGTACCACAGGGGTCAATACTAGCTCCACTGTTATATATTCTTTACACTCACGATATGCCACTTAGCCCTCAAACATTGACAGCAACATACGCTGATGACACAGCAATATTAACTAGACATGAAGACCCCACAATTGCATCATTAACTCTTCAACACCACTTAACAATACTACAAGACTGGTTCAAACAATGGAAAATAAAACTAAACTACACCAAATCACAGCACATAACCTTTACACTCAGGCAAGACTCTTGTCCACCTGTCTTCATCGACAATCAACCCATACCACAAACAAACGAAATTCATTATTTAGGACTTACATTTGATAGAAGAATGACCTGGGGCCCACATGTAAAACAAAAACGTCTCAGTCTAACCAAGAGATTAAAACTTCTGTATCCAATGCTTCATAAACGGTCGACATTAAAACTCCGACAACGACTGAATACATACACTTACTTACTTAAACCCGTATGGACATACGCCACACAAATATATGGGACTGCAAAAAATACACACCTTCAAAAAATACAAATATTCCAATCAAAATTACTCAGACTAATCACGAAATCACCTTGGTACGTTTCAAACCACACACTTCACACTGATTTAGAAATACCCACAGTAAAGGAACATATACATGACCTTTATAGACGGTTTCATGACAGACTTCATGGACATAACAACATACTCATTAATGACATGGCCACGACTGACATACCTGGAAATACTCTCAGAAGGCTTAAAAGAAGCTGGATGAGAGATTTGCTCAAATAAATCTCTTTAACCCATGCCAGGAGGCTAATCTATTGAGTGCTAGTCTCCCACACGCATACAAGGCCTGTAGTATTCAATTTCACATCACATTCACTGATTGTTACCCTAATAACAGGTGTGAATTAAAATCTGAAAGAGAAAAAAAAAAAAAAAAAAAAAAAAAAAAAAAAAACTATATAATTGTAATTTTTTTTTTTTTTTTTTTTTTTTTTTGTAGTTTATTGAATGTAAAAACAAACAGATGAACATTATACCAGGTATGCAAGTTTAAAATGTCGTTTTAATTCCAATAGAATGCGCTCTTAGCCTATTGAAGGATTTGCTTATCTCTAAACGCTATTTTGTTTGTTAGTCATTTGTTTACAAAAGTCAGTTGTTTTTAAGTCGTTTACGTGGACGTATCATACCTTTCTTTGGTGTTAAGAATGTCTAATTTTAAGCCAAATAAAGAGCATTTGCGGCATGTCATGATTTTCTTATTTAATCAAAAGAAAAAGGCATCTGAATGTCATCGAATTCTTGTTGAGACTTATGGCGATGTTGCTCCAACCGTCAGGACATGTGAACGTTGGTTTCAAAGTTTCAAACGTGGTGATTTTGATGTTACTGATCAAAAACGAGAAAATCGACCAAAAAAGTTTGAGGACTTCGAATTGCAATCTTTATTAGACGAAGACAATACCCAAACCCAACAAATGATGGCAGAACAGTTGAATGTCACTAGGCAAGCCATTTCCGATCGCCTGAGAGCTATGGGAAAGATTCAAAAGGTTGGAAAATGGGTTCCACATGAATTGGACGAACGACAGATGGAAAAACGAAAAACTGTGTGCGAAATGCTGCTTTTACGCCACGAAAGAAAGGGTTTTTTTTTGCATCGAGTTGTAACTGGCGATGAAAAATGGATTTATTTTCAGAATCCCAAACGAAAAAAATCATGGGTAACGCCAGGACAACCATCCACATCGAGTGCAAGACCGGATCGTTTTGGGAAGAAGACAATGCTGTGTGTGTGGTGGGATCAGAAGGGAGTAGTCTACTACGAGCTTCTCAAACCCGGCGAAACAGTCAATACCGAGCGCTACCAACAACAAATGATCAATTTGAGTCACGCATTGATCGAAAAAACGCCCAGAATGGGCTCACAGGCACGCCAAAGTCATTCTTCAGCATGATAACGCTCCTGCACATTCAGCCAGATTGACTAAGGAAACGATTTCTTCGCTTGGTTGGGAACTCCTACCCCACCCGCCGTTTTCACCTGACCTGGCGCCTTCTGATTATCACCTCTTCTCATCGATGGGACACTCATTGGCGGAGCAACACTTCAACAATTTCGAAAACGTACGAAAATGGCTCGATGAATGGATTTCAAATAAAGATGAAGCATTCTTTTGGAATGGTATCCATATATTGCCCGAGAGATGGGCAAAATGTGTAGAAAGCGAGGGTCAGTACTTTGAATAAAATATATTATACTTTTTTTTAAATTACTGTGTATTTATTTTAAGAAATAAACGACATTTTAAACTTGCATACCTGGTACACATTGAACTTGAGTGACAATGACAAAAAACACAAAAAAAGCTAAACACTTGCCGGATCCCATCAGGTGTGAAATATCTGATTCACATTGCTCGAAACCAGTCAATGCACTTAGTTAACATTTTCTCTACTTCTTTGCATGGATTAGTGGGAGAATTAGAAATGTCATCGTCATCATCTTTTTCATCACTAGCTTCA
Source organism: Euschistus heros (assembly GCA_003667255.2). NCBI lineage: Eukaryota > Metazoa > Arthropoda > Insecta > Hemiptera > Pentatomidae > Euschistus > Euschistus heros. Next base: position 108,530 of record RCWM02000207.1, on the reverse strand, counting down.
TTTTGAGCACTCAGCACTTGTTCTATAATTCCATTGTCATTAAAAATTTCATATCCTACATCCATACTATCCATGTTTAACCAGCTCCTTACCTCTTGCTTATCTTTTCTCATTTTATAACCTGGAGCAGAAGTTGCTGAGCCAGATGCTAATGTTTTAGTAGGAAGAACTTTCCAGTATTAACTGATTCCGGGAATTCGTCAACTGCACTCATACTTCCTTTCATCTCTTACTACAATCAATGGAGGGATCGACTCTGGGCTTGTTCTGTTTGTTTTTTCTATGAAATGATTTACAAAATGTATAAATATAGGCATATATTTTAGTGACAAACCAAATGAGGCAGTTTAAAGATTAAATAAGTAGCAAGGGAAAAAATGAATTACATGAGTATTTAATTTTATTATTTATAGTTACCAATTAAAAAAAAAAAAAAAAAAAAAAAAAAAAAAAAAAAAAAGAAAAAAAACTTGATGAATTACAGAATAAGACGAATTATCTAGTGACGAAATAACGAGTTTCCACTGTATGCGTTCTGTTTACCTGGTTGCTTTGATAATGTAATAACTTCAGGATGTACCTCTCCTCTATAGGGGGATATACCTGTAATTTCCATTTTCTTAATCAGTTATACAACAGATAAGATGTTCTTATAATATTTCTCTGCAATCACTCGGTCTCTGTTAAAATAATAATTTAAATTTAATATTTAGGTCGGAGGTTTAAGACTCGGGCAGATATTCTCCTCAGTGACAGGGCTTATTATAGCTCTAGCGATGGCGTTCGCCTTCGGCTGGAGGTTAGCTCTTTGGTTGGTCACCTTGGTACCATTAGTCATTTTAGGAAACTATCATCTAGTCACTCTCGTGAGGAAGAATATTTTCAGGGATCTTTCTTTGTTGGACAATGCTGCTAAGGTAAGAAGTTTATCTAATTATTATTATATCCCTAGATCCTTTCTATTTGATGTATTTAATGCATGAATTAATTTTTTAACATAGAACATGTTTTACCGGTGACCTAGTTGGTCAAAAGCGATACATTTTTGGGGAATGCAAGGGCATTACGCAAATTTTGGTAGTGCAATATTAGGAGAGTATAAGCAGTTAGGAGGTAATATTAATAACACTAAGGAGTGAGCTCCTTTTGTCTCTGTTTCTCCAAATATGAAATAAAAATTTTTAACCTGGTTTTGACCGATCTAGCTCAATTTCTCTTGGACACATCTGAAACCTATATTTTTAAGTGTAGAAGCTTTTTAACTGGGAACATGTTTTACTTGTGACCTTGTTGGCCAAAAGTGATGCATCACGCGCGGTGGAGGGGGAAGCGCTGCTATTTTGAAGTTATTTTGTTGCATATCGAGATTTTAAATTAGTATAACTTTTGACTTGGAGAAGCTACAATGTTCGTTTAAGTTTTAATTGTCAGCTGCCATCAAAATCTATCGATTGTATATAAACATTAGTTTAAAGTAGTGACAGTAAATATAATAAGGTGTTTGAATAAAAAAATATTATTAAAGATATCTAAAGTCGGCCTATACGTGTCAAAAAGTCAAACCAAATTCAGAGATCATATACAGTTGGAAAGGGCTTCTCAAGAACAATCGAATGGTAATAATAAAACACCATATAACATAGTCAAGCAGTGCCGGAAACGTAAAAGTTCCTGATCAGCATTGTTTTATAGTTATTAGCGCCATTAGTGCAAAAAGCTTGGCCACGCACTCAGAAGACATCTCTACCGATAAAATCATCAACTGATCTGATTACTTGGCAATCAGCGAAACTTGGATGGAAACTTCCATGTCAGTGAATGTGCCTAGCTTTGATCTGAGATCATATTGTAATACCGCTAAGAACAGACAAATTTCATCTACTTCATCGGTAGCGGTATCATCATCATCAAGTCAGAAAGCCGGTGGAGTCTCCATATAACGCAACATCAATTGCTTTACTGATTGTAATCGAGTTAATATTGACATTTCGGAAAGTTATTAGGTTATGAAAGATGTAAAACTTTGTTATTTCTGTATAGTAAACGTAAATGCCAATGATCTTCAAATTCGTACTCGGGTTTGTGAATATCTACCCTGGCAAAGTGTTAGCAGAAATAAAACTCTATATATTACGATCAATGTTAAAACATTCTAAAAATATCGCTAAACTTATACCCGTTTTCGAGCATGATCTGACTACACCAGTTATGATAGTTGGACACTTTAATGTTATTGTCCCACAAATCCGCTCATTGCCCAACTTCATTCTCAGCGAGTTCAATTCGTCTTATATTGAAACTTCTCCAACAATGTTAAGTAATACCTGTATTGGTTTAACGTTTACCAGAAATCTCGATGTATCTTGTATGCCTTTTGTGTTGTATGCATTATGTTAGACATCTCTACATCTGCCATCCTTGCAAAATGTCCTGCATACGTCAAACCCCTTAAATTACTTGCTCTGACATCAGCTTTTCCAAAGCTCCTGGTTAGTGCATCGATTCCATTCTTTGCCAACTTTATCACTTCTGAAAATTCGGCCTAGGATTTTTCTTATGAAAAATCAGGAGCTTTTTTACAGCAAGTTTAAGTAAGGAAGGTTTAACATTCCGATCCGTACAGAAGTTGAAAGTAGTCACTTGCTTATTTGCTTGTTTAACCCAAAGTAGTACCTGTTGGCTGCGGTTATCTTTCTTATATCCATATTCAACTATGGATTATTATCCTATTCAAAATTTAATCAACATTTTATTTTAAGGTTGCCTCTGAATGTGTCCAAAATGTGAAGACAGTGCAAGCTCTGGGCAGAGAAAACGAATTCGTTGAGCAGTATATGGAATATCTGAGGCTGCCTTTCAAGTATGTTTATTATTGTTTAAAAAAAGAAGTTAATGATGATTTAAAATAATAATATCATAATATTAATGTTTTATTTTAATTTATTATTTTTAAGTATTGATTCTAATATATAGTTTTTAGTGAGAGTAAAAAGGAGGCATTATTCTATGCAGCATCGTTTGCAGGATCGCAGTCAGTTCTCTACATGATGTACTTTGTTGCGTTCAGAATAGGTGCAGAACTAATAGGTTATGGATACATGACTCCAGTTGATGTCTTCAGGTATGGCGTTTCAATCATCTGTTCAAATTATTGTTAATCATCATTTCTTAGTTGATTAAAAAAAATATTTAATTACTTTTTTCTAGAGTATTTTTTTTGCTTTGGCATTCACCGCTGTGGTAGTCGGAACGAGTGCGGCTTATTTACCCGATTATTCAAAAGGCGTTGCAGCCTCAAAGAGGTTGTTCCGCATCATGGCCAAGCGGACTCGAGCGAGCCCACTGCTCGTTGTACCGGGAATTCGACCAGTAATGAATCTTTAAAATATCTTATTTATTATATTTAATACTACTGAATTAATTTGATTAAAGTTTGTTTCTTTCCTAGTGTTAATTTAATATTTATGTTACAAACATACATTTATACATATAATAATAGGGTGTTATCTATCTATCTCGGCGCTACAACCCGTTGCCGGGTCCGGGCCTCCGCCAGCAACTCCCGCCATTCGTCACGGTTTTGTGCAGCCACCATCCAGTTGCGCAATTTCAGGATGCTCCAAGCATCAGTCGCAACTCCATCCTCCCACCTGCATCTCGGCCTTCCTCTTCTTCTTGTTCCATGAAGTGGTTCCTTCAATAGTCTCCCAGGTAATTCTTCTTCCCCCATGCGAGCCACATGCTCCGCCCACCTTAATCGGGCCAGTTTGATGACCTGAAGGACATTCTGTTCCTCAAATGAACCGTATACCTCCTGGTTTGTGCGTCTCCTCCAGGTTCTGTCCACCAAAACTCCTCCAAATATCCTATGGAGGATTTTCCGCTCAAAAACAAGGAGATTTTGTTCACTACTCTTGGTTGTGGTCCATGTCTCTGAGCCGTATGTTAGAACTGGGCGTATTATGCTTCTATATAAGTGCAGCTTTGAGAGTATATAAGTATATAAGTTTGATGTGAGAGGATGCGGCAACCAAGTTGTTTACTTAGGCTATAATAACATTTGTTGGCAGACATTATTCTTCTTCTAATCTCGACTTCTGTACGATTGTCTTGGGTTACCATCGAACCAAGATATATGAAGTCAGTGACTTGCTCGAATGTGTAGTCACCAAATGTCACTGTTGTATTGAGTCCAGGTGTCTCCTCGGTCACCAAATATTTAGTCTTTGTCTGGTTCACTTCCAGTCCAAGTTTCTTTGCGGGAGCCACCAGTGCCTGAAATGCTTCCTCGAAAGTACGTTGAGACCGGCCAACAATATCAACATCGTCCGCGTAAGCCAAGAGTTGCACACTTCGATTGAAAATTGTGTGCCCAACCTGTATACCCAACTCCCTCACGGCCTTCTCCAGGGCAATATTGAACAACAGGCACGCAAGGGCATCACCCTGCCGTAGCCCTTTCATCGCTCGGAATTCTCCTGACAGATCTCCGTTGATGCATACTGAGCACAAAACCTCGCTCATAGTCATCCTCACCATACGTATGAGCTTCTGAGGGATCTGGAATTCCTCCATTGCTTGGTGAAGCTCCTCTCTGTTAATACTATCGTATGCGGCCCTAAAGTCGATGAAGAGATGGTGAGTCTTTAACTTGTATTCATATCCTCTCTCCAATATGGTCCTCAGGCTGAAGATTTGATCCACTGTCGATTTCCCGCTTCTAAACCCACACTGGTAGGGGCCGATGACTCTATTGGCATAGGGGAGAAGACGTGTAAATAATATATTCGAGAGGACCTTGTATCCGGACGTTAATAAGGATATGCCTCTATAGTTGGAGCATGTAAGGCGATTACCCTCCTTGTGAAAAGGATAGATGATCGACTTTTTCCATGCTGAGGGCATCACTTCATCCTCCCACACTGATTGTAAGAGAGCTTGCAGTACCTTTATCAGTTCACTGCCTCCAGCTCGCAATAGTTCCGCAGGTAGCCCATCATGCCCTGGAGCTTTGTGGTTCCTCAGTTTTTCCACTGCATTCTCAATCTCTTCTTCGCTGGGTGGTTCAGACTCAGCCTCCATCTCTCCATCGTCAGGCAGCGCTCTATTAACCATCCCTGGGACAGGCATTTGGGTGCATGTCTAAGTCTGTCAGGAGTTCTACAAAGTGTCTTTTCCACTCTATCAAGACACCTGCTCTGTATGTGAGAAGGTTACCTTCTTTGTCCAGGTAAAAAGACTACGTTGGTAGGGAGTTTCCTTACTTTATTTATCATGCGGAAGAATTCCCTTACTTCTTTACTTCCATGCAGATCCTCGATTTTTCGAAGTACTTCGTGCTCTTTTAGCCTTTTCTTCCTAAGATGGAGTCTCTTCTCCTCTCGTCGGAGCCTCCAGTACTCCGGGACACTCCTTCTTGTGCCCCTCTGTTTCATGGCTTGATATGCTATATTTTTGCATTGGGTTGCACCTTCGCATTCATCATCAAACCATGGGGAGCGACACTCCTTCTGAGCTGGTCCCAGAATTATCTCAGCTGTCCTATGCAGGGCTTTAGAACAAGTCTCCCACTCCTCTTCCACGGATCCACAGTCATTCTGTGTTAATTGTAGGGCCTTGTCAAGCTCCACAGTATAATTGTTCTTAACATCTGGGTCTTGGAGTTTCTGCAAGTTGAACCTTTTAATTCTGCGATTCCTGCTGCACAGTCTAGACGTGGAGATCTTGGCTTTAAGGTGTGCTATTGAGAGATAATGGTCAGAATCAACATTAGCTCCTCGAGCGTATCGAGTAGATTTGACTTGTGTCCCCTCCCTATCAATAAGTGGTCAATCTGATTGACCACTGATCTGTCTTGGGTTATCCATGTGCCTTTATGAATCTTCTTGTGCGGGAAGAGTGTAGTGCCGACAACTAGATCTCTGGAAGCTGCAAAGTTCAATAGCCGGGCTCCTTTTCGTTACTCTCTTCGTGGAGACTGTTTCCCAATGGTTGGGATATAGATATCTTCCTTCCCAACCTTTGCATTAAAGTCTCCTGCCACTACTTTCACGTCATATTCTGGGCATGCATCAAGGGTGCATAATAGGGTGTTAAAAAAAAAAAAAATGACTGTTTTTCAACAAAATTTTTTTTTGTTTTAATGTTACAACAAATATGGTGCTACGTTTCCATGTAGAACCTTGGCCTTTTCCATGATCCCTCTCCATTTATTTCAGTCTCCAGCCGCTCTGCCAGTTTCTCATTAAAAGGGTCTTCAGTTCCGCTTCAACTTCTTCTCTCCAGTGCATTCTGCTTCTTTCCCTCTCTCTCTTTTCCTCTGTCAATATATACATTCATCATAATTTTTGTTATTCTCTTGGAGCTCATTCTTTCAAGATCAGCTAGTGCCATGTTATTTGTCATTACTTGACAGTTGCTACTAAATCTGGAGCTTTGTACAGGTCCTCATAATTTTTCTCTTTGATGTATTTAGAATGCGTTGAACCTTCGCAGGGATTAAGAGTGATAATAATAGGCGACGGAACAAAAACAAAAAGCCAAAACAAAAGAAGATAGACAGGTCTCAACGGAGAGAAGTGATTGTGTTGAGTTAGGAGACAGACGCTCATTAAACGGCAAGGCCGGATTTTCATTTCTTTCTTTGAAATTGGACTCCAAATATTGGAATTTTGGATTCTTACCCGACAGGGGATTTATTCATCGAAGAAAATTTATGAGTCAACGTCATCTACAGCTCTAAGTGGACTCAACAACAAAATTGGAGAAGAAGAAATTGTGGCCGTCCCTTGATACCAATACATCGCTCGTTAACGCCGAAGGGTGCACCCAGATAAGTTTTATTTTATTTTAAGTTTATTTGTGCTGGTACCAGAATAAATCAAACAATAAATTATTTAATGGTTGCTGAATTTGGTTAATTAGTATTAAAAGAGAGAAATTGTTTAACTTTTGTTTGTTTGTTTATTTGGTAATATTTTTTTTTTGAAAGCGAGCTCGCAAATATTTTATATTTTTGGACCACCTATTTACAAAGCAATATTAGATATTGTTTGTTTAATTAATTTGTAAATTTTGTAAAATTGAATTTTGATAATCATAATATGTAAAAATAATTTCGTTAACAGTAATAAATATGGTCCAATTTTCTTATTAACAAAATTGGTGTTATTTTTTTTTTCTTTCCTTCTCGTTTGAAAATTATTATTATTTTTTTAATTTCCTTTTGCATCTTGGTCTCAAATCAATTAAAAAACAAAAACCAGGAAAAGTGGTGACCAACATTGAAGGAGAGATAATTTTGATTATTGAGTAAAAATAATAAGTGTTACCATTTAATGATTATACATTCAGATTTATGGAAATGGTCAAGGGTCATTTCTAAGGATTGAGTGCATGGTGGTGAATTTTGAATTCAGAGGTGAGATTCAAAAAATTATTAATAAAATAATTTTATTTTATTTTTATGTTTTCAACATTAATGGGTTTTTGGTTTTGATTAATTATCGCAATTAATTGGTGGAAGTATATTTAAGAGTTAAACTATCTATTGTTTTCCTTACCTTTCTTCGAAGATTTTACAGTTTAAAATATTTTTTTTTGGGGCTATTTTATTGATTTATTTAACCTTATTTATTTTGTCTCTTATATTTTTTTTTATCTTAGGTTTTCGTCGTTTTACCATTAATAAACGACGTGGCGCTCAACAATATTTTTGGTGTGTTTTTTTTTTGGGTTCTCTTTTTTTTTTTTGGCTCATTCTCATTTCCTGACTAATTCTCCCCACCCCCTTCTCCATTAGCTAGCCTGACACTTACTGTCCTACTTGTACAAGTACTTGTGGTAACAGTTTTGGCGCCCAACGTGGGGCGTTTGAGTTTTGTTTAGGAGAATTTGATTAGAATAGAGGAAATTTTTTTTTTATGGAAAAGGAACTTTGTTTTCATTCAGGTTATTGAGTTTAAATTGTTTTATTCGAGATTTTTTTTTAATATTTTTTTTATTGATTAGCAGGGGATTGAACTTTATTTTTTTTTTGTAGTTCGTTCTGATTTCGGGAATTTTTGTATGCTAGTTTAATTTTTTTTGTCTGTTGTCCGTGTTATCTTTTGCTTCATTATCTTATTGGGAATTGATAATTATCAGTATGGACGTTAGCCGGCTTTTGAAAGAAGAGCTCGAATACGAGTTAAAAATTCGAGAATACTCCGATATTTCTGAAATCGATGAAATGTTGGCTGAAGGAATAGTAGTGCCTTCCAAAAGTCCCTGGAGTTCACCAGTAGTCCTTGTTAAAAAACCAGATGGGTCGAAACAGGTTCTGCGTGGATTACCGCAAGCTCAACGCAGTTACAAAAAAGGACGCTTACCCGATACCATATGTCTCCCAAATACTGGATAGGTTGCGTGATGGGCGGTATCTAAGTTCGATAGATATTAAATCGGCGTATTGGCAGGTACCAGTGGAGGAGTCTAGCCAGGAAAAAACGGCGTTTACTGTTCCAAGACGAGGGCTTTTTCAATTTGTTCGCATGCCATTTGGATTACATAACGCCCCAGCTACATGGCAAAGGCTGATTGACCAAGTACTGGGTGATGATTTGGAAGAATATGTATTTGTTTACCTAGACGATATAGTGATTGTGACATCAGACTTTACCCAACATCTGAAAGTTTTAGAAGATGTATTCAAGCGGCTAGCCGAGTCAAATTTAACAATTAACTGGGAGAAATGTAATTTCTGTCGTCCAGAGCTTCGTTACCTAGGATATGTGGTTAACGAAAACGGACTTCAAGTAGACCCGGAAAAGGTAGCAGCCATACTGTCGTACCCTGCTCCAACGACTGTGCGACAAGTTCGAAGATTCCTAGGCCTAGCGTCATGGTATCGACGATTTGTACCTAATTTTTCGAATGTGGTAAGTCCTCTTACGGATTTGTTGCGGAAGGGGAAAAAATGGCGCTGGGAAGAAGCGCAAGAGTTAGCCTTTAAAGAAATTAAAGATAAATTAGTATCCGCTCCAATTTTAACGTGCCCCGATTTCAGTAAGCCTTTTGTACTGCAAACCGACGCTTCGGCAACAGGCTTAGGAGCTATTTTGTCTCAGGTTCATGATGAGGGAGAAAAAGCTATTGCTTACGCTAGCCGAAACCTGACCAATGCAGAAAGGAAGTTTACAACAAACCGAACATGAATGCCTAGCGGTTTTATGGGCGATTGAAAAATTTCGGCCATATCTTGAGGGAATGGAATTCGTAGTCATAACAGATCACATGGCTCTTAAATGGCTACATACTCTAAAGGAACCTAAAGGAAGATTGGCTCGTTGGGCATTGAAATTACAACAGTATGCGTTTTCAATTCAACATCGCCCGGGTAAAAACAACCTTGCTGCAGACGCCCTGTCGAGACAGAATGAGAATACTGAAGTGGCGGCGATTGATTGCTCGATGTCGGCAATGGACGAGTGGTACCTCAGGATGATAGGCAAAATAAATAAAGATCCTGCATCATATCCGTCGTGGCGCGTTGAAGATGATAAGATATTTAAAAGAATATCTAATAAGAATAAGTTTTTAGGGGAAGATCGTCCCTGGAAATTGGTCATACCAAAGTCTCAACGGAAGCAGTTGCTGTTTGATTACCACGATAGCCCGATTTCTGGACACTTAGGAGCATACAAGACGTTTCAGAGGCTCAAGGAGGCATATTACTGGCCAGGAATGGCTGGGGATGTAGCACGCTATGTGGCGAGGTGCGAAACGTGTCTGAGTTTAAAGCCATCACAACAAGCTCCAGCTGGACTTATGGGGAGTAGAAGGGTTGCAAAGGGGCCATGGCAGATCATCACCGCTGATTTAATGGGGCCATTGCCTCTGTCAACGAAACAAAAATCGGTTTCTGTTGGTAATAAGTGATTATTTTACCAAATATTCCATCCTGATCCCACTAAGAAAAGCTACTTCCAAGGCTTTATCGGAAAAAATAGAAGAGCACGTTTTTCCATATGTTTGGGGCCCCACAGTTTGTAATTTGTGACAATGGAGTCCAATTTAAAGGGAAGGAATTTCTGGGGAAGTTAGAAGAATATAAGGTCACCCCCTGGTATACGGCTCTTTATCATCCACAGGCAAATCCAACCGAAAGAATAAATCGGGTAGTGAAAACTATGTTGGCTTCTTATATACAGGATAACCAAAGAATTTGGGACAAGGAACTTTCTCGTATCAGTTTTGCGTTAAAAACTTCCGTACATGAAGCTACTGGCTTCTCACCCGCATACTTGAACTATGGCCGGGAATTGCCGAGATCAGGAGAGGATCATGCAGAAAATAGCATCTGGGGACTCGGATCAACCAATTGCCATTGATCGAAATGCTCACCTTGAAAAATTGAAGAACATGCCGTTACTATTCCAGGAAGTGCAAGATCGATTGGATAGAGCCTACGGGAAAGCACAAAGATTTTACAATCTGAGGAGAAGGGAAGTGGAATTTGTTCCAGGACAAACGGTTTGGTGTAGAACTCACCCTCAATCGGATGCTGCAGCCTATTTTTCCAGCAAATTGGCACCTAAGTTCAGGAAGTTCAAAATAATACGTAAAACGTCCCGGGTAACTTATGAACTTGAAGATGTGGAAAGTGGACGTCCGGCCGGTGTTTGGCATATAAGCGATTTAAAAGGGTCTCCCGAAGGTTAGTTAGAAACGGATTCCTGATGATTCGATTTGGTTAACCCAGGATTGCATCCTTTTTTTTTTTTCTTTTTTTTTGTACGTGAGTGGTGGGTGTTACACTTCGATAAAGGTGGGAAATAAAAGAAAAAAAAAAAAAAAAAAAAAAAAAGTTTATAGGAGGAGTTTGGAAGTCAAGTTTTAACGTTAATTTTTTAATGTTAATTTTTTTTTAACATTATTTTTTTTTTTCTGATTTCGATTTCATGTTAGTTTTCCTTTTTTTTCAATTGCTTTAATAAGAAAGCTGAATGTTAAATAAAACAATGTTGGTGATGCCCCTATCCACGAATTATTAAATTATAAATTTCTTTTGCCAATAAATTTTTCCATTTTTTTTTAATAATAATTTTCATTACAGAAATAATTAATATTGTTAATTTTATTAAGGTAAATGAATTGTGATGCTAAAATAGACCAGAATTAAAAGTTTGATAAAATACGTCGACGGATTAAGAGTGATAATAATAGGCGACGGAACAAAAACAAAAGCCAAAACAAAAGAAGATAGACAGGTCTCAACGGAGAGAAGTGATTGTGTTGAGTTAGGAGACAGACGCTCATTAAACGGCAAGGCCGGATTTTCATTTCTTTCTTTGAAATTGGACTCCAAATATTGGAATTTGGATTCTTACCCGACAGGGGATTTATTCATCGAAGAAAATTTATGAGTCAACGTCATCTACAGCTCTAAGTGGACTCAACAACAAAATTGGAGAAAGAAGAAATTGTGGCCGTCCCTTGATACCAATACATCGCTCGTTAACGCCGAAGGGTGCACCCAGATAAGTTTTATTTTATTTTAAGTTTATTTGTGCTGGTACCAGAATAAATCAAACAATAAATTATTTAATGGTTGCTGAATTTGGTTAATTAGTATTAAAAGAGAGAAATTGTTTAACTTTTGTTTGTTTGTTTATTTTGTAATATTTTTTTTTGAAAGCGAGCTCGCAAATATTTTATATTTTTGGACCACCTATTTACAAAGCAATATTAGATATTGTTTGTTTAATTAATTTGTAAATTTTGTAAAATTGAATTTTGATAATCATAATATGTAAAAATAATTTTCGTTAACAGTAATAAATATGGTCCAATTTTCTTATTAACAAAATTGGTGTTATTTTTTTTTCTTTCCTTCTCGTTTGAAAATTATTATTATTTTTTTAATTTCCTTTTGCATCTTGGTCTCAAATCAATTAAAAACAAAACCAGGAAAAGTGGTGACCAACATTGAAGGAGAGATAATTTTGATTATTGAGTAAAACTGCCTTCGAAGATTTACAGTTTAAAATATTTTTTTTTGGGGCTATTTTATTGACAGTATTATTTTAAGATTTTTATGGAGGTTTTTTTTTTTTTGGCTCATTATTTAATACATTGATTGCCATGGCAATTTTCAGAAATCTAGTCTAAAATGACAATTTGATTTAATCACATTATATTTGATTTAATCATTAAAAACTCTAATTCCTAATGCATAGTTATCATCAAAAAGCATTAAAAATGTGTTAAAAAAAAAAAAAAAAAAAAAAATGTCTTACAAATTATCTGGTAGTTGGCTTCTGTAACAAAAATCTCTTCCCGGAAGCCATCTAGAAGTTAATTCGCATGCAGACGCGCTTCGACCTGTCGCTCTTTAAAGCTGAGATTTTCCCAGTAGCCATCTATTGATATTAGCACTGATATATTTCGAGTTTAATCGTAGATGCACAAAAAGCAGCAAGTAAACTAATCGTACTGATGAGTTATCTTGTAGTTGGCAGTCAACATGTTAATATTTTCCCAAGGGCCTAGTAGCACCTATTATTCTTTCCCTGATTTCTTCATCCTTCATTATGATGTTTTCTATATACTTGAATTTTTTTATGCTTTCTAAGTTATATCCTGCCCCTTCCAGGTTTTTCACACAGTTTTGTTCTTTAGACGTCACCAAATACTTTGTTTTTTTCTTCCTTTAATTGAAGACCAACTTTTCTGGTTCCTTTGTCATACTCCTCAAATTCTCCTAGTAGGAAGTTTTCTGTTGTGCCAGTGATGACCACATCCTCTGCAAATGTTAGGTGCTGAGCAATACAGTCATGTACTCTTCCAGCTCATGAAGCATCTATTTACTGCTCCTTTTTATCTTATTCTGTGGCATGTAGATGGCGACACACTGTCTCTTTAGACACTCCACACTCCTCGGTAGGATGGCAAGTATGGATGGATTTTATCCTACTGCTAAAGAACCTCATTAATCTTTAGTGATAGTCATCCTGACCCTTCTTTCTTTCCAAGGATACATCTCTTTTAGACATTTTTTTAAGCTAATGCCATGTAGTTCGATTAAGGAGACATTTACCTTTGTTTTTGTTTGATTTCACAAGCTTTTTCGATAGCTGAACAAGATGTTTTCAATACCAACTTAACAAGAATTTCGTAAGACACAATCATGTTGCCTTTTAAATTAAAACTTTTGTACTAAGACTTCATCGAGGCAGTCCTTGGTTGATAAATAAGCTAAGATTAGTGTTATAAAGAGAGAATATATAGTAAACCATATATAAATAAATAACTATATATATCTTATGGAATTCAAACATTTATGCAATTCTTGTTATAAAAATTTACAGGCCGTGATAGGAAAGGTGACATTCAGGAACGTTAAATTTTACTACCCAACAAGAAGTAAAAATATAATTTTTGATGATTTCGATTTGGAGATCGGGGCTGGAAAAACTGTGGCTATCGTTGGTAAATCTGGTTGCGGCAAATCAACATTGTTCGCACTTCTAGAGCGTTTCTATTTTCCACTTAAGGGATTTATAGTAAGTATATGATTACAAATATTCTAAACAAATTGCTGTCAAACTGTAATTAATATAAAAAAACTAGAAAGTTAGGTGAAAAACATTTGGAAAATCAAAACAAAAATTATTTATTCTATACATTTTTTTTTACAGCTCATGGACGGTGAAGATATTAGAAAGTTTAACTTGCAATATCTAAGAAGTCAGATGGGCCTCGTGACGCAGGAACCTGTCCTGCTCAATTGTTCAATTAAGAAAAACATCATGTACGGCCTGGTAACTTTTGAGAAAGATATCAGCGATGAGCAAGTCTTCGAAGCTGCAAAGAAGGCCAATATTCACGATTTTATTATGTCTCTGCCGGAGGTAACCTCACTTCTATCACTTTGAAATGTTTGTTGTTAAACACTTAATATTTTGATACTAAAATATTAAACTTTTACTATATCGGCAAAGTAAGTTTTATGATTAAATTAATTACCACTTCTATTGAATTCTTTTTTATTTGAAAGCTATGTAGATTATATATATTGAATTTTTAAAAATGTATGACAAGAAATCTATAACGTATCGGTACTCATCTGAGGATTCTAATGAACTTCTGAAATATATTAGGAACTATAAGAGACTGAATATAAATGTAAAGGTCTGAATGTAAATGACAGATAGGAGCGTTTCGGTTTTCCCTATGACTGGTTGGTTTTTTTCCGTTTCTACTGAAAACAAATTTAAAATGATACCATTGGAAATATTTATCTGGTAATTTAAACAAAAACCTGGATTGGTTTTGAAAGATTTAATTATTTCTAATGATTTATAAATATTCAATTTTAGACTATTTTCTACTTGATGTATAAGTTTCACTCTCGAGTCTTTATTGAATTTATAGTATAAGACAAGAATTCAAATATATTGGTACCCACCTAAGGTGTCAAAACGAAAAAGTGGGCTAAATGGGCAGATGCGAAAGGATCCTTAAGGTTTTCCCTTTGACTTGTTGTTTTTTTTTCTGTTTCCTACTGGAAACAAATTTAAAGTGGGACTATTGGAAATATTTATCATGTACTAATATAATATAGATACTGTAAGGTTTTTTTTATTTATATATTAAAGAATGTGAATATAAAATTAAATTTTAATTAGTCCGGGCGCCGATGTAAAATGAATGAAAATATGGTTCTATGTTTTACAAAAAAATATTTTAAAAAATACAACTTTAATTTAATACAAGTATTTAAAAGATTGACATTAAAAAAAAATAAAAACAATTTATTTTCTTAACACTTCAAATTTAAGTAATGCCCCTGATTAGGAACTTTATACAAAAGGAACAAAAATACCTTAAACTTGTAAACAAAACAAATATTGGTAACCTTGCCAGTCATAGGTTAAATTGTCTTGATAAAATGAATCACCAATCTTCTTACTGGATAATTTCTGGATCACTCCTTTAGATCTCCAAATCCCAAAAAAATATTCTGCAAATTACATCACAAAACACACCAATCACAGACTGACTGATGCCCACATGTGGACCTACACTTTCTGTTCCCTCCGAAAAACTGTCTCTCAAACTCCTCTATTTTATGTATTACCAACTAAATTTATTGAATAAATTAATTTTCAACAAACTTCACAAATTACACTTTTTTTCAGATGTTATCCAATACAACTTACACTATTCTCAATTACAATTATATATATATAAAAACTAAAAACAAAATAAAATAAATGTACATACTAGACATAATGAGATTAATATAAACAACAGTTAACTCTGTTATATGCAACCATTTTTCATTCTTTAACTAATTTTAATTTACTAAACTAGTTTTCTTAAATTTATTTAAAAATTCCGTGCGAATATGGGCAACAAAATTTTAGACCCCTTTCAATACTAATAGAAGTGGCAATTAATTCATCAATCCTAATTGATCCTTCTATATCATCATGCGTATATCAAGTGATTCCTCACAGAATCATTCATTTATTTATCGTTTCCATTTATACATTACATATTCAGGCGATGTACATATTAATTTTAAGAAAAATTTTGTTAACTTGCTCAGTTTGAATTCTGAGTGGATAAACATTTATTTTGAGGTTGACACACTGAATAAATCTCGATCTTTCCTTTCTGGCAATAACAGTTTGATAACATGTAGGATAACCGTCCTTCTTCCTCTGGCTATAGTACAGAAAGAAGTTATGCCTCAAACGACAAATATTCATGTACTGTTTATGATTTTAGGGTTATGAAACTATGTGTGGAGAAGGAGGCCAAAACCTTTCCGGAGGTCAGAAACAAAGGATAGCGATAGCAAGAGCTCTCATTAGGAATCCAAAAATTCTGCTTTTAGATGAAGCCACCTCATCGTTAGATTCTGAGAATGAAAAGGTACATATAAAAAAAAAATATATATATATATATATATATATATATATATATATATATATATATATATATATATATATATATATATATACAGGGTGACTAGAAATAGATGCGGAGCCGGTAAGGAGAGATAGTACAGGCTAATCTGAGTCCATTTTACTATAAGAACTACTGTCCGAAAATTAGCCATTTTAGAGTTATACTAATTTTTAAGATTTTATAAAATTAACCTCCTTCAAACGATAAACAAGTTATAAAACTTTATAAAAAAATTTTGGTGTGGGGTCTCATGAAAACTTTAGTTATAAAATCAGCTGTAATAAGAAGAGCACGTATGTGGATTAGAAATAGAGGGCGCCACATTGAAATGTATTATAAAAACAAAAACTGAAGTTTCAAACAAATTAACCTATAATAAAGTGTGATTTTGTATTTGTAGTATTTTTATTGCTTTTTCCTTCCTCCTCTTTAATAGCCATATTTTTGCCAATTCTCAACCGATTTGTGATTTTTATATCTTATTTGAAAGGTAATGAAACAGATGTTTTCTAATTATTTTGTACGAATAATTTGTAGGTGATTGTTCTAGTAAATTGAAGTTTTTTAGAGGAACAAAGATATTTTTAAACAAAAATTGAACTTTTTTGAAGCTTACTGCATATGGTGATAATAATGTACATCTGAGTATCAATTTTCGTATTTTGGAATATGTTTATTGTAAAACCAAAAAAGAAAAATCAGATAAAACACCCAATTTTTAAGTTTTATGACTTGTTTAAATGTATGAAGGCCGTTCCTTTTATAAATTCTTAAAAATTAGTATAACTCCAAAACAACTAATTTTTGGACAGTAGTTCTTATAGTAAAATCGACTCAGATTAGCCTGTACTATCTCCCCATACCGACTTCACATCTATTTTCTAGTCACCCTGTATAAAATAAAATTTTATGCTTAATTTAAAATTTTTATTATAAATTTGTCTTACTTAAAAGATATTTTATTAAATTTTCTTAGTCACAAATATGAGTCCATTCCATATTTATTTCAGCTTGTCCAAGAAGCCCTCGATAATGCTCGTGAGGGCAGAACATGTATCGTTATCGCTCACAGGCTTTCTACAATAGAAAATGCTGATGCTATCGCAGTGCTCGACGTGGGAAAATTATAGAATTTGGAAAACACAAAGATTTGATGGCCTTGAAAGGAATGTACCATAAACTGTATCATGCCAAAGCATAATTTTAAATTCTTTATTAGTTATTTTAAAATTAATTTCCACTCTCTAATTAAGTTTACTAATCATTTGTATTAATCTCAATTAAATTGTCAATAACAATGTAATAGAGCTTAAGTGTTCTATAAATTATTATCAAGACTGAAGGTTTTAAGTTACTGTTACAATAAGTTATAATATGTTTGATAACTAACCAAAGAATAATTTTTGTATGTTTTAGAATTATTTCATAATTCACTGCCCTCTTAATCCTAATTAACAAAATAATAATGTAATAGATAGGTAAAGATTTATGTATCACACTATACAAATTAGTTTTTAAAGTAATTTTATAAACTGGTTAAATTTAAAAATATTAGTGTTTTATATGATATTTTTTTAATGTTTGTATTGTGATAATTTTTAAAATAATAAATTTTAAATTAACATTTTAAACTTATATTGTTTTGTGTTTATTTTTTTTTTTTTTTTTTTTCATATTGAACCTATATCTACCTAATTAATTTTAATATAAAAAATAAGGTATTACTTGTGATGAGATGGCTTGCTCCTTTTAACAGTTATTTTTCAATAACCAGTTACTGTTTAAGGGCATGCATTCTAGCAGTAGCCATTTGAAATTTCTCTCCTTTCAGCATGAGATCCTCAGTTTCTATTCTAGATGCAAATAGAAATCACACTACATGTTTTTTTTAAATTGTACTTCAATTTTTAAAATTTAATTTTATTCAATAAATATGAAATTGTTGTTATTATATGAAATAGAAATGGTATTATAAAAGTAGAGAAAAAAATAGCCAGAAGAGAAATGAATAAAAGTGTTTAATTTATTATTTTAATAAACAGTCTCAAAATGAAACCAACAACAATTTATAGTAAAATGACAATACTAAAAATAGAAGCCATAAATAAATGGCAAGGTGTGAGAATGATTTAATTAAAAACTAATATTATGTTATTAATACCAGTCGAATAATGCCGTATAAATCATATATGAAGTATATAATTTATATGGATAAATATAGCATATTATAATATAACATAGTAAATTATATGGATAAATAATATATGAGAAGTTTAAGGTATTTATTTTATGTTTAAAAGTGATATAGAATAATAAATAAACATTCTGCGGTTGCTTTTGTTAAAAGTGAGGCTGGAAAACATCGGGGCTAAGTTAGTATGTGCTGATAAAGGGAAAATTGAGTTCTATTTCAAATGTCAACACTAGTATGTGCACCGGTTAAACATTAACTGGTTACTGAAAAGTAACTGTTAAAAGTAGCAAGCGACCTCTTCGCAATACCCAAAATAATATATAGAGTGGGATGTTGAGAGGGATCAATCATAAAAAATTAGGCAATGTTTGATATTAGCAAACATATTTTCATTTTTTTTTTTTTCCAATGCTTCGATCATATTGATGGCCATCATCTTGGTTAAAACAAAAAATAGTCGAATACAGAAATAAAAAAGAGAAAAGGAAAACAAAAAAATAAATTAATAATAAAATAAATTCATAATATATTATAAATTATAAAATATTAGGCTATTTTTTGTTTTAGTTCTGATGGTGGCCAATGTTGGCAAAAAAATTAAAATATGTTTTTTAATATCAAACATTGCCTAATTTTTTATGACTGATCCCTCTCAACGTCCAACTCTATATAATATTCATGCAGCCATTAAATATAGCTCTTCAATTAATATAAAATGGATTCTTTTAAAATAAATGAAATGACGATGAAGCTAAACACACAGTAAAAACAGAATCAGATATTAAACGAACATATTAAAAAATGTCAGTGTCAGTATCACTACCGCTCATGAGGTGTCTTGGGTTCAGTACTTCAGTATGGATATACTGATTCTTGGCGTGCAGTTGTGCAAGAAGGTAAGATTTGGTCAGAATCCCATTTAAGTCCCATGTTTCCCCCCCCCCCCCCCCATTTAAAGTTATTCATATTATAGAGACTGGGTATACCCAAGTTGGGTCTCCTGATCCCTGGGTTGGAATGAACATGTTATAAGAAGATTTAGAATTCACACTTCACAAAACATTTAAACGAAAACAACTATAAACTTAGCAAAGACTTGGAAGTGAGACTAGTACATCATGTGAGAAATTAAAATTAAATGAATCATTTTGAATACAACACAAATTCATAATAAATGTAACACAAACTAAATATTTTCAACCGTTTTATTATAATTTTTTTTTTTTTTTTTCATTCAGAAGCAAGGATGGTTATTGTAAGAAAAATATTGATATTTCTATCACATTACAAAGGTATTACTGTTTATTTTATCATTTTAGTTAATGTAAGCAGTTAGGTAATTACATTGAACCACTGCCCCACGAAATTCATCAAACCTGTAGATTCCAATGCTTACTTCGAGTTTATGGATAGCTCTTGCTGTAAATTTACCTGTAAACTTCTATTTCTCTAGTTTAATTAACTTTGATGTTTAATGTGTTATATTTATGTTTTCTTATTTTCTATTCTCAAATGTAAGACATAACAGAAGTTAACATCACTTTCAACATGGATTTAGTTGTATTAAATATTGATATTTTCTTATTTCTACTTCTCTATTGTCAGAAAGTATAACATTACTTTCTACATGATTCAGTGTTTAATATATATTTTTACTATGTTATATCATTGTTCAGTAGAATGACTGGTAATTTAAATAGATAAAATACACTGTGAAAATAATCACACTAAATAGAAGTCTGTGGGAAATAAACATGTAGCACATATATTGAAATATAATAGAAGTCTGCCCAAAAGACTTAAAGAATTGATTAAATCTCCTTCAGCATAAAATGTTATTAAATTATAGAAATACACTTATTTTGGCAAAACTCCTCTTTATTATTCTTCAAACAAGTAACATGTTTCGGGACTTTTGTCCCATCCTCAGACTGAAAACAGTATTTCATATAATACACTACTATTCTATTAAAATATCAATCAATACACTCAGAGATTAATTTACCCAAAATATTATTATAAGATTATTATTTTTACCTTTAACAGTATTTCTTTATGGTGTTATCACACCGTGTCTGTCCTTTCACATATCTAAAATAACAATACTACTACCTAATGGGTACAAGGGTCAATCTCAAACTATTGTTTATAGTCCATAGTTGGTCAATCTATAATGTTAATTTATTAATTACTC
Source organism: Euschistus heros (assembly GCA_003667255.2). Classification (NCBI taxonomy): domain Eukaryota; kingdom Metazoa; phylum Arthropoda; class Insecta; order Hemiptera; family Pentatomidae; genus Euschistus; species Euschistus heros. The sequence continues at coordinate 88,182 of RCWM02000207.1, read as the reverse complement.
CTGCATACACTCCTCCTATTTTAATCTGTGTCTGTTTTGTAGTTAACAGTATTATTATTGTTTTATTGATGTAGATTGCCTCTTTTATTTTTCTACTATGTGTTCTGCTTTCATGTTGAAGTATTTTTACTTTTTCAAATTAAATCTGTGGTTTAGTTTTTGTGCATGTTCTGCCTTAGCATGTAGCATAATACTGTTAACTACAAAACAGACACGATAAAATAGGAGCAGTGTATGCAGGAGTAATTAATAAATTAACTTATAGATTGACCAACTATGGACTATAAACAATAGTTTGAGATTGACCCTTGTACCCATTAGGTAGTAGTATTGTTATTTTAGATATGTGAAAGGACAGACACGGTGTGATAACACCATAAAGAAATACTGTTAAAGGTAAAATTATAATAATATGTTATAGACAAATTAATCTTTGAGTGTATTGATTGATATTTTAACAGAATAGTAGTGTAATTATATGAAATACTGTTTTCAGTCTGAGGATGGGACAGAAGTCCCGAAACATGTTACTTGTTTGAAGAAATAAAGAGGAGTTTTGCCAAAATAAGTGTATTTCTATAATTGTTGGCTCCTTAATTGAAGAATTGTTATTAAATTATGTTATTTCCTCTTCCTTAATTTAAAAAATTTTCATTGAACGTATTGTTTGAATATGCTATAAATCTAACACGAATTAGTCAACTCATAAACAACAGAACACATTAACAACAAGCAACCATTACCAGTCTTTCCCAACTGTCCTCCTGTCTCTAACATTAAAACTTTCCTTTATTTAAACCAATTGTATAAGGTTTTGTTACTTTTTTAAAAAAAATATAGTTGTACATTGTATTTTAATAATATGTATAACACGTAGATAACAAATACTTGAAAGAAGAAATATTGATATAAAAATATAAGGACTGTAAAGGAAAAATATCGATTTTTCAATTTATCTGGTATCGATCCCTATCACTATTCAGAAGAGAAAAAAACAGTTTACCAGTGAGCTTCTACCTTTTATCGCCTTATTTTTTCAGTTCTTATTTGGTGCTGTAACATGTAAGAGTTACTTTATTCTCCTACCCATTTGAGCCAAGTGAGTACAAACATTCATTTGATTATTTCTCTTAAATTTATACATTAATGTGGCAAATGTAATTACATCAAAGCGTTGATGTTTTGATTGTTTTAAAAATATGGCTATCTAACATTGGAGACTAGTTTTTAGCTGTAAATAATAGAATTATTTATTATTGCCACTTAATAAGAGAAGTGAGAAATCATTCATAAATTCTTTATTAGATTGATCCTTCCGAACTATATCATACTTGATCTGATCAAGGTGATTGAACATTCCCCACTAATAATTTGTCACATAAACTTTAAATCCATATTACTATATAAAAAGACAAGCTATTTTTCGTTTATGATAATTGGCCTCGAAATATACTGAACCAACGTATCAAATTTTAACTATATCATCTTCATAGGTCTTGGAAGTTTGAGCATTTATGAAATTTACTAATTTTTATTAAAAATACAATAAAGATGTGGATTCCAGTGAAGTTTAAAAATTGACTAATAGGTGGCGAGTGCCATTCTTCAAGGGAGGTTACAAAGGTACCGTGTTACATAGAACTTGAAGTTCATTATAAAGTTTACTTATTTTCAATTATATTGTTATTAAAAGAGATAGATATATGGTACAACATGTGGAGTTTGAAAATCGAGCGGAGAGGAAGAAATTCAATTAGTTTGGTGTTTCGATTATATCTCGATAAAGCTTGACTCTGGAAAATAATTTCAATGTTTCAAATGTTTCAAATAAACATAAAAGTTAATTAAATTTTCTATAAAATTGATTTTATATAAATATGTCGTAATTCTAACCGTTTACGAGATATTAATTATTGAAAATCGGTGATTTTCGGAAAAAAACAAATGTAACCTCACTTTTTGTCAAACTTTTGCTGCTAGTACCTTCCACAATCATTTCTCGGAAAAAAAAATTAGTATCAAAATTGTAGAGGACTAAATTTACTTTAATTTCATTTATACGTTTCTGGTATTTGCTTCAAATGTTTAACAAAATGTGAGGTAAACATTTTTTTTATTTCTAAAATTATGTACTATTAATAACGTATTGAAAATCGTTGGAAGTTCGATAAATATGTGTGTATTAAAGTTTATAGGAAATTTAATTATTTTTAATTTTGACCGGCAGTATATTTTTCTAGAGTCCACCGTTTTCGAGATTTAATCGAAAAAAAAAAAAAAATGGGACCTTCTCTTTTCCCCCCAACCGTTAACCCCTTTTCCTGGCAAAAACATAAATATTGGGATTTTTTTGAAAATCACTTGAAAACACCGATGTTTGGCCTTCACACATACTGAAACGATTATCCAATACGGCCAAAACTAGTTTTAATTACTTTTATGGCCATTTATAATAAATGGGAACTGTAGTTCCCATTGCCAGGTAGCCGTATAGGAAAATTAGGAAGGTTAAACAATTAAAAATCATTAATTTATATATTATATTAAAAATAAATATCTCTTGTTTTCTGAGATTTTGTCACCCTACTTCTAGGAAATCACAGCATATATATATATATATAAAAAAAAAAAAAAAAAAAAATCAGTCTTTCAAAATCGCATTAGTTGTTATCACTATGACATCAACTCGAATGCCACATTAACTTAAACAAAACATTTTAAAAAATAAGAAACTAAAAGTCTTAAATTAAAAAAAATAAAACTTCTTATGAAACTAAAAAATACTAGAAGGACGACTCTTTACGTAAATGAAAGAAAAGAGATGGCTATTGTTTACTTGGCACTAGTGGTACTGGAGGTGGTATGGTACTGTAGGAAACAATTTCTTTTAGGAACGAGACATAATCTTTTATCACATTTTGAGCAGATGAAAACCGTTTTATTGATTTGACTCAGGCGACTTCTTCCTTTTCCTGTGAACTTCAGAAAATGATCACCACCTCTTGACGTGTCATCCAAATTACAGCAGGCTATTTGGTTGATGTTTGCGAACGAAGCGCGACGAGGTTCTAATCTAGGATACAGCCACAACTGCAGCTCAGATGAGCTGTTGGGCGACGTCGGATTTAAATTCTTAGAGGGATAGTTCACGTCCATCAGTACTTGTTTTGAATTCTCTTTTTTTCCAGCTAGTGTTTCAGTAACATTCTTTCTTTCTCTATTTTTTTTTTTTTTTTCTGTTCTTTGGTTCGACCCATTCCTAAATTTTCTCCTTCATTTTGCTCAAATCCCCCTAAGGCGAATCCACTCTGTTCCGGGAGTTTAGATGCATCTTCTATTGGCGACTTATCTCTGTTTTCAAATTTTTGACCCGTCCTCAATCGCCTTTCATTGATTCTTTGCTTCTTCTTCTATAAATTGTTTTCTACCTCCTTTTCACTTCCATTCCTTTTATTTCTCGCAGGTTTTTTATGTCCCTCCTGTACAATAACCAAGCGTTGTTGGTGCAAATGTCTAGCATTTGAGCAAATATTGGTAAGTACCACCGGTGGGGTCTGAGAGGAGTACGATAAAATGCAATGAGCATGTCCGATATGTCTACTCCTCCCATGTGAGCATTATATTCTTTGATAAATTGCAGACATTTAAGCTGTAATATGAAATAATACATTATTCAGCGGTATAATAATAAAATAATAGTACAATAGTAGCTAATTTGTTTAAGTAATTAATGAATAATTAATTAAAAGTATAATTTTAGTTAATTTAGTTAGATATAATTTTTTTTTTATTTTTTATTTTAGTCAAAATGTTAACTTTTTTGGAATATTGGTATCCAGCAAGGGGAACTGAGGTTCCCCTAGTAGGTATACTGGTAACCTGGCAAGGGGAACTGAGGTTCCTCTAGTAGATGTACTGGTATCCTGGCACGGGGAACTGAGGTTCCCATTTTAATTTCTTCGATTATAAAAGTGTGAATGGAAATTTCGACTATTTTTTAATTGTTTCCGTTAGAAAACAACTCAATCTATAAGAATCAACAGATCACAGTTCTGAGAAACAAAGAATAATTAATAAAAAATGGTTGTAAACATACTTGACTTGCCAAGCCAACGATGTCTATCAGCCAAACCGGACTTTGCCACAAATATCGTCGAATAGTTAAGCTCATCGCGTTCCGCCCACCTTGCAAGTCTGGCTACGTGAAGAGAAGGGTTTCCTTAAAAGGACAACACTGTTTGCGAGACCCCCATCCAGCTAGTTACTTTATAAATATTGACCAAAGTTGATGGGAACTGTAGTTATCATTGCCAGGATAAGGGTTAACTCACCCTCCAGGGGCGTGGACTTTTAGTATGTTAACCTTCTACCAACGAAGCCATGAAGTTAAACATTTTCGCATATTCCATTCAATCTAAACCTCTCATTTCAGCGCTCATTGACTGGACTATTATGTGAATGGGCGAAGTCGTGGTGGGCTATGTTGTCTTTGAATAAAAAATAATAAAATGATTTTATGTTTAATCTAAATATTCTCGAATTAATCTTCGAAATGATATGCAATTAATTTATATAACTCACAGTGAATATAGATTGTTTTTAGGTTATCTTCGAGCATTCATTTGATTGGTAAGCTGATCTTCGACTTAGCATCTTAGTTATATTGGGTTAAAATAATGAAATAAGTATTTTTAAAAATATATTTATTAATGCTCTTATTGATAGTAATAATAAATTAATGAAAAATAAATATTTATAAATAATATACAAATAAAATATAGTCACAAGGAGTTGAAGTCAATTACGTCATTCGATTCCTGAGCATATTAGGAACTTGGAGCTGTATCCAACCCCTGTCAGTGTGTGTCATGTTTCATAGTAGTAATTACTGGTAAGTAGGTTTATAAGTTAATGTAAACAAGTCTTAATATAATACAAATAAATAACAAATATTACAATAAATAATATCAGTCGCAGTGGATGCAGGTTTTTGTGTTGGCTATTTTACGACTGCTTTGGGACTTGTGCGGCGTAGGCCATCTCCTGGGCGGCCGAGAGGTCTAAGCTCCTTCCGTATCCTCCGTGTTCGTAGCCGCCGTCGCCGTATTCGTGGCTGGTGGAGTACTGGTGAGAGTGGGATACGATCGGCTGCTTCACGATCTCGTAGGTGGTCTTCTCTCCGCCACCGCTAAGAGCTTCTTGAGTGCGATGACTCCCGCGAGGACTAAAGGCCATCTTGGATACGATGAGAGCTTTACCAGCGAGGAGAGCCAATCCCTTCATTGCCATTGCCAACATGCTGCCCTTGAGCATCAAGGCCATCAGGAGTGCTGGCAGCATCTTTTTGTTCTTCCTTCCACGTCCTGTGACCAAGAAATCATAATTATTCTATGTTGATACTTATAAATCTATCTTAAAATCTAATTATAAGTACTTTATAAGAGGCTAGTTCTTGGGTCTACAACGATTGATTAATCTTAGACTTTCTTCCCAGGTTCCTCCTTCGTGAACCTACGACCTCTTGTCCTACAGTAACCTTTCATAACATTCCTCCCATTCTTATCCACTAGTTTACAAACTTGCTCCATACACGATTACCGATACCCTCTTAGACGTCTGTAAAGAAGATGACCAAGAGACCTTCTAACGTAGATTTTATATTGCACGTGAAAATTTCTCTCAAGGAAGTATCCTAGGTCCAATCCTCTACACGGTGTATACAGCTGACATTACGTCGCATCCTAGCACCATCCTCACCACATATGCTGATGACACTTGTGTGTTATCAGTAAACAATGATCCCTTTATTGCTTCCCAGACACTCCAATCCCATGTCATGAACCTTTCAAGAATGGTGTCAAAAATGGAGAATCAAAATAAATCCCATTATATAACATTTACCCTTCGTCGTAAACCTACGACTTCCCGTCTTAGAGTATGGTGTATCCTTTCACAATATTCCACTAATTCTGTTAAACAGATCTACCTCCTAAAACGTTTAAATCCACTTACAAGACAACAAAGACCATAAACCGCATTTTCGATTTCTTCAATATTGACTAAACAAATTCTTTAAGATGCCGATTAATTACAAAAGACTCATTTACACGACAGTAAGTAGACTTATTTGGACATATAGACTTGAAATCTGGGGCTCCACTAAAGAATCTAATTCATACCGTATCCAATCCTCGCAATCAAAAATCCTTTAAAAAATCCTTAATGGTCCCTACGATGTCTCAAATAAACTTATCCATAAAGACCTCAATGTTCCATATGTTGCTGATTTAGCCCAAAACAGATACCTATCCTTTCATAGTAAACTCCATAAACATTCAAATCCACTAGTTTCTCAACTTGCTTCCCATTCTATTCTTGAAAACCTTCAGAGGCCTTAAAAATGAGTGTAGTTTCTGATTGTTTCATGCTAAAATATAACTTATACTAGATGGAAAATAGTTGGCTTATTTATTTCGAATACAGTATTTCGAATCGATTGATGAGAAACATGGATATGATAAAATTTCGTTTAATAAAAAAATAAATAAACAAATAAAAAAAAAAAATCTGTAATAACAAACGACTATTACTTTTCAGAAACAAGTCTCATCTTTGGGGAAAGTTAAGAGGAAAGATATTAAACATTTCCTATTGTTTCAATTAGAACTGAAACGATAATAAAAAAAGAAGCACGCTTGTTATAGTTTCTCTTTTGTTTTTCCTTGACTACTCTTCTTGAGAACTTAGCTGTATAATCAACTAATGACAAGATAAGACGATATGGAAATGAGAATGATGTTTTTTTTCCCACCTGCTCTTTCCCAAGATGGCTAGCACGCATGTTCGCCATTGAAGGCTGGAGATGTGTCCATTCCCAGGCGGATGGTTCTAGTTTCCAGCGGTTGTCACTTATCTCAAGCGACGCACTTTTCTCATCGCTATTGTCACAATACGTGACCGTTCAAGAGCTCTGACACATACAATCGATTTCAACCCATCGATAAGATCGAGTTGAATAGAGATCAACTTGAACAATATTATTACTTTCTATGAAGATGCTCTCTTTATAACAACTTTCTTTTTTAGTAATTGTTAGTTTTTTTTTTTTTTTTTTTTTTTTTGTAGTGACCTCTAGCGGCTTTTTTTTTGAAAATAGAGAATGAATAGCTATTATATTCTTTAAAAGTTTTTTTTTTTAAAGGCCTCATTCATCACGCCATCTCGAACGATTCGTTCAATTTTTTAGTTATTTGCATTATTGTCAGAGAAAGTTATGATAAACCCGAATCTTTTCTTATGATTTTTTTTTTTGTTTTACTTTCACTGCCCTCGCGTTTCCCGATTCAAATTAGTATTCGTGGTCTTTCGTAACCTCAGTTTTTATTTTATATTTTTCATTAAAAACTAATCTAATGAGGTTATTAAAATGAATAAATATTTTAAAAAAAAATTAATTAAAATTTTTTTTTTTCTACATTAATAATTTTTTGAGTCGTTAAAACTGTTGTACAATAACAAATGCCTTTTGCATGTAGTTTCTTTGGATTCCATTATGATTGGTTAAAAATTTTTAATCGTTGCTAGGTTACCGATATAACATTGTCATGAAGAAGTGGGTAAGAAAAACTAAATGAAAATGAGTTAACTATTAACCTTTAAACTTTTAAAATCTGCGTTGTGAAAAATTGGTCAAGTTGTACGTTTTAATAAATCCTTAAAGTATCTTTTTAAATTTTGGCCCAAATAATATTTGTAGAGTAATTACAAGATTTGGAAAATTATCAAAAATAACAAACTGAATAGCGCACGACTTAGACTTATCGATTTCTTCACGGCAGCTAGGGATTTGTTATGAATAAAAAATAAAATATTCCTTTCACATAAAAAAAAACAAACAAAAAAAAAAAAAAAAATTCTTTCCTGCAGTTTGTTGTCAGAATCGAAAAACAAATAAAATGCCTTTACAATCTTGTTATGTATCAAATCGATGTAAAGTATTGTGTCATTATTTTTCTCTATCGATTAGGAAGTAGCAGATTAGTTACAAGTGAATATCCTTAAGTAAAATATATGTCCATGCCAAAAAAAACAAAGAGGTCCTTGATCCTGGAAAGAAAGTGAAAGGGATCCGCAAAGCTGGCATTGAACTCGACCGGAGCTAACAACCTGTCCAGCGATCTCCTTGTCTATATTTATCACGAACGGGTCGTTCGCGATCTATATATATAGTTACACTTGTTTATTTTTACAAAAGATAATTTAACTTTAAAAGATATTGTTGTTAAACTGAACCAATATTTAGTTCGTATCAAATGACGGACTTGTTATTATTAAAATCGAATTAATTAATTCAAATATTATTTTAAATTAATTGAAGAAAAAAGTGAACAGAAGACTCATTAGGGTTAGAACAACGGGCATTGGCTCACTTCTAAACTTTGTATGAAATATAACCTACATTGAAGTGTTAAATTCTTCATTCTCAAACACATCGAGTGTTGTTTTCCTAGGTTTGAATGTTTTTCTTTTGTTTTTAAATTGAAGAAAAACCTATGAATACTGTTCATATTTATTTATCGCGTATTATTCTGCAAATGTTTCCTGATTTAACGATGATATATTAAAATAAATGACAAAAAAATAATTTGCTTTAGGGACTTAAACGAGAAGAAACTTTTCGTCGTTTTCGGCTACTTCAACATTTACCAGACAAACTTTCAAAGCTCCCATTAATTACAAAAGACTTATTTACATGAGAATATTTAAACCTATTTGGTATGTACGGAATTGAGCTTTGGGGCTGATCTAAATTTCCAATTCTTCTCGCATCCAATCCTTACCAACCGAAATCCTCAATGTTCCTTATAATGTCACGATTATAATATATATACATAACAATCTAAATGCTCAATATATTACAAATTTGGCCCAAAAAAGAGTCCCGTCCTTTCAACACGAATAACCTCCAAGCCGAAAAGAAGATGGTCTGGGGACTTTTCTACGTCGAAAATTTATTTTTGTGCTTAAAATTTATTGACATATTCATTGTAATCATTTTACCACAAATTTACTCATTGTATATATATTGTATCCATTTGTAAGTATCAATAAAATATAAAAAAATAAAAATCTCTTTTCGGGAATGACTTTAATGTAAATAATTTCTGGTCCCAATATAAGACTCGACTCTTCCTCATGTAAATGACATTTCCAAGGTTCCTTCCAGTACAGGGTAATTTCCACACTCTACATACTCTGGAACCAGCAGGTCTAAATCTTCTGACCTATATCTCCCCTAAGCAGAACTTCAACAAGAAATCCTTTTTAATACGTTTTAAAAAGTGAAAATATTTGATAAAATCCAAGAAATGGAGTCATTTCTACAAGGAAATTTTAAGATGAAATAAAAGAATCGGCATAAGTTTCCAGGAATTTAAAATTTTATAGTAATTCAGGTTTCTGAAATGATGAAACAGTACTCATGCTTGAAGGCTCATAGGAAACTTACCTTCTTCGTCGACTCCTTCCCAGATGGCCTCTCTGACGAACTCCGGTAGGCGGAACTGGACGGAGTGGGACTCCAAGAAAGCTGTCACCCTGTCCCAGAGGAGGTCATCCACCTTCCTGGGTTCGATCTCGTTGGGAAGAGGGTCCAAGTCGTTTTTGAGGCTCCTTTCTGACTCTGGTCGTTTCACCAAAGAAATACCTGTAACCAGGAGAACGTATAGTAGAAGGAAGGTTAATTTTTTGTTCTATCTGTACCTCAGAATCAGAAAAGCGTCACACTAGGCTAACTTTTCAGGAGACTAACGTAAGTGGACTTACGTTTGTCTGGCTCAACCAAAGGGAAGGACTTACGTTCTTACAACCCTTAGAAAATAGTAAAGGTGATTTTTCAAGGGACTTAAGTAGTTATGGTTTAATGTTATGTAAAATTAATACATAAAATGGTGCAATAATCTGAAAATTATAAAATTTGGACTTACGCTCTTCTGGTTCTGAGGTACAGATACTACAAGTAATGGTTTGAAACACAATTATAAATATAGCATTTCTTAATTCATATCTATCATACTTTTAATAGAAATTAACAGCTTCTAGAACTAACTCTTAATCTATAATAGATGCCTCTTCTCGGCCAGAAAAACCCGTATTTCCTGATTAGAACCCAAAACCTTCTGTACCAGGCGTGCTGAGGTCCTAGCACCAACGCATTCGGCAAACGAGTCTAACTTTCATATCTTTTATATTTTAATGAAGTACCGCTGAATATATTGTTGAACGGATACGCCATCTTGGATTTTACCTCGATTAGAGACTAAAATGGCACCCTAATACGAGGTTGAAAAGAAAACTGCTCGTCTGTTTCGACCAATCCGAGACGTCGTTCTAATCTCCTGATTCACTTCAAAAGACTCACCTTCCTGATCATTATCAGGGCTATTTTCGATTCAAGACATATAAGTATTTGTCTGATGGTTTCAACAAGTCATCAAATTCTTCCCGCACCAAACCTCTCCAATCCAAAATCGTCAATACTTCTTACTTTATCACAAACGAACATATCCATGAAGATCATACTGTACCATATGTTGCTGATTTGGCAACAACCAAATACCTATCCTCTCAGAATAACCTGCATACCAAATCCACTTGTATCTCAACTTGCCTCTCATTCAATTACCGATAGCGCACCGAAGAGTTTCAAAAAAATCTCGGGTTCAATAAAGAATTTTTTTTCATGTCATTATATTTTTAACTCAATTTTTTTTTTTGTATAGATACTGTTGTAAACATCAAAATTGTTTTATTTCTCTGTATGAATACGTGACCGTAAAGAATTGTGCCCATTCGTTCATAAGCCGAAGTGGACATAAGACACGTCTAGAAAGTTGATGTGGTCGAAGCAGAACCCACTTACCAACGTGTGCAAGGAAGGTCATATTCTTTGGAGCGTGAACGGCTCGCTCTACGAACCACGGCTATATCTGCAATTAATAACATGTTCCACGCTCATGGAGGCAGTGCACTTCGCCAATATACTCTGCTTTCTAGATCAAATATGCAATATAATTACACTAATTGGGCAATAATTAAGTCACGGTATAGATATGATTTAGAAGATATTAAAGTTAGTTTTAAAAATGACAATGGTTTTTAATGATAAAGAGTCAAAAGTCACCCTCAATACTTTCTGCCAACATGTTGATAGCTTTTATATACGTTGATCTTTTATATCAACACTGAATCAATTTTTGATATGGGAATGTCCATTGGCGGGCGTCTATAGTTTTTGTTTTGTAACGTAAAGCGTCGCTATGGCGACCCGTTTTCAGCGTAAAGCGTTGCCATAGCGACTCTTTGTAACGGTTTTTGTCACTCTCAAAAATTTAACCTTCGACACACTCTAGGTCGGTTAGTGTTGCTCGAATCGATAATTTGCCGAAAGAATTTCTACTTAGAAATTTGATGGAGAATATTTGGTGTTGTATAACATTTGTCGCTAAGACCTGCCCTTTTGGAGCCATAATAGTTTGAATATAAAAAGTCACGTTTTGCCTACATTTTTGAAGATATTTAAAGGATTATAAATAAATAATAAATATTATTTATATGATTATATATAATCGGCCAAGTGAGAAGCAGGGGAAGGCAGTACATGAGGTGGAGGGATTAAATTACCCGAAGAGTGGGAAACTAACTGAATGAAAGTAGCCAGAGACAGAAACTGTTGGTTCAAAATTGTAAATAATCTATAGGAAGAAAAAAAAAGAAGTTTTGTTTTGTGTTTGTAGTTTTGTTTTTGTTTTTTGTGGTTTACAAAGAATATTGTATATTTTATTTTATATTTAACTAGCACCCCCAGTCACGGCTTCGCCCGCTCTAATAAGTAACGAACTTAGATAGGTTTAACTAATAACAGAAGTTTTTTTTTTAACAATAAAAATCTTATCATGCAGTTGAGAATTATTTTCTCACAATATTTCTAGATATTTTCACTCAAAGCTGTAACCCGGTATTATTGCAATGATTTACTCAAAAGCATTATTGGATATTCAATCCTTAAATCTAATCTATGAGTTGGTAATTTGGACAGAGACGTTTTAGGAAGAAACTCTGGCGGATAATGTACTGCATTATCAGTGCTTACAACCCTATCAATAGAGATATTCTCTATGTTACAATTTACTTTTTAATAATAATGTTGTTAATATTCTCTGCTATAGTATTTGTTGGTAATATTACTGCTCTTTCACACAACCAGTGGTACAATTTATTAAATAAACCTGAAACATTAAAATGAATTTGAAATCATTGAAATATTAGTCTTCAAACCTTCATCAAAAGCTATGGTTAGGTCACCCATTCTTTAAACACAATATCAAAAAATAATCGATATTTTGGTAAGGCAATAATGTTTAGTGCGGCAAAAATAATTTTATTGATTTCATTTGGTTGGATTTTAATTTCTATCTAACTGTAAAAGTTAATGACAGAGAGACAAACTTCTGCCACTTAACACTGTGAATTTAAATTATTATTATAGTAAACTATACTATTTAAAATCTTCCTAGAATTATGAAGATTTTGTTGTTAAAATTTGGTACAGAGGGGTTTAATAATTTTACCATTGCAAACTCTGTTGTAGAATGCCGCTAACCACTTATCGTTCGATTATTAAACATCCCTAGGATCCACACGTCACACTAAATATTTATAGCAATTTATTTTAATTAAGCCAATTTTATTATCAATTTCTAGCTCTATATAACATTGTATTGTATAACCAACAAAAATGGCTTGTCCTTTTATATAATAGTATAATATAGATTAATTTAGAACATATGTTTTTATTGCTAATTGTTTACAAACACCTGCACTAAAGTATTATTTATAAAAAATAAATTTTATTTTGATATTTACATACACCTAAAACCCCAACTCTGATTTAATTTTTTTTTTTTTTTTTTTTTTAAAAAACCTTCCCGGGGATATACCTAATAATTTCCCAAATTTTCACGGCGATTGGATGTACGGTTTTTGAATCTATCGAGTACAGACATACACACATTCATTTATATATATATACTAGCTTTCCCCGTAGCGACTTCGCCCGCTCTCATAATTAAAGAACTTTACTAATAGTTGATTAACGAAGAATAATTTGTTTATCTATAAAAGTCTTGTATTGAAGAATGCAATTGAGCATTGTTTCTTCAATATACTTAGCCCACTATGCACAGGTGCCACAGATATTATAAATATATAAAGGCAGAATCAATAAGAATTTATTTAACATAACTCCTATTTGTTTAACATTTGTAGCTACATGTTTCGGAGAAAATACTCCATCATCATCAGGCTTCTAAATTTAAAAAAAAAAATACATTAATCTATAAAATTACACCAATAGTTATTACCAACAGTACAACTATATTATTTTTAAGGGAAGTGAAAATAAAAAAATATGAAACCTATGATATACTTTCTCACATTTATTTTTAGATCTTGTATGTTTTATTGAATTAATTATACAAGCTGTCTCACTTTAGGGCATTAAGTATTATGGATGACAAAGAATCCATTCAAAAAAAATATGTATACTGAAATTTTATCACTTAAATTGATACAACAAATCAAAATATATAAAACACCAAATCCATGTACAAATTAATGTTCTTAAGTTCTGTAACACTTTTACACATTAGATAAGAGGAAATTAGAAAACATGAATTGATAAAACACTTAATCCTTTATGAAAATCATTTTGTTAAGTTCTGTTTCACCTAATTTTACCATTGCAAACTCTGTTGCAAAATGGTGCTAACAACTTATCGTTCGATTATTAAACATCCCTGGGATCCACACGTCACACTAAATATTTATAGCTTTTTTTTTATAACAATTTATTTGAATTAAACCAATTTTATTATCAATTTCTAGCTCTACATAACACTGTACCGCTATAATCTCTCTTAAATGGCACTCGCCACATATCGGTCAATTTTCAAAATTTACTGCGTACCACATTTTTATCTCTTTTTAGCAACAATTTAATTGATAATACGTAAATTTTCTTATTGCTAAACCTTCTTTCAACTAAGAAGATGATGTAGTTTAGATTTGGTAAAGATTGGTTCAGTATTTTTTGTGGTTAGTTTTGTTTTATAAAAGTAAATTCTATGAGTAAAAATTTAATTATTCAATTTATTCATGGTTAAACTCTTAACAAATATTACTAATTAAATGTTATTTTAATAACATACCTAAATATAAACCTGAAACATCAAAATGAATTTGAAATCGTTTTACGGAATTTTATTCTTCTTAAAACCTTCCTAAAAAACTAAGGAGATATAGATTAATTTAGAACATATGTTTTATTGGTAATTGTTTAATAACACCTGCACTAAAGTAATATTTATAAAAAATAAAAATTATTTTGATATTTTTGGGATATTTCTTGAACCCCAACTCTGATTTTAATAAAAATTTACAAAAACCTTCCCGGGGATATACTTAATAACTTCCCAATTTTCACGGCGATTGGATGTATGGTTTTTGAATCTATCGAGAACAGACAGACACACACACATTCATTTTTATATATATAGATATATATATAGATTCAGTTTCTATTCTGTAAAATTATTTTGGAGCTGAACTCCATTTTACCTCCTAAGGGAGAGGCTATTGTCATAAAAAATGATGCCAAGAAAGCGTTATTATTATTATTATTAAATAATTTAAAGATACAAGTTTTGGGTCTCTTTTGACACACTAGCTTTATTTGTGTTGCTCGGATCGAAAATTTTCCAACATTTTCCTCATCATCAGCAGTGGATACAAAAGCAGTAAATTATAGATATCCATCTATTGTTTCTCCCAGTCAGGGAGAAATTGAGTTTTTTCTAAGTTTTTTATTCTACTCATAAATTGCATATGCATCCGAATAATAGGTGCATTAAGTGAAAAAATATCTAAAGGATGACAAGCACTTTCTGGTTTTCTTCCAGTACTCGGAGGAAAGCTGAAGATTTCCAAGAAAAGAAGTTTTTACCCAGATCCTGAGGAAAATCTCTTGGGCTATTGAATAAGATACGTTCTCAACTTGGAAAGTCCTTTTCTGTTCATCCTTTTTTTTTTTTTTTTTTTTAATAATGCTTTTTCAAGTCATCTTCAGACGTTGCGGTAAAAAGCTATTTTAGAATAAGATCTTCATATTCAAGACTACTTCAACATTTACTAGACAAACGTTCAAAGCTTCCAATATATTACAAAAGACTCATCTACATGACTGTGATTAGACCTATTTAGAAATATCGAGTTGAGCTTTGGAGCTCAACTAAACCTTCTAATTCTTCCCCTATCCAATCCTTACAATCCAAAATCCTTCGAAAAATCCTCAATGCTCCTTATTTTGTGACCAATAAACTTATCCATAAAGACCTTAATGTTCCATATGTTGCTGATTTAGCCCAAACCAGATATGCATCCTTCCATAGTAAGCTCCATAACCACTCTAATCCACTAGTCTCCCAACTTGCTTCCCTCTCCATTCCCGATAATCCTACGAGGCGTCTGAAAAGAAGATGGCCTAGAGACCTTTTAGTGTAGATCTTATTGAAGTGCTACTGATGAGTAGTTCTTCACAAGTTAATTACATGCCATTGTATTTACTATCAACACATTTACCTAATGTATATTATTTTGTACAGTTGTAAATATCAATAAATGAGAAAAAAAATAAAAGAAAAAAGAATAAGATGCTCATAAGAAACCGAACATATTTATCAGTTCAAGGACATCTTCGCTTAAGGAAGCATTAGGGATCGGAGGAAGTGATAGCGGTACAGGACGGAAGTCGCACTTTCTTGTGCGACCAGGACGTACACTAATCAAGTCTCCTATTGCACTTACTTCAGAATCCTTATCGTATCGTTGTAATTTTGGTCTTCATGAGTTCGGAAGTTTCTTGAATTTCATAAGAGAATTTATTCAATATATAAATGAAGTAATAACATTAACCAAGTCTCGATCAACCGAGCCTTCTAATTTTTTTTTTTAAATAGCATTAAGGAGATTAATCATTATCATAATTTCTGTATTTTTTTATTTTTTTTTTTTTTGGGGGGGGGGGGGGTTTGATGGCCAAGACATATTTTATAGCCTGCTGAGGTTGATATTACGTGCAAACACCAAGTCAATACAATACTTGTACTGGAATTTTCGTTATTGATGAGTCACACTTATATTATTTATTTTCCTGTTGACCCTCTTGACGAAGATAGATTGAAGAACAATATTATTATTAACAGAAAGACTAAACTTTCTTCAAAAAAGTTGAGAAGTTAAGACTATATTCACTTAAAGTATGCCATAAGAAGAGCTGATGGTCAAATATCAGAGCTGGGTAAAATGGTAGCGCTGTCTCGAAGCTTCAATGGAGGGCTATCAAAATAATATAAAATTAACTTTTGCAAATTGTCAAATTTACTTATTGAAATTATTCTAAGAATGGAATTGCTCAGGTTTATTTAAGTAATAATAATTATCAACGTTAAGCTTAACTTTTACTAATTTAAGTTGTCTTCATCCTAATGATATTAAACCGTAGCGGAGCGGGGTACTTTCAGCTAGTTCTATATAAAACAGAAATCCGAGCACAAATCACATATGCTTCACCGGTGTGGAGGTTAACTTGCTCCACTAACTATAATAAATTGGAAAGGGTTCAAAACATTTGCAATTATCCTCGTTATACTAAATACTAACCATGCTCCACGACCTAAACTTACTCCCTCTAAAACAAGTATGTCTTCGAACAAACCAAAGAATACTTAAAAAAAAAAAAAAAAAAAAAAAAAAAAAAAAAAAAAAAAAAAAAAAAAAAAAAAAAAAAAAAAAAAAAAAAAAAAAAAAAAAAAAAAAAAAAAAAAAAAAAAAAAAATCAGAAAATTTCTTAGTAAAAGAAAAGAGTAACTATGATAAAAATTCCCTCTAAAGAACTAAACACGTACTCTTAACAGAAATCTCCCTACAAATCAGTAAAATGCTATGTATACATATAGTCATCATTTGTGTATGTTTGTTATTATATATTGATTATTTATATTTATTATTATTTTGTATTTAATTATTAATTTGTATTTAATTCTTATTCTATATTTTGTTTTATATTATATATTTATTTTTTCTTTCTTTACTTTTTTTTTATGTGGGTTTTTTCCCTTGTTTTTCCTACTGTTCACAGAGAATCTTTTAAGAATAAAACTATTTTCTGAACTATAAAACTATGTTAATAACGTGGAGGATTTTAGACCGGCACATGTATACTAAATGTTTTGTAATTGTAAATATGTCAATAAGGTCTTATTATTATTATATTAACGAGTATTAATTTTAATTAAAGTCAAACTGGAAATCATTACGCGGTTAAAAAAAAAATGAATCGGGTCAGACATTAGCTATCGATTTTGGGGTTGGTAAATAAACAAAATAAGAATGGAAAGTAATTCTAATTCAATCAGATATATCGATAATATCGAGTCGTAAAACTTAAAAAAAAAAAAAAAAAAAAAATATATATATATATTAATTGGAAGATGCTGTTTACACATAATTTAGCTAAAGGGAATTTTTGATTAGCCGAACCACCCCTGACATTATTAGTTACGATAATCGACGCTCTACTGTATATGTATATATATCAGATTGTGTCTCTGACACTTGGTATTACTAAAACTCTTTGAGTTCCCTATTCTTTCTTGATGTACGATATAAAAATTATCAGTGATCTCCAACTTATCGGATTAAACAAAATGGATTACTTACCATCGATGAGCGGGATGGAGTCTGCATGGATAGCCCTGTCTACCAACTTGACCGCCCTGGCTTTGAGGCAGGCGAACGGTTCTTCCTTGGACTCGCACTGCCTGTAGGCGGAGTAGAGGACACGGAATCCGGAGGACATCGCTTCTTCTCCGGCCCAGCAGGATGCCGTCACCACCAGGAGCACTGCCGCCGATCTGTTGAACAGAAGCATAACTCGACTTAGAGGAATGTCTGGAGCATTACATTTATATGATCAGTATTACATCAAACCTAAATGTGTAAGTTATTTAATTATGAATATCTTTTAAAAATTTTTAGATCCATAGTATTTTTTGACATGGAACATGTTTTACCGGTGAACTAGGTGGTTCACACGTGAGCTCCTTTTGACTTTGTTTCTCTATTAGTATTAGTATCTATTACTAAATTATAACAATTCTAGTACACAACTGAACTGTGGAATTTTCGGAAAAAAGGTAAGGGTTGAAAGGATTGGTATTTCCAATACTGGTATACCCAGGTACAGGTATAAGGGATTCCTGTATTCCTGTGTAATATATAAATGGATAAATAATTATATGATGTATATTAATATAAATGTATATTGGAATAACATGTGTTAAAATTTAGGAGGTCTGATTTTTTTGTTTATTGCGCGATTTTTAATAGCATATCCACCAGTAACTATGTAACTAGTTTTCTACTCCTCCATATTTTGTAATTATATGTAGTCAATTATTCTAACGCATGTTTTATATATTTATACCGTAGCTAACTTTATGTTTTGAAATAACTTGTATAACTTGTATAATTTTATTGTAACCTGTTTTTCACTCTAGGGTATGATTATGAGAACGATATAGTCTCGAAACGTCGCCAAAATAAGTTTATTTATTGTCTGAATTTCAAGAACCTGAATAAACGTATATATATATTGTAGAAAATTGTCTCAACAAAGTTTAATTTATCAAAAGATTACGAATTTAGATTAAAAAAGTCCATTATGTGCTTTCTGAACAAGTGTCGTAAATTCCCCAAACCTTATTTCTTTGTATTTACAAAGAGGTATTGATTATACAAACCATATATAATCGATACTACTACAAAGCTTTGATAATCGATTCAAGTGCCAATAACTGAAGACATAATTAGCATACCCTCCATCGGCCCACTGATCTAAATCCGATCAATGGAGTCTCCAGGCTACTCCTTCCAGCATAACGGTTGGGCTCACATCGCTCTCTCCAGAGGATTGTAGTTACCTTTAATACGTTATTTTGTAACATCTATATAAGTAACTGTTACATATTTTTAAATTAACAGATTTCCCACAAGTAAATAACAGGTATATTTGGGTAGCCATTTCTCAACAAGAGAGTTGTAACTTTTTTTTTGGATTTGCTCAGATTTTTTTTTACTTTTTATTTGTTTTCAAAGAGAACTCACATCGTTCTCTATGAAAAGGGAAGACATTCGAGCTTCCTTTAAGACAAATTTTTTTTTTTTTTTTTTTTTTTTTCCATTTATTGATTTTTACTACTGTACAACATAATATACAAGTAAATGCGTTGACAGTGAATACAATGGCATGTAAATAACTTGTGAAGGACTACTCACTAGTTCACACGTACATACACAACTCCTCAGCACATTCAATTTTTAGAAGAAAATTTGGAAATTATTTTTTGGATGAATATTTTATGGAAAAAAAAATCCTGTATTCGTCTCTAATATCTCTGGGTTATATATACTCCTTTATGTTAATTCAAGATATCATTAGTTTAACAATATGCCATATTTTTTAAACTTCCCCCCAAAATTAGGGCCACAGACAACTATAAAAAACCAATTACTGTTAATTTAAATTGCGACTTTATATGATAATAAAATTATTTTGGAATATTGCTGGGACAAAGTTATAATTTAATGAGAGGACGCGACTAATACAATGCTATGTCGGTCTGCAATGTCAGCTGACCAAATCACCTCTCATCTTGCTCATCATCCGGTGATGTGCATTTCCTTTGCGGGGAATGGAGGTAAAAAAAAAACGAAAAACCCTCATTACGTTTTCGATCTTCTTGAAGACAAATGATGTTCTAAACACGCCCTCGAAGTTGCATCAATTCCATCAAGTCATCGCATCCACCGGATACGTTTCCAAGAACATCAGAGGGTCGTTAGCAGTGAAAACTGCGGATAAAGGAGGTGGTGGAATGGCCTAATCGTTGGCTCGTCAGTCCGTCGTGGCGTTTTCCGCCACTTCGGGGTGTCAGGAATTTCGCTAACCTATCTGCAGGCCATTATCATCGAAGGGGGACTGTTTGCGCAGGGCAACGAGGTCGCACGTGAGCACTGACCGGGTGACAAAGACTTCGGGAGAGTGTTCTCCATGAAAGGTATCCATTGTGATCCGGTACAGTCATTTCCCTTTCAGTCTCTGGAGGCACGAAGGAGTTTCTTCTATATTATATACAGTTTACTTACAGTCGATATGCACGTCATCGTATAACAAGAACTGATAGCATATCGATTGTATCGAATCGAAAAAGTATCGAACTGTCAGAAGTTGAAAACAGCGACCGAAGATTCCATGATCCAAGGAGCGTGGCCAGTAACCGGATCAACGGATGTCGGATAATCGATTTGTGTTGGGTATTAAAAATGTTAGCTTCATCCCAATAAATAAAAATATTTTAAGATTTTTGATTATTTACTGGCTAACTCCGTAAGGGCTTTGTCCGCACTCATACACAAAGAACTTACAAGGGGACGTTTTTAGTTTTAACTCACAGATTTGAATGCTGATTTTTGTAGGGACCTATAATAGTGCAAAACTAGAGTTATAGCCGCCAATGGGCATTAGGAGCCGAGAAAAAAAAAAAAATATATGAAAATCACCTCTCAGTCATGATATTGAAATGATTCTTTCACGTTAAATTGTAGTTATGTATGCATTTTGACATAAAAATACTTTCGTCATGCTCAAAACACGACCTGGTTTCAGGGTGCTCAAAAACTCCGGAAAAAAAAAAAATTACAAAATTCCAATAAAATCCGCTGTAAATCAGTGGAGAATTTTTTTATTGGATAAACGACTTCAAATCTTGATTCAACGGTACCAAAAAACCTTATATGTAAAATTTAATCAAAATAAAAAAAAAAAAATGTTGTAACCCTTTCGAGGACGTTAACACTTTTGAAGTTGAGTCAACAACTTCTGACGCCCATAGCATTTGCTGTGTTCAACCGCTAAACATAATAAAGAATCAGCGTGCATTCATTTCTATATGTAATAAGATTGGGTTTACTCCAGAGTTTATTGGACAAAAACTGATTAGAAAAAAAAAATCCGAGGTCAACTATAACTTAAGATATCTCAATAAGGAGAAATCCTGCGACTTCCGCATTAGGACTAAACTATGCAGTTTTACGGCTTCCAGAAGCCCTTAAAATTTGGTTTCAATCGGTGGCGAAATCTGCGAGATAGCGCAAATTATTTACGTCATTCAACAAATTGACAGCCTTCTTCCTTTTAAAATCTTGTATCGAAGTATGGAATTTAGCATTATTTCTTCAATGATATTTTCAAGCATGGCAGTCATTTTTAACCTGGTTAAAACTTCATTGATTATTTTTAAGAATACTTAATAGCATAATTATGCATCCAATTAGGAAGAAATAATTTTATCGATTCATCTAGTTGGATTTTAATTTCTAACCATAAACTTTTATGACAGTATGGCAAACTTCTTTTCTAGCACTCAAGAATATTCATTTTAATCGTTATTATAGTAAAATTTATTATTATAAACCGTCCTAGAACTATGAAGATGTTAAAATTTGGTGTAGGTGGGTTTCATAGTGTTACCATTGCAAACTCTGTTGCATAATGGCCACATATCGGTCGATTTTTAAACTGCACTGGGATTCACATGTTGCTCCATAAATTTATAGCCTTTTTAATAACAATTGAATTGAAAATAAGTAAATTTTACCATTAATTTCTAGCTCTATATAACACCGTACTTTTGTAACCTCTATCGAATAGTGCTCGCCACCTATCGGCCGATTATTAAACTTCACTGCGCACCACATGTTTATTGCTTTGTTTAACAAGAAATTAATTGAAAATATGTAAATTTTATTATTGTTAAACCTTCCTTGGCCTATGAAGATGATGTGGTTAAATTTTGGTACAGATTGGTTCAGTAGTTTTCGCGGTTAGGGATCGCAAACAAAAATGGCTTGTCCTTTTATATAATAGTATAAATGTATGTATTATTATGTATAAAATTTTTTTATTTTTTAATGTACTACCTATCTGTTGTTCTTTATTT
This sequence comes from Euschistus heros, assembly GCA_003667255.2. Taxonomy (NCBI): domain Eukaryota; kingdom Metazoa; phylum Arthropoda; class Insecta; order Hemiptera; family Pentatomidae; genus Euschistus; species Euschistus heros. The sequence continues at coordinate 66,007 of RCWM02000207.1, read as the reverse complement.
CTCTATATCTGTTCATTAACTATATCCTTTTATATTTTATTGTAATTTTTTTTATCTTTAAAAAAATTGTTCTTTTTATCACTTTATATTTTTTAATTTTCATATAGTTTGTGTTTTAGTTTTATTTATATCTTTTAAAATTATTTCTTCGCCATATCTTTTGGGTTTTTCTTCCAACTTAACGAAGGTCTGCACTGTATGCCGAAACGTCGGCACAACAAATCAATACTATTTAATTGTGTTTCCTTGACTCACTACAATGAAATTGATAATGGGGCTTTGCAAACAATAATTCACAAACAAAAGACTATTGACAATCTTTCTCACGAAGTCATTTGAATCACTCAATAAAATCAGTGATTAGGTTTTATGAATGGATTGCCCATTCATTCACAGATCTCTTTAACCAGACTAAGAGTGACACAAAGTATTTTCCCTTTGATTCATAGCTTTGGAGATATTCAACATTTTTTTTTTTTTTTTAGTTCTCTAAGCGCATTATATCGTAGTTAAATTATAATAGTAAATTCAATATATCATCTATGAATATTGAAAGCAAGAGTTATTCAATGCTTGGTTCCTCTCTATGAGTTTTTCACCGAGTTTTCAATTAAAAAAATAATTAATGTTTTGAATAAGAAAAAAATATTTTTTGTGTATGTAAAACCGATTATATTTTCAACTTAAAGACTAGGAGTGTTTCAAGTAAACTATTTAAGTGCACAAATGTACGATTTTGTGAATGTGTAACATGAAGTTCCCGATGATTTTTCGGTAAAAAAAAAATTCTTCACAAGAATCTTTTCCTTAATTTATTCGTTATCTCTTTGTAATTGAAATAAAAATAAAATGTCTCTTTTTTAATGAGTTTCGATGAAATGCATACAACTTTATCCGAAAACTTTCAAGTCAAGACTAAAGCGACAAGAATCTACTCGTCGTTACAGACGACTTCAAAATTTACTAGAAAAACGATCAAAGCTCTCAATTCATTACAAAAGACTTATTTACATGACTGTGATTAGACCTATTTGGACTTACGGAGTTGAGCTTTGGGGCTCTACTAAACCATCCAATTCATCTCGTATCCAATCCTTACAATCCAAAATCCTTCGAAAAATCCTCAATGCTCCTTACTTTGTCTCAAACAAACCTATCCATAAAGATCTTATTGTTCCATATGTCGCTGAGTTTGGCCAAACCCGATACCTATCCTTTCATAGTAAGCTCCATAACCACTCAGATCCATTAGTTTCTCAACTTGCTTCCCACTCCATTCCCGAAAATCCTACGAGGCGTCTGAAAAGAAGATGTCCAAGAGATCTTCTAGTGTAAAATTTTTATTCTAGTGCTACTGATGAGTAGTTCTGTTCAAGTTTTGACATATTACTGTAATCTTTATCAGATTTACTTGATTTATATGTATTTTTACAGTTGTAAATTTCAATAAATTGATTAAAAAAAAAAAAAAATTTCGAGTAATCACAAAATTTTCGTACTATACACCAATCAGTGAGGAAAAAAAAAGTTCCGGACCTTTTGTATACTGATTAAATATTTTTCTATTTAAAAAAAAGATTTTTAAGTACTTATGGCGTCATGTTCTACATCTGGGTCTTTTACCTGAAGGTTTAACACTCATTATCTTTTTTTTATAATATGGTATTAAACTGTACATGGTTACTGTACCTGAACAATGTTTATCAAGTAAAGTTATCACAGTCCGCATCGTGGAGTCTTCTAAATTCTCCCGTATGTTCATCCTTTTTCGGATTAAATATTCTACGCAGTACTTTATTTTCGAAAAACATTAAGGCGTTGTTCTTCCTTTAGCGTAAGATGCCAAGTTGTGTATAAAAAACACTAGGCAGGATGACAATCTCGAAAATCCGAATTTTTAATTTCTTGTACCGTATAGGAACACTGAGTAGTTTTATGAGGAAACAATGAGCGTAACAATGGGCGGGAATGACTGGGTATCCTACCGGTTAACAAACCATTTTAGATAGACTAGGAACGTCGGGATTCGTTCTATGGGTCTACCACGAAATAGATTTTAACCCGCTCAGGTTGGATTCAAACACACAAACCTTCGCTTATTCGTTCATTCTGGAATTTATGATATGCTCAGATGCTTGCACGATTTCACTTATTTTGTTTATTTAATATGCTGTTTATTGCTTGGAAAATAACAAGCCCGTTCGATCTTTAATTTGCCTTCAGCCCTTCTTAAATAAAGCTTTCCAAGATACTGCAGACTTTAAATACATAGTATAGCCTACGCATTGAAATTTAATCCCTGATTTTTGTATATCGTCAAAATGGTCACCGTTTTTCTACTAACACTATTTTTAGTTTTATTGGGCTCAACTAAACCTTCCAATTCTTCCCGTATCCAATCCTTACAATCCAAAATCCTTCGAAAAATCCTAAATGCTCCTTACTTTGTTACAAATAAACTTATACATAAAGATCTTAATGTCCCAGCTGTTGCTGATTTAGCCCAAACCAGATACCTATCCTTCCATAGCAAGCTCCATAACCACACAAATCCACTAGTCCTTCAACTTGATTCCCATTATATTCCTGATAAACCTCCGAGGAGTCTGAAAAGAAGATGGCCTAGAGACCTTCTAGTGTAGAATTTTGTTTTTCTTAAGTGCTACTGATGAGTAGTTCTTTTCAAGTTTTGTCATGTTATTGTAATCATAATCAGCCCTTTTACTTGGTGTATATATTTTGTACAGTTGTAAATTTCAATAAATTAATTTAAAAAAAAAATAAAAACATACAAAAGTTTTATTGGTATTAATTACTAGACCAATTTCATTACTGGCTTTTATGAGCGTTGTTGTTTCTAATTTAAAATAGTTTTCTCACCTTCGCCCAACAGTACCAATCAGCAGTACTTGTATTTTATTCCCAAATTTTTCCGTACGCATTACCTTCCTAATGACGTATTCTAGTGCTAAGTTAAGTACAAGTAGAAAAAGAATATCTCCCAGTTTTAAACCAGAACATACCTTAAACTTTTCGGATTATGAACACTATTTAATGTTTCGGACAAAACAGTTTCTAACGATTGATCGAATCTTAATCATTTTTGAAATCGATGTAACGCTTATACACTACTCTAATTTCTTTTATAAAACTTGACGAAGGTATCACATTATTATTCATCACGGCCATAAACTATTTATTTGATTTAAAAATTTCTTTTCGTTATGAAAATATTTTTCATATATGCCATATGTTATTCCGATTATTATATCTATTTTTCATTATTTTCTGAACAAGAAGTGCCTATTCTTACTCACGGAATTAATATCGACTTTCTCATTCAGGATGGAATGGGTTGGTAACCTTTATGCATAATCCGTCTTCCATTCATATTTAGAGTACACAAGGTCTAATAAAAAATTTTACTATCAGAATTTTTCTTATGATAATTAATGGATTATAGGTGATAATATCACTATAAAATATCATATTGCTAACAATCATTCAAAGCAGCTTTTGCGCAAGAATGTTGAGGGTTAGAAAAAAAAATAATATAAAAATGTTTTTTAGAAAGTTTCGCAACACAAACCAGGAGAAAATAATGCTCGTGTTCTTTTTCTTTGAATACTTACCCGAATGACTTGCTCGTTATGAGAATAGCGCACTTGACAATAGCCAGTATGTACGATTATTTTTCATATACTAACGTATTTTTCGTTAACTTTGAAAGTGTATTGCTACTTTTTTCGTTCGTTTTTACTACTTAAAACACCTTATTATTCTGTTTTTTTTTTTAGGGTGCTAAATCCAAATATGACACTTATTAAGCCGTATCACCTATCATTTTTTCACATTTGCACATGAATATATTAATTTTTTTGATTTATTACAGAATTTAACAGTTTTTATATACTATAAATAAAATTGTAAAATAATTTGTGCTGGATGTAGAAGAGTTGGCAGCACTGCTAAAACAGATATAGATATAGATGAGCAAGATGATGAAGAGTTGCAATGTGCTACAGCAAATATATAGTCTAAGCTGTTTACTCAGATTGAGCTTAACGGCTTAGTTAAAGATCTTGGGTTTACAAAAGAAAAAGCTGAATTGCTTGGTTCTAGGCTAAAAGAAAAGAACTTGTTGGCAGTTGGAACTAGCATATATCTGTATAGGAAGAGAGAGAGCAGCAGTTTTCGAAATTTTTTGAACAAGAAGGTTGATATTTAGTGTACTGCTCAGACATTCCAGGTCTGATCAAAGAGATTGGTGTTGAATACAAAAAAGAAGACTGGAGGCTGTTTATTGATTCTTCCAAAACTAGTTTAAAGGCTGTTTTATTACACAATAGTAACACTCATGCATCTATACCTGTTGGCCATTCTGTACATATGAAAGAGAGCTATGAAAACCTAGAAATGGTGTTGAATAAAATTGGCTATTCGGCTCATGGTTGGATGATAAGTGGTGACTTGAAAGTAACATGCATGCTTCTTGGTGAGCAAGGCGATTTTACAAAATTTTCCATATTTTTTGTTTGAATGGGACTGTAGAGCAAGGGATCATCATTGGTGAAGAAAGAACTGGCCTGTGAGGGAGTCTTTAAAACCCGGCGAGAAGAACATTCTCTGCAAAAACTTTGTAGATCCTAGAAACATTCTCTTAGCACCTCTACATATAAAGTTAGGCCTCATGAAACAGTTATATAATGCTTTATATTTATATGAAACAGTTATATATGCAATTTTAAATTATATATATAAAGTAAATTTCTCAAGAACTATGGGTAATACAAAAAAAACTAAGACTAGATTTGGATTCAGCACACAAAAATCTATAAAATCAGCTATTAAAGTAAAAAAAAAGTTTTCAAAAACATTTTTTTTGTTGGCCTGTGTTATTAATAATTATTTTATTTATTTATATTGGGGATATGTCGATTCTCGGTTCCATCGATTCCTGAGGAAAAGATTCTAATGAAAGAATTTAGTGGAAAATTTTAGTAATATTTTAAATTCCTTAATCAATAAATGAAACCTAGGAATGTTTATCTTCGTAAATAAGAATTTGTGAATTTAAATATAATGTTTATTGTACATTTTGTTTTTATGATTAATTATACAGTTTACTAATTTATTTCTTGTATTATTATCGTATTTTTATTAGATTTATTTTGCTTTTTTAGCTTATTTTTGGATTAGTAATAACTTAAGGTTTAGCGAACCCGAAGGCTCGATGCCGACACCAACCACCCTCCAATCCACTTCTCCAAAACCCAAATCCCCCAGGTCGGCCCTGATGCAATCCTCCCATCTTCGTCTCGGTCTACCCCCTCGGTCGTTTACCCGACGGCTCATAACTGATTACTTTTTTCGGGATTCGATCATTATTAAACCCAACGAATTTACATGTCCATTTTAAGCGTCGCACTGCTATTACTTGGACTATATTTACCGGATATAATTCGCGCAGTTCCGCATTGTGAAGCCTTCTAAAATTCTCCTGTTTCTTCACCCTTTTTCGGGCCAAATATTCTACGCAGTGCTTTATTTTCGAAAACTTTAAGGCGCTGTTCCTCCCCCAACGTCAGCGGCCATGTTTCGCATCCGTAGAGAACTGTTGGTAGTATAATAGTTTTGTATATCCTAATTTTTAAATTTTTGGAGAGTAAGCGCGAACTGAGTAATTTTGCGACCGAGAAATAACAAGCATTACCGGCTTTTAACCTTCAACCTTAATTTCATTTTTCCCTCGATATAATAGACCCTAGATATTTGAATTGCTCAACGTGTTCAAACTTTGTCCCGAAAATATCTACATTACTAAAATGTTCACCGTTTCTGCTACTAACCATATATTTTGTTTTATCACTATTAATTACTAAACCAATTTCGTTACCGGTTATTTTTGGATTAGGTTTTGAAATAGAAATTTATTTGTAAACTGTGTTACCGTTATTGAGAATTGAAAAATTTTAGTGTCGGCACATCACTGATTATATAAAATATTGACTTGTTGTATACATAATGTCAATTTCATTATAAAAATATATGTAAAAATTGTATTTTAAAAAACTAAAAAAAACACACTTTCATAGCAAACCGAATTAAACCTATCTTAGACAAAATCAAATGATCTACAACTATTACTATTTAATATTTTTTGATAATAAAAAGCGATGATAAATAAAAAGAAAGTTGGCAAAGCGAATTAAAAAAAAACAAAAAAAAATTTAATAAACTTTAATTTTGTACTAATGAGAATATCCATGAAGGGTCCAGGGTTCAGTACTTGGCGAGAGAATCACGTATTGTTTCGTGAGCAATGTCGCTGTGTACAATGAGGGGTGATGTGGTCAGCATTCACGCTCAACTCAGGTTTACTCCTTTATAAAGGGTACCCTCTTTAAAGAGGCTGTGTTTTGGTCAGCCCATGAAGGTCTTCAGATAGAAACGTCTACGGTCGAGGAAACAGAAATTAAATCTGCCCATCAGCCGGACTCGAACTCAGGTCCCGGAGCTTGTTTACTCACCCGGCTCAATACTTTCATAATATTTTCACATTAAAAAAATCAAAAGCATTTTTTGAATAATTATAAAAACAGTATATGTATCGTTTTTTTTATTTTAGACCATTTCTTGGAACAATTATTTTACAAAACTTACAAAATTAATTTTTAATTACTGTTTGAATAATGAAAGTGCCATTAAAAAAAAAAAAAATAAAAGTCCGAGGTTTCACTTTTTCACAACCGCACTTATACGAACTCGAGTACTTCCGGAACCACTTGAAGACTGATACGATATAGATATAAATAACTGCATGTCTCACCTGAGGATATGCATGTCTGCTGGAACTGGACGAGATAGCTGGAGTGCTGGACTCCAGGGAGAGACGGAATATATATACTCACCGCCCCACCACAATACTCCTCCCGGGGGCAGTTTCACTTCGTCCAGTGCTCTTCAATTAGCGCTAATAGCGTCGTAAAGATGTTTTCTACCACCTCGCTTCATGTCTTCCTTGCATTCGTATTAGGATCGCTATGTGAACGAGTCGTTCTTAATTGTTGTGATGCTCTATTCATTTAGCAGGGATGAATGGATCGAAGCTTAAGAGTTTTATCGATTCACTTCTAAGCACTATAAAAAATAAGGCTTAGTAAAAATGCAGTAGAATAACTCAATTTCTGCTTGCCTGGTAAAAACAATAGACCTCTGTCTATAATCTAATGATTTACCTAATTTACTAAATAATCAATGATTATTCGTAATAAACCAAGTTGAGAGAAAATAATCGTTTCGTACGTTACTGTTTCCATTCCAATATAGGTTCTAAACGGTAGGTTCTAGCGACAAATGTTACAAGAGAAAAATTATTTTCCAAAAATTTTTGATAAGGGGACTACCGTAAAATTTTCAATACAAGCAATAACAAAATAGTTAAAGCTTGTCGAGATACACCTTTTTGGGTATGAAAAAAATCTTACGCATTAAATTTGGGATACAGGAACTGTCGCACAGTGGAGTATTGGCCATGAAATCCTGGCCAAAAGTATTTACCTATTTTTATGTGACTGTGGAATACTTAAAACATTTTATCAGCAATCTAGAAATATATCAGACTAATAAAATATAAAAAATTTCAAGGTTTGACAAAAATTAGGGGAATCTCTGGAAAAATCAGAGTATTTGAAAATTTTATGTTTCATTACGTCGCACACTGGGAAAAATCACTAATTTAGGTGGACAAAAGTCAAGTCAAAACTTTGGAATTTCTGAGTGCTTGACCATTTTATTATTAGTTGGTAATACGCTTATTTCCTTGTTTGGGCTTTCGTTAGGGACCAAGTCTGACTACCAAAGGAGACGGCTATCAGAGAGAAGACTGGCCTGAAAGACATAATTCACCATATCGAGAAGCAAAAAGGGGAATGGGCGGGCACATCTTAAGGAGAACTGATAAAAGGTGGTCAATGGAAGTGACTGTTTGGACACCTTATTACTACAAAAGGCGAAGAGGAAGACAGTTGAAAAGATGGAGTGACTTCTTTAAGAAGAAGGCCGGACCACTATTGTGGAGAATGGCAAGGGACAGAGATAAATGGAAAGAGAAGTGGATCCAAATCGCGAACCCGGCTTCCCAGTATGCTGGTCACCTGGGAAAGTCTAGACCTTTACTCCCTGGGGGAAGGCCCATGTTCAGACTCACAGAAGAATTTTGTTTGTAAATATGATAATAATTGTGGACTTATTTGTAGATATGTTAAATTTTTATTTTTTATTGTATTTATTTTTGAATTATGGTTTATTTGCTGAGTTATGGACATAATAAAAGGCTATTATTATTATTATTATTATATTATTATTATTAATACGCTTATTTATTTGAATCAAGCCAATTTTATTATCAATTTCTAGCTCTATATAACTTGTACCGTTATAATCAACGGAAAATGGCTTGTCCTTTTATATAATAGTATATATATAGATTAATTTAGAACATATGCTTCATTGGTAATTGTTTACAAACAACTGCACGAAAGTAGTATTTATAAAAATAAATGTTTGTTTGTTTATTTCGTTTAACGTCACTTCATGCTGCTATGGCTAATCGGACGATGCTACGGTGGGAGTCCTAAATTTTGCCTATCCAGGTATAATTAGGATAGGGATCTTTAACGAGTACCTGACATCGCACAGGCTCGGGACCCCCATCTTACGTACCTTCCGAAGGACGGCATAGCTAAGGATTTTTACTTCCTTTAAAAAATCCTAAGGTCACCTGCCGGGCTGTGAACCCGCGATCTTTGGTTTAGAAGGTTGCTGTACTAACCACTACACCACATATGACCCCATAAAAATAAATGTTATGTAATCCTGGATCGCGGCTAATTTGCGAAAAAGCGATTTCAATTTTTATTGGGTGAATAATAAAAAAGATTAATTATCATATGGTATTTGGCGATAAGCTAAGTTAAAACATTAGGTTGTAGATCTTTAAAGCCGCAAACTTTTGAACACCCTTTAAGTTCCTTATAGTTTTAAACAAACAAAAAATACGATCGATGTCGAAACCTTATAATATTGGACTTTCTGTGAACTCATGGTAGCTGCAGAGATTACTTACAATTTACAAGTTTGAGTTGTTTCGTGAAGAGAAGCTATTAAAAGACTTATGTTAAAGAGGAGGTTAAATGACTTATGTTCTCTGGTGATGACATGTAAGGCCAGTTCGATGTAGGGACAAAAAACTGATAAGAATCAGTGAGTTCTATCAAGTGTATGATTCTCTTTGTATCGTCTCATGTTCTGCCATGGAGAAGATGTTACAGTATTAACAACCCTCATCGTGACCCGCAGCAGCAATACTCCAATTAAGAAAACTGTGTCTGCAGCTGATTTTTTACGCCTAAATGTTAGTGGTAGCGAGGAGGTGAAGAACCTTATTTACTTTATTTCTCAATCTCCTTCTTAACTAATTTATGCTGATATGTACGCACAAAATAGATACAAAACGACTAAACTGTCTTCGAAAAAAATTAAAAAAAATTGAGAAGTTGAGACTATATTCACTTAAAGTATGCCATAAGAAAAGCTGATGGTCTGGTATCAGAGCTGGGTAAAGATGGTAGTGCTGCCTCGAAGCTTCACTGGAGGGCTATCAAAATAATATTAAAATTAACTTTTGCAAATTGTCAAATTTACTTATTGAAATTATTCTAAGAATGGAATTGTTCAGGTTTATTTAAGTAATAATAATTATCAACGTTTAAGCTTAACTTTTACTAATTTAAGGTTGTTCTTCATCCTAATGATATTAAACCGTAGCGGAGCGGGGTACTTTTAGCTAGTAACTTATAAGACTGCCAACATTGTATCTCACTGTCATCCTCCGTCGCGGCTTCGCGTGCTTTCATAAGAGTACAGAACTTAAATAGTTGATTGAACTACTGTGTTCATAATAATAAAATTAACTAATATTGAAGTTTAATTTTTTTTATCGATAAAAATCAATTGAGCATTATTTCTTCAATTTTATTTTAACGCTTAGCTGGGATTTTTAACCCGGAACCATTGCACCAGTTAGGGTGTTTGAAGATTACGTAAAAGCATAAATAAAACCCATCCAATTTTTAATGTATGAGTTTGTAATCCAGATGGACAGAGACTATTAACACACTCTTGCGAATAATGAACTGCTTATCCCCCAGTGCTTGCAACTAAAGGCACATGGATCATATTTTTACACAAATATCAAAAAGGAAAGGATCGATATTTTGATTTAGTAATAATTTTTATTCGGCAGAAAGAATTTTATTGATTTTAATCTCTGGTTGGATTATAAATTTCTAACCATAAATGTTTGTTTGTTTATTTCGTTTTAACGTACGTTGATATAATGTTTTTACCTTGCAATTCTACCATTGTATTGGTTTTTCTTAAAACCCTTCGAATGGTTTCAGCAACATACCGTTTTATTTAAATGTTTCATTAACTAAAGTAGCCACTTTGGAACACTAATTTTGGATTCTTTTTTATTTGGCACACAATCTAACGTTCATCATTCCCTGTAAACTTTTTTTTGCTTTCACCCTAGGTTTCTCATAATTCTGTTTTCGTTTTTCGTTTTTTTTTTTCTTTTTTTTTTTTTAAATAACAATTTATTGAAATTTACAACTGTACAAAATTTATACATCAAGTAATTGTTAACTATTACAATAACGTGACAAAACTCATCAGTAGCACTTTATAAAAGTTCTACACTAGAAGGTCTCTGGGCCATCTTCTTTTCAGACGCCTCGGAGGATTCATCAGGAATAGTTTGGGAAGCAAGTTGAGAACTTAGGGGAATTTGAGTGGTTATGGAGCTTACTATGGAAGGATTGATATCTGGTTTGGGCTAAATCTGCAACATATGGAACATTAAGATCTTTATAGATAAGCTTATTGGTGACAAAGTAAAGTGCATTGAGGATTTTTCGAAGGATTTTGGATTATAAGAATTGGATACGAGATGAATTGGATGGTTTAGTAGAGCCCCAAAGCTCAAATCCGTACGTCCAGATAGGTCTAATCACAGTCATGTATATTAGTCTTTTGTAATTAATTGGGAGCTTTGTGAACGTTTTGTTCTAATGAATGTTGAAGTAATCTGTATGAACGGCGGGCAGTTTCTTGTCTTTTTAGTCTTGTATGTGGATTTCAAGGTAGCGGATCTGTTCAACAGAGATTAGTGTAATATCATTAAAGGATACTGTAGGACAGGAAGTCGTGGGGGCCCTTTACGATGGGTAAAGGTTATCTGGTGAGATTTCTTTGGATTTATTTCGATTCTTTCATTTTTGACACCATTCTTGGAAGTGTTAGGATATGGGTTTGGAGTGTTTCGGGAGGCAATGAAGGGATCATTGTTTTGATAACATACATGTGTCATCAGCGCGTAAGTGGTGAGGACAGTGGTAGGGGATGAGTTGGAATGTTCTGTTTTCGTTAAAAAAAAAAAGGTAAATGGTTCGGATCGGCGACACCAACCCCTAAACGTGGTCAGAATACCTGTTATCGAGTCTAACCTTGTTCCGATTATTTCGATGTTTCTAGTCGCTGCTTTTAGAGGGGAAAGGTTATTCTCCTACATTTACTGAGAAACTCTAAATCCCTGTTCAAAGTAATATTAACTTCTGTTTACCTTCTAATATTAAAATGAGAAATAAGGGAAATATGAAATATAAGAAATATCGAAATAAAGACACTCAATCAATTTGAAATTAATATTAAATTTAATCAACAATTAATATACTACTGAACCACCAGTAAAGTTAATTCCGTGATGATGAACTTTCTGTCAGAGAAGTGAAAATAACAAATTATAAATATAAAAAAAGACAGAATCCTAAGTATTTATTTGGCATAAAAGGTACTCCTATTTATTTAAAATTTGTAGCTACATGTTTCAGAGATAATGTTCCATCATCAGGCTTCTAATTTTTTTTTAAAAACACATTAATCTATAACATTATAACCAATAGTTTGCTACAATTATATAGTAATGTGTCATTTACCTCTTAATCTGTGATTATTTTCACATTGTCAATTCTCCATGTTATAAGCCATTATATAATATAAGACAGAATCCTAGTTGAAAGTGATGATGTTAATTTTCTGCTATATTTCTCTCATGGGAAGTGGAAATAAGAAACATAAAAAACCTGTGATATTACTTTCTCACATTTATTTATAAACTGATATGTTTTATTGAATTAATTATACAATATCTGTCTCACTTTAGCACAAAAAGTAATATGGATGACAAAGAATCCATTCACAAAATATGTATACTGAATCACTTGAAACAACAAACAACAATATATAAAACACCAAATCCATGTACAAATAAATCTTGTTAAGTTTCATAACACTTTTACAAGTTGTAAATTTTAATCACTTAAATTGATAGAACAAACTATAAATATGTAAAACACCAAATCCATGTACAAATTAGTCTTCTTAAGTTTTATAACACTTTTACACATAAGATTAGATGAAATAAGAAAAACATGAATTTATAAAACACTTAATCCTTTATGAAACTCATTTTGTGAACTTCTGTTTCACTTCTTATTTAGATTTAAGAAGAAGGCTAAATATCAATATAACACACTAAACAAACACAATCCAAGTTGAAACTGTAGAAGTGATTGTTTACATGTGATGTTTATAGGAATGAACTATCGAAAAATGTAAAACATGAAAGTGAAGCGTAAGGATCGAACTGGTCGGTGTAGCGCGGGTCAACCTAGTTTGGTGGTGTCGCCGATCCGAACCGTTACCAAAAAAAAAAAGTTCAATAATATGTTGAACGGTCGATAAACATAACTCTTATTGGATAATAGAGGAGATTTCTCGTTGTGTTTTTTGCCTATTTTAAAATTGTTGATTACTATTTCTCGTTCACCGAATAGTTGTATGCGCACCCATTTAAGCAAAAGCTCGAACAAGACTCATATGTATTGTATTTATGTTATTTATTTTATTTTTTCATTAAAATAATAAAAATAGTAAACTGGGTATCCGAGAATTCCATGTAAGTAAACATTGCATCTTTTTCACCGTGACCAAGTCCCTACGAGTTTTAAATGAAGAATTTTTTTTGTAAATTTGTAAAAATGTAACTGAGTTGATTTGATTAAATTAAATTTTAATGTAACTAGCATCAGAAATATGAATCTTCGTTTGCATTATTTTGATTGTACCTTTACAAAACTTTATGACCTAAAAAACCAGCTTGATCTTTACCATAGTGCGATTAGATGGATCCAATCATTTATTTCTGACCGACTAAGGTAGTCCAATTCCCTAATCTTCCGCCTTCCTCTCCTCTTCCAATCAAACTCTGGAGTAGTTCAGGGGCTCCTCAATATTACCCTCACTATTAGTGCATACATTTAAGTGACCTTTATCACCGTCATTAAGCATTGTTCCATCTCACTTCTACGCCGAGGATTCCCAAATTTACCTTTCTTTTTTACCCAATGAATTACAAACAGCCTTCACAAATATCCAAGCAGATCTCGACACGATAGCCTCTTGGGCCTCTGATAATAGAATTGAAACTAAACGCAGACAAATCAAAGGCTATGTGTGGGGTTCTAAGTCCTTCTTAACTCCCTGCCCACAATTCCTAACTTTTCTATATATTCCTATCCCATAAACTTCTATCCGTCCGTTACGAAACCTTCGCTTGTCCTAGACCAAACCCTTTCTTGGAAAGACCATATTTCCCTTATTACCCGACTATCAATCTCCTCACCTTCGACTCCTAACGATCCCGTAACTTCCTTTTCCACAGTCAATCCGCCAAAACTGTTAATTAAATCCCTCATATCCCCCCATTTTGATTATGGTAGTGTGGTTTATGGAGGTATCTCGAAATCTCAAGATGCAAGATTAAAAAAGATAATGACACTGCTGCCTGAGATTCGTTCTGAGAATACCACCGCCACGAACATATTTCCCACCACTACACTAAATTAAAATGGTTATTTCCTTTCCTTCCGTCGACAGTACTTCCTTGGTTCGTTCCTTTACAAATCTCTTTCCTCACAGTCTCCTTCCTATATCCTGAAACCTTTAACATTAAAATCGTCCAGTGAGTTCCTGCAAAACCAGAGCCCCGTTCCTCAGACCTCTACCTAACTCCTTTCAACAACAACATCCTTCAAACGTTATCCTTTATATCCAGAGCCTCCAACTTCTGGAATTCCCGTCCCTTCCATCATTCGCCATTCCTCCTCTCATAACAGCTTCAACAGATACGTTTCACCTACCTGTTAGATATTCAATCTAATGGTCATATAGATGTAGAAAATATCTCTTAAAATGAGATATGAAACATTCATAATATATATTGATTTTTTGTACAGTATTAGTCTATTATTATTGCACTGAATTAGTTGTTGGCATAATTTATATTATTTTATTAGATAAGAACACATTATCTTCCAGATAATTTATATTTGCTTTGATTATTTGTATTTGATTTCATTGACTTTTGTGTTAATGTTTCTCAATTTTTGTTTTCGTAACTTATCTTAGATTCTAATCTCAAGATATAATTTCTTTTTGTGTGATATTTGAAACATATGTAACAATACTTTTATATTGTAATTGGAATTTTGTTTTTAATTCCTAATTTAACTTTAATTATATTTTCCTTACTTTTATCATATTTCTTATTATATATACGGTATGCTTAGGTAGCCATCAATTGTTCATTGCAATTATTCTTAAGAGGCAAATAAAATTTATTTTGCATTCATTCATTCATTCATATTTACGGATGGATACAAGTCTTATATTACTTTTAACGCTCACCGTTTTTTTTGAAAAAAAACTATTCACAAAACTGCAAATCTCTCAAAAACTTGCACATTTGTTGCTGCATAAAACATTTGCTTGCACCATTCTCATCTTTCGAACGATATGTAAAAGTAATGATTCTGTTTCGATTCATGGAGAAATTTACTTTTAAAAGCGAAAAACATGGAGTTCTCATTTGGCATACAAATCAGTTGATTGTAATAAAACATTATGACAGTCCCTTTAATAGAAGTGTGCATTGTAAGCATAATAAACTCTTTATTGGAATAAAACCAAAAAAAAAATACTGTTATAATAATAAAATTAAAGGAATACTGTAACATAACAGCGACACCAGATCAGAGGATCTTATGTTTATTACAGTTTTTTTTTTTCTTTATTTTTTTTCACCTTTTATTTATTCAATAATTCATTTTATTCTTCCTATATAAATGTAATTATAGACTAAAACGACAGAAACTGCCCATCGTTACAGACTACTTCAACATTTACTAGACAAACGATCAAAGCTCCCAATTAATACAAAGGTCTCATAGACATGACTGTGATTAAACCTATTTGGACATACCAGAGTTGAGCTTTGGGCTCTACTAAACCATCCAATCCTTACAATCCAAAAATCCTTGGGAAAAATCCTCATGCTCTTTACTTGTTTCTGATTTAGCCCAAACCGAGATACCTATCCTTCCATAGTAAGCTCCATAACCACTCCAATCCCTAGCCTCCCAACTTGCTTCCTCCTCCATCCCTGAATAATCCTCCGAGGCTCCTGCAAAGCAGATGGCCTAGTCGACCTTCATTAGTAGAGATTTATGGAAGTGCTACTAGTGAATGTTCTACACAAGTTAATACCTGCCATTGGATTCACTGTCAACCTTACTTGTATATAATTTTGTCATTGTAAATATCAATAAATTAAAAAAAAAATTAAAAATCAAAATAAATAATGTGAAAAACAGACCACTTTTAACTATGCCTCTTTTCTTTTTATATTCTTTGTCAAAATGAGTTATAAAACACTTCTGAGAAAAAATAAGTCCATATGCTAACATTTAACAATTTTCGTGTGTATAAATTAGTACGAAATTTCGAGCTTTTGCAATCGGTTTCGAAAGCAAAACAATGGGGAACGAACAGTACATATCAGATATACACCACACCCCCCAAAAAAAACAGTACAAAATGAATACAGTGGAAACTGGTTATATCGTCAATCGATAATTCCTCTTATTCTGTAATTCGCCAGATTTTTTTTTTTTTTTTTTAAATTCTTTTTTAGTTCTTCACAAGTTATTTAAATGCCATTGTATTCACTGTCAACACATTTACTTGTTGTATATTATTTTGTACAGTTGTAAATATCAATAAATGAAAATAATATATATATATATTATGGATAAATTTCTTGACTGTTACTATTAAATGTTTGGTAAGGTTCTTGAGGTTCAGTCATAAAATAAAAAACAACTATTTGGCGACGTTTCGAGACTATATTGTTCTCATAATCATGCCCTACAGTGAAAAAAACAGGTTACAATAAAATTATATAAGTTATACAAGTTATTTCAAAACATAAAGTTAGCTACAGTACAGGTAGGTATATAACAACATGTATATAACCATGTTGTTATATACCTACCTGTACTGTAGCTAACTTTATCCCCGATTTGTACATCGCAATTGCGAGTGCCCGGGGGTATGGATCAGTGAAGAGAAGGGATTTCCCTGGTTCGGATACGAGCTCGGTGGCCTAGTGGATAAGGCACCACGCTAGAGAAGTGGAGACTTGGGTTCGAATCCCAACCGGGTCAAATCTTTTCTCTTCAAAAATAAAAAAATATATTTAAAAAATAATTATTAACACCAAGAATTATTTCATATATATATAAATTAATTAAATCTTATTTTGTATTATCATTTTAAATTAAAAAAATAAAAATAATAAGTCATTGTTTGATATTAACTAATCAAATTTTAGGACGCAAAATAAAAAAAAAAATAAAAAAAACTGCAGTTCTCTTTATGACAGAGTACTATTATGTTGATGTTCATATAATTTTTGTTTTTTTACCTGTCAATATCCGTATGTTTCATCTACTATATATTTGTCAAATACCACTCACTCATTTAACTTGAAATTTCAGAAACCACCGAACGGATTGGAATGAAATTCGATATGTAGCTTCCCTATTGACGTGTTGCTCGCATTTATGATACGCAAAGAATCAAACAGAAAGACTAAACTTATATCGAAAAAATCACAAGTGAGAATTGCTTCATATTCACTTTAAATTAGCCATAAAGAAGCTGATGGTCTGGTATCAGTGCGGGGTAATATGTAGTGTCTGTCCTCGATCCTTCACATCACCTGGAGGACTTGAAAATAATATAAATTCACTTTTCAAATTGTCAATTTACTATATTGAAATTATTTTTATCGAATGGCATGCTTTAGGTTTATTTAAGTAATAATAATTCATCACCGTAATAAGGCTTAACTTTTACTAATGTTAAGTTGTCCTTAAGTCCTAACTTGATATTACACCGTAGCGGGAGCAGGGTAATATTCAGCTAGTTTATTTAATTAAAAATTTACCTTAGCTTTAAATAAATTTATTAACTGATATTTCAGTATGTGGTGCGACAAACTTGGATCCCATTAAAATTTTGAAAATCGAACTGATTAGTCAATCTACTGCAACCAAGCTGGATTAAAGTTTTAACTATATAATGATTTATATTTTCTAGGAAGGTTTAGTGCAATAATAAAACGTTACCCCGGTGAACAAATTTTGAGGTAGAACGTTGAGTGGCATATGTTTGTCAGGACAGTCAGTATACTTTTCTGGTTTAATTAATTCAACTCATTATAAGACGAAATAAATAAAATTAGTGTCGGTCGAATGGAAAATAGTCCGAATCTTTTCCTCTTTTCTTCGATATTGTATGTGTCAACAATATTATTTATGGCGTCTCTTAGTTGTAAGCATTCATAATGCTGTATCCATTTTCTTCATTCTCATCTTCTTCTGTTGCTTCTGGTGGGTCCTTGGCTTTCTGGACAATGAGTTCCTCCAGACATCCCTATCCATAGCTGTCCCTATCCAGTTAGTCACTCCTGGAGTAATCAAGATCATCGACGGCGACGTCACTCAGCCCATCTTCTTTTTCGGCCTTCCCTTCGAGGAGTCCTTTTTGGAGTTCTGTATTCAAGCATCTTATAACAATAGGCGGGATTTTATAGAACTCACAATTTGAGTTTTGTGAACAGCTTATACATGTGAGTACCTCTTAGTATTTAACGTTTAAACGTAATCTTTAAACAACTAACCAGGTTGAAATGCGTGAAAATATCATTGAAGACATAATCAATTAAAATTGTAAGATTTATTTTTTAAGGCGAAGTGGGGCAGCGTGCGTCATAGGGAGTGCAACAAAGTTCACTACCCACCTTCAACTTAACGAGGGGTAAAAAATCAGCTATTAATGCTAGGATAATATTTCTTATTCCATTGCAAACGTTGAACTTTAATCTTTCTCATTAATAGGTAGTTAATTTCCCTGATATCCTAAATTTGTATTATCAGTGCGAAAGATATTAAGTCCCATTTATTGCACTTGGCCCCACCTAAACGGGTAAGTGCATAATCGCTTGTAAACTCCTTAGCAGTGGATTGATTCTTTGATGGGGTAAGAGTGCATAAATAAGCAACTACTAGCAAGTCATTTTCCTCCGTTGAAATTAAAAAATTAAAGAAAAAGAGGCCACTGAAATTATTGGAGTTAAATATGTATTTAATTTAGAATAAATTAACAAAATAACTTCGATCACGACAGTAAAGGCAGATTTAGATATATCACAACATTTATCTAAGTGGGTATATAATTAATTTGACCAGTAATAAATAGAGAAACTGCGTAGTTTTCAACAAAGGCTGTAGCCCCTGAAAATTGTAAATTAAAAAATTGCTTCTCCTCGACAAAACCAATCTAGGGAGTGGTAGAATGCGTACAATATCGTTTTTTTCCCCCCGCTTTTCTCTCAATTGGACCGATCTCATCTTGATGCTGAGATGCCCTTCCTCGGGAGGGACAAGTGCAGACAGATATGATGCACTTCCCCAGGTTTTATAAGCGCAACTTTACCTCCCTTGTCGAAAAAAAGCTTGGGGGGTAGAGTGCATCACAGTCGTGCTTAACTCCCCTCATAAAAAAGAGATAAAATGATTTTTTAATTCTGCACACCAAAGAAAAAACTACATAACACCAAATAACTTACCTTGGTAGAATATCAGTAAATAATTTTCAAAGGTGATACAATTTTATTAGTCTAAACACTCCTTCATAACTTAACACAATACCAAGATCACACAGGTTGAACTATGAAATTTCCTCCTGAGTGAGTTTAATCTTTACAGGTAGAGCACTCTAGTATGTTAGGTTTTGGAGGGTATGACGTTCTCTCCACATACAACTGATCACAGCTGATGTAACAAAAAATGGCCATAGAAAGTTATGGGGCGAGTTAATGACACTTACCCCACTTCAACTTACATGATTTTATATTCAAAAAATAAAAACGTCATCTATTAGTTTTAAGTTCCTACCTTATGAGAGTGGGACGAACCTGCGAATGGGGATGCTTATTATACTATAAAAAGGAATTATTTCAAGCTGAATTAGATTGATGAATTAATTGCCACTTCTAATGGGATCTATTTTATTAGCATTCGAAACATTTTTTTTCCCAGAGAAATGGCAATTAATTCATAATCATGACAATTGATCTATGCCATCGTGGTCTACGAAAAGTTCTTCAAGCTGAATATAAATAACAAAAAAAAAAAAAAAAAAAAAAAAAAAAAAAAACGTTAACATTTATTCTATTATAACTACATAAAAATACAGTTATAGGAAATTTCTTTTTATTTGTCATGCTGTTTCTCTTTTTTGCTTTTTTTATTTCGAATTATAACAATGATATTATAATTTACTAAAATGATGAAAATAAAAATAGGAACTGAAATAACTAAATATTTAAAGGAGGCAAATTAATCACCCTTCTTGGAGGAGAGGTCCTTATGGAAGTGATGCCCGTGGAGGTGTAGTCTATTCTTGTGAGCTTTCGTGAGGATCCGCGCGACTGGGATTGCGTGATTACGTGGGTAGGAATGGGGCGTTGCGGAAGAGCAGCGGCGACCTCAACGTGCAGCCGCTGAGGGGCATCCCCTATGATCTCGGCGGAATCGCTGTTCACGTTAACTTTGGCGTTGATGTAATACACCTCACGGCTGGGTTGACGAAGAATACGACATCTTTAACGTCTTTGGTCTGGTAGAGTACCTTCCCGCTGCGGTGTGGAAGAGGCCGATGGCGATGATACATAACAAGGGGAGGACCATGGTTGCGACTGAGGCAGGAATTTGGAGCCTGAGGGCGCACTGGCTACTTATAAGAGTCGGAATTCATGGAGCGTGGAGTCGTTTGAACTGCGTCATCGCCATTATGGCGGAGACAATACAATCGATGCTTAATTGCACGAGAAACGATTTGGAAATTCATTAAATCGATACCTTAGGCTTCAAACAAAAGAAAAATGATAACATAAAAAAAAAGAAGAAAAAAAGAACAGTAACTACCAATTTCAATCTTTTCAAATTTTAAAATCTCTTTTCTCTCTTAGTCTTTTCCCGAAGTAAAGTTATTTCAGGGTTAAAATTCCAATGAATTTTTTTTTACATTCGAATTGAATGGGACTAATTTAAATTGATAAGATCATTAGTTAAAAAGATATTTGTTTTTCCGCTTTTTGGCTATTTGTTCCCACCCAGTGGTTCAAGGGCGGAAAAAATTTCAAAAACAATGTTCAACAATGTAGCTCTCGAAGACAGGGTTGAAACTAATTATGAACTGCTTTGCCAGATTTGTCTTCGATAAACCGAGGCGCTCCCACGTTCCTTCCTTATTCCGAATTAAACTGGATTTATCCCATATTCCGTAGAAAATATTTCCATGGATCATTCATTTACCACATCATCAGCACCCTTCATCCTTCCTATATTTACAATACGCTTCAATTCAGATCTGCAATCAGGCATGAACACAGAGCCAGTCTTTTGATCTATAGACCCCATCCCATAGAACTACTACATTACAGCGCACAGTGGACGAACTGACAAATCCAGGAGAAAAAACTCTGAATCACTTAAACGGACCCTGGTACAAATGACTATTAATAAACAATAAAGTTTAAATGCAAGTTAAATCATATAAGACTCACTACAAGTTCACACCTTACAATAGGAAAAATATCTATACAGGAGGGTCCCATTATCCGTGGCTTAAATAGATATATAGTGATATACCTATATATATAAGATAGAGATATATTGATTTATATATATACTTTTCAGATTATGGTTTAATTTTTCAACTGTGTTTATTTTATATTCGATTATCCAATTATTAATTTGAATGAAATAATAATGAAATTAAATCGGTTTCGAAGGAATGGATATAAATCTGTTAATTCTTCATAGTTACCCGTTCTGTCAGCCATATTTTTAATTATCTTTTTAAATGAGATGGTTTACGTTTCTACTAATCAAAGTCATATTATTTGAAGCGATACTTTTGTTCTTAAAATCTTTCTGTGCTGTTTAACTGTACCGGTTTGCCTAATAACGCAACAAAAAATATTTACTCAGGTGTGCTTTAGGACGCCATTTAAATATGAAACTATAGAAAATGTTTACAATAAAAAATTAAACAAATAAGAAAAAATAAAAATAAATTAAAAAACATGCTTACATACCAGTAATTTCTTATGTATTTTTGCAGTATTATCAAAACTTAAATGTCTGGTTAAAAAATATTTTTTTCTTATTAAAAGTTATTTGTGTAGATGTATCTCCCTTGATGTTGGAGTTCAATAAAAGCTAATGGACTTAACGGTTTTTGTTTTAGCTTCTTATTATTTCGTTCAATTTCAGTCGAAGCAGAAGATGTTCGGACCTAATATTCTCAATTTAAGTGTTTCAAATGACAGGAATATATATTACACTCAATTACCAGTACAGTGGTTGCACAAGTACGAAATACACTCCCTTCGGGGATTTGAAAATTCGTTTTCAGACAAGAAAGCAGATAAAATCAGCTAAAATGTTTCATGATTATTTCAGATAACTTCGAAGGCCACCGGTAACCATTGACTTTCAGAGATGGTCACTTTGGCGTTGACTTTTTAGTAAATAGGACTCTTTTTAGTTAAAAAAATTCTTTCGTGTACGGCACTTTTCAAAAAACTGAAAGTTATAGGCAAATTATTAAAAAAACCCCAATATTTTGAGCCCCCCCCCACCTGGCGGCGCTACCCCTGGTACCCAACGACTCCCGCTCCACTCAATCAATAATCTCCATACCAGCCCACCGCATGAAAAAGATAATCCATCGGCTCGATACACAAATTTTTAGATTGAAAGCATCAATCGCTTGCGAAAACAACCTCTGACCCTGTTTCGAATTAGGTTAATACTTTGAATCGTACGTTGTTTCGACCCTTGAACTAAGCTGTCTCAACTCCAACAAAACGAAAAGCACCCTCTTGCTAATGTTTCCATAAGCCTACTTAACTACTACACCTATCACAAAAGTTTTATAATTTTCATTAGACTTTTTTTTTCCTCCTAGATAGGCCATTCGTCCCACTGTGCAGCGCTTCTTGTGTATTCACGCTCGAAGCCTATCCTATGTGTAATTCCATTCCCTTCTCACCGTCCCCTGATTTAGACAAGCGAAATCTCTAAAACATTTAAATTCCTCTATTTCCAGTACCTCCTCCTAATCCATTTATATTTTTTTTTTTTTGTAACAATATGTTATGTTTCCCTGCATATTTAAAGTCTAAGTATATCTACACTCTCTTCTGAAACACAATCACATCAGTGTTTCTACAATTTAATTCACTAAATTTTTTATAGACATCACTCCCGAATACAACATTTGTTAGGTTCTTAATTCTACTTATATATATTTGTCAAATACCACTCACACAACTCTCAACACGAAATCTCAGAACACCACCGAAACTACACGGATTGGAATCCAGAATTCGATAGTTTGTAGATTCCTCTGGGGCCGTAAGGTGCTCGCTAAGAATCAGGAATTTTAAAAATTAATCGGCCGTGGATCGCGGCTAATTTGCGAAAATAAAATGCGATTTTTCGCTTGATTTTCACTTGCGCCCGATTTGATAATAAAATGATTAATCTCCCATCATTTTATGGTATTTGAGATAAGCTAAGTTAAAAAATAGGTTAGATCTTTAAGCCGCAAACTTTGACCACCGTTCAAAGTTCCCTTATAGTTGTAATAGAAACAAAAATACGATCGATGTCGAAACCTTATAAATATTGGTACTTTCTGTGAACTCATGGTAGCTGCAGATGTTACTTACAAATTACAAGTTCATAGTTGTGTCGTGAAGCGAAGCTCATTAAAAGACTTATGTTAAGAGGAGGTAAAAGACTTATGTTCTCTGGTGATGACATGTAAGGCCAGTTCGATGTAGAAAAGACATTTTTTGGTGTGTACAAAAAACTGATAAGAATCAGGTAGTTTATGATCAAGTGTATGATTATCTTTAGTATCGTATTGATCAATTCTACCATGGAGAAGATGGGTACAGTATTAACATTCTCAGCCCGTGACCCAAAACACACAATACATCACTTACTACGAAAACTGTGTCTGCCTTGCAGCTGATTTTTACGCCTTAAATAGTTAGTGGAGCGAGGCGGTTGAAGAATAGTATCGTTACTTTAATCTCGTAATCTCCTCAACCACTTTATGCTTGATATGTACGCAAAAATAGAACAGAAAGACTAAACTTGCTTCAAAAAGTTGAGAAGTTAAGACTATCTTCACTTAATGTAGCCATAAGAAAGCTGCCATGGTCTGGTATCAGAGCTGGGTAAGATGGTAGTGCTGCCTCGATCTTCCGCTGGAGGGACTATCAAAATAATATAAATTAACTTTTGCAAATTGTCAAATTTACTTATTGAAATTATTCTAAGAATGGAATTGTTCAGGTTTACATTAAGTAATAATAATTATCAACGTTAAACTTTACGAATTTAAGTTGTCTTCATCCTAATGATATTAAACAGTAAGCGCGAGCGGGGTACTTTCAGCTAGTATTGTATATAATTAGTATTGTATCACAATAACCTATATGTATAATTTCATTTGTAAAATGTCTATCTTATTTCTGTCATAGATTACATCAGTATCTATGTATACATTATCATGTGTTTAATTAATATTTCTTCTTTATTTATTATTTTTTATTTTATTTTTATTTTTTCGTCTTATTATTCATCATGTCTCTGACCAGATGCTAACTAAATATCTTTCTCTTCTGTAGCAATGGTTGTTATTCCTGTAAGGGACTTCGTCCCAGAATATCAACTTATTTTCTATTTCTATTTCTACAGAGTTTCTACAGAAACTCGATAGTTCGTCATGAGATTGGGGAGAGGGAGTGACGAAATAACGGAAAGGACAAATACAAGAATTTAATGATAAAGTAACAAAAAAGGTAGTTTAAACTGTAAAACTTGTATTTTTTGTTTTTTTTTTGCAATTGATTGAATGTTTTAAAACGAAACAGATGCACGTTATGCTCATTCAGCTTGAGTGAAAATACGAAAAAAAAAAAACAAAAAAAAAAAAAAAACAGCTGAACACAGACATTTAAAAAAAAATGAAGTTATATCCCAAAAAAAACGTACATACATACCTGTGGCACCGGTGCATAGTGGGAATAAGTGAGAAAATTGCGATTTTAGAAAAAACTGAATTGAATGTTTTGAATATTTCCAAAATCGTCAAGTAATTCAAATTTATGGGGCTTAAAACTCTTGATGGTATATTTCTATTTAGGTGTAAGGTGTGTTTTTCAATTCTTTCCAATATTCTAAGATTTAATACTAATCGGTCCAAAAAATCGAACTCTCAACCCACATGATTACTCTGAAAAAGTGCTTAACTAATTTTCAGAGTTCAATGGGAAAAATTAGGGGTACATTAAATCAATACTTTTCCTTTTTCAAAAAAAATTATTTTGACATTTGTTATATTATTTTTTTTACATAAAAGAAAATATTAGAAAATAAAATAATATACACAGGATATTAAAAGGAAAAATAATTATTTTATTGGTAGTATTTAATACACTGAAAAAAAAAAATCACTTATAATTATCTATCATTCGCGTTCTTCTTCACCTAAATCTGGGTACACATCCTGCTTAGATGTAGATTTCAGTTCTTCATAGAATCGTCTAAATGCTGGACTTATGTAGGGAAGATCTTTCTATTTTCTTCCGCTATCGGAAGGGAAGTGATGATCAACAAATATCTGAAAAATTTTTGTAGCTGCCTTTTTCATAAAACAGTTTTAAAATTAACATTTATTTTCGAGAGTCGTCTTGTAGTAGAGAACACCGCAGCTATCTTTGTTATAGTAAAGCCATCTTACCTTCCCCCAATTTCTTAGTGCCTTATTCATTATCTTTTTTTTTCTATGAACTAAGGCGATTATAAAAGGGACGAAAAATTTTAATTGTGAAAAATTGTGGTGCTTAGTTAACTTGACTCGCTGTTCACAAGTAAAATTTCAAGATTGGAGTATCAGCCCAGGATTCACAAAGGAATATCTTTCATTGCAATGGACGGAACTCTTAGCCCGTTAGATATAAGAAAAGAGAAAAAAAAATTACGATTCTGGTGATGTAGGTAGCTCAAAATACGCAAAATTCGACTTAGACTTCGACTTAGAAAAAAAAAAAACGGACATACATATATTTATTCAATACATACATTGTTCCACGCATCAGCTACATTAAAAATGGCCATGTTTAATTGTGTTCCTGAATCAGAAGAAATAAAATTAAAAGAAAGAAGCTTTTTCTCAGGTGAGGTTTCTAATTAGTCGATTCTTAAAACTGATTTCGGAAATGCGTCAACTGCACTCATACTTCCTTTCATCTCTAATTACAATCTTTAGGGGGATCGACTTGTTCTGTTGTTTTTTTTTAATGTATAAATATAGGCGTATTTTTTAGTGAAAACCAAATGAGGCTGTTTAAAGATTAAAAAAATTAGTAAGGGGGAAAATGACATTTACACATTTATTTAATTTTGTTATTTACAGTTGCCAATTAAAATAAATAAATAAAAAAAAAAAAAAAAAATATAAATGTTTGCTTTTGAAACGATTGCAAAAGCCCGAAATTTCGTACTAATTCATGTACACGAAAATTGTTAAATGTCAGCATATGGACTTTTTTTTTCAGAAGTATTTTATAAACTCATTTTGACAAAGAATAGAAAAAGAAAAGAGGCATAATTAAAAGTGGTGTTCAAATTTATTTATTTCTTTTTATTTTTAATTTGTTTTCATTTATTGATATTTACAACTGTACAGCTGTGAATACAATGGCATGTAAATAACTTGTGAAGAAACTACTCACTAGTAGCACTTCAATAAAATTTACACTAAAGGTCTCTAGACCATCTTCTTTTCAGCCGCCTCAGAGGATTATCAGGGATGGAGGAGGAAGACAAGTTGGGAGACAGTGGATTGGAGTGGATATGGGAGCTTACTATGGAAGGATAGGTTATCTGGTTTGGGCTAAATCAGCAACATATGGAACATTAAGATCTTTATGGATAAGTTTATGGGACAAAGTAAGGAGCATTGAGGGATTTTTTGCGAAGGATTTTGGTTTGTAAGGATGGATACGAGATGAATTGGATGGTTTAGTAGAAGCCCCAAAGGTCGAAATAGGTCTTATCACAGTCATGTAAATGAGTCTTTGTAATTAATTGGAGCTTTGAAAGTATCTCCAAGTAAGACGTTTGTCCAAGTGGTAGTCTAGGTAGCGGATCTGTTCAACAGGGATTAATGGAATATCAGTTGTCAAATATATCGCAATTTGAAAGAATACCGAGTTTTTTTTTTAAAAAAAAGCAGGTTTTTTTTTTTATTTTTTTTTCAAGCTCCGTTTATCTTACCCGCAATGTTTCTTATGTGAATTGAGAATTGTGTTTCTTATGTGAAAAAGTGTGTTTCTAATACTATAAACACTGAGTGTAAGAACAATTGGTTAAAAGAGGGACAGGTTTCACTATTTTCTATTATTTTTTTTCTCTAGCTTCTTCAGGTACGTACATCTGACAAAATAACAACAAAAAAAAAATTAATTTGAAATAAATTAATTAATATACTTTCATCAAAATCAAAAAAAAAAAAAAAAAAAAAAAAAAAAAAAAAAAAAAAAAAAAAAAAAAAAAAAAAAAAAAAAAAAAAAAAAAAAAAAAAAAAAAAAAAAAAAAAAAAATTAAATTTTCATAAACTCTTGCAGACGGTGATATATGTTGAAAATTTAATGTAAATTGTAGATCTTAATATGAATTTTCAAATCCACAAAAACAACATCGCGGAGGTAGACGGAGTTAACTAAATAAACTGTGATTTTTAAAACACTCATAATTCTTTTAAATTACGTTATAATTTGACACCACTTTTAATTCTGCCTCTTTTTATTTCATTCTTTGTCAAAATGAGTTATAAAACACTTCTGAGAAAAAAATAAGTTAATATTTCTTTTCTCAGAAAGATCTCTTTAAAGAAATTTAAAAAAAAAAAAGTTAATGTACGTATTTTTCTTTCGAATCGAATGAGACCATCCGCAAATCGATACGATCATTTCTCAAAAACTTAAAAAAAAAGTTTCTTTATTTATTCTGGGACATTATGTCTCTTAAGAATAAAAAATAATGTACAATAGGGGCCATCAGAGCCTCAAGATGGTTATGAAATATTAGTAAGTATAATAAAATGGTAATTAATAATGATAACAAATAAAAATTAAGCTTAAAAATATTGACAAAAGAATACAGAAAATATTTTGATTCATTTTGTGAGTAAATTGTGTAAAAACAATACAATTTCGTGTACATAAGCTTTTATATTTTATATAACTATTGAGTGGCTAATGACAGTTTGCATGGATCTGGATGGACAGTAGGTGGTTAAATAAGTGATATTTGAAAGTAGAAAGGGGTTTGAGTGGCGAATGGTGTAAGGGATGGAGTTCCATAGGGACAAGGATCGGATTAGGAATGATCTTTCAGCGGAGCAATGAGCAGGACTGTACAAATCTGATGGGCGGGAATGGGTTTGGCGGGTGAGAACGGTGGATTTGAGCTGAAGGAGTTGAGAAATGTAAAGTGGGCGTTGGGAAAAATTAACGGGAAAATATTTTAAAACAAAATTTCATGAATGTGGAAGAGTTAATATTAAATAAACTGAATTTCGACCTAAAATCCAACAAGGTGTACGGTTAAAAAAAACATGGGATGGCTTTAAAGCCTCATTCGATGGTGCTATTTCTTCAATATTATATGATATAAATGAGCTTCTTATGTATATTAATACAGCAAAGTCATGTACGATCGGTTAATTAAAATTAAGCGCATTTTTGTAGACTTAATTAAAAATAAGTCTTCAAAAACTAAAAGTAAACTTTTGGAAAAAATAGCCAGCATTTAAAAGGACGATGGAGTACGATGTTGAAACTTATATCACGTCGATGTGCATTATTTTGTGCTAATTAAATTCCAAAAATCATATCCGTTTCGATCCGTCTGTCATCATTATCCCCTCCCCAACAATGGAAACCGTTCTCTTTTGTATTTTGTACTTCAAACTCTTTTAGATCTGGTGGTGGTGGTGGTGGTTCTTAGGTACATAGGTACGTTGCTAATATGAATACTTTTGTACATCATGACAAACATCATCAAGAGCATAATGAATAAATAAATCTAAAACCAAGCGATTTTAGAAATAACAATAAAATAACGGTTTCAGAGTGATTTCCAATGGATTTTTTTTTTTGTACAAATCTGAATTGTGATAATCCCTGTTGAACAGATCCGCTACCTGGGACTCCATTTAGACAAAACGTCTCATTTA
Source organism: Euschistus heros (assembly GCA_003667255.2). Taxonomy (NCBI): domain Eukaryota; kingdom Metazoa; phylum Arthropoda; class Insecta; order Hemiptera; family Pentatomidae; genus Euschistus; species Euschistus heros. The sequence continues at coordinate 37,090 of RCWM02000207.1, read as the reverse complement.
GAATCCACATACAAAACTAAAACGACAAGAAACTGCTCGTGGTTACAGACTACTCAACATTTACTAGACAAACTTACAAAGCTTCCAATAAATTACAAGACATCATTTACACGACAGTTATTAGACTATCTGGACATATGGAGTTGAGCTTTGGCGTTCCACTAAACCATCCAATTCTTCTCTTATCCAATCCTTACAATCCAAAATCCTTCGAAAAATCCTTAATGCTCCTTACTCTGTGACAAATAAACTTATCATAAAGATCTCAATGTTCCATATGTTGCTGATTTAGCCCAAACCAGATACCAATCCTTTCATAGTAAACTGCACTCCCACACGAATCCATTAGTCTCCCAACTTCACATTCGATACCTGATAAGAAACTGCTCGTCTTTATAGACTATTCCAGACAAACTTTCAAAGCTTCATAAATTACGAGACATCATTTACACGACAGTTATTAGACCTATATGGACATACGGAGTTGAGCTTTGGCGCTCCACTAAACCATCCAATTCTTCTATTATCCAATCCATACAATCCAAAATCCTTCAATATTCAATATTCAATATATTGAAATATATAAAGCGAATATTTTAATACATAAATTTTAAACATTATTGATAGTTTGTTAAAGAATGAAGTTCAACAAAAAAAAAAAAAAAGCTTAGAAGCCTGAAAATAGAACAATGATCCGAAACATGTTGCTAAATATATCAAGATCGATTTCATATAAATCGATATCAGTTGCTTTTATTTTTGGTTGATTATAAGTTTTATTTTTGTTACGACATTCAGATATTAAATGATAACGATTGTGAAAACCGATAGTTTCGCAATAAGAATGCATATAGTTTTCGCTGATAATCAAATTTTGTGTAGGGGTACAATTTTTTTAAAAGAATATAATGCGGATATTTTACTAAATTTTTGGACTTAAAAGTTTATCTTTATTCTTCTAATTTTCGAAGACCGAGGTGTTCTAGGGACCTTCTAATAAGAACATTTTTCGAAATTAATTACATCTTAATGCAATTATGTTTCCTTGAAGTACATATACGGGTGTCCCGAATTTAAATGGCAAAAACTTCAGGAACTTATAGGGGACCGAAAAACTAAGACAAAAAGTCCTTTAGAGATTTGCTCGTTTTTGCTTAGTTTTAGAGAGAAAAAATCGCAAAAAAAAAGAAATAAAACAAAAATGTTACAGGTAGCGATTATCACCTTTCAAAGTTCGTCAGGCTAGGCAGTGAGATATGTAAACACTTAATGTTATCCTTTACATTCTTTTATTTGTTTACATTTTGGCTTCCTTCTAGGATTATAATTCCTAAATCAGTCTTCAGTCAGTTACTCAGATATTTTTGTGTGAATAGCATCAGCCACAATGCCACATACATATTCTAATGTTGAATACGCTGACATGATTTTTGTGTTTGGTTTCTGTAACGGTAATGCGGTGCAGTGCGGGAGTATGCGCGCTGATTTTTTCCAAACAGAAGAGTGCCTAATGGACGAGTCTTTTCGTTAACTTTTAATAGACTACGAGAGACTGGGTCATTCTTAATACGTAAGGCGACCAATTCCAGGCAGCAATAAGAGCAGATTACCGGAGAAGAAATTGTGTCCAACGCCACTTCGATAACAATCCTGAGACTAGCATCCGAAGAGATCTGCTGCATTAGCAATATCGCGGCAAGCAATATGGCAAACTTTGAAAGGTGATAATCGCTACCCATACCATCTTCAAAAAGTTCAGAATTTATTACCTCAAGATTATGTCAAGAGATTGAATTTTAGTAACTGGTTTCTTGGCAAAATTCGCGATGATAATTTATTTCCATTAAAAATTATATGGACCGATGAAGGTACCTTTACAAGAGGAGGAATTGTTAATCAAAGAAATTATCATGTATGGGCTCTTGAAAAATCCTAGAGCTATTAGAGAGAATAGGTTTCAGCATGAATTTGCTATTAACGTTTGGCTTGGATTTTGGAACGGATTACTGGTGGGACCATATTTTTTACCTGGAAGATTGAATGGTGTCACATTTACACACTTTTTGGAGAACGACCTTTTCTTACAGCAGCGGATTGAAATGTGGTTCCAACTCGATGGATGTCCAGCTCATTATAGCAGAGTTGCTCGAGCTTGGCTGGATATAAATTATCCACAAGATGATTGGGCGGGAGGAGTAGTACCTTGGCCACCCAGATCACCTGATATGACACCCATGGATTTCTTCGTATGGGGAACCTTGAAGCAGAAAGTTTATTCGGTGTCAATCAACTCAAGAGAGCAATTAAGAGGACCGAATCATAGATGCAGTGCACCAAAGATCATCAGAACAATGTTTAGCTGCAATTTATAAAGTGAGTGCTAGATGTAATGCTTGCATTGGTGCAAGAGGACAACATTTTGAGCAATATTTACATTAAAAAGAACATAACATAAATATAAATGTAAATAAATAAGTATAAAAAATGAAAAACTTGTTTTGTTTCTTTTTTTGGCGATTTTCTCTAAAACTAAGCAAAAACGAGCTAATCTCTAAAGGACTTTTTGTCTTAGTTTTTCGGTTCCCCTATAAGTTCCTGAAGTTTAGCCATTTAAATTCGGGGACACCCTGTATACTTTATAAAGTTGTAAGTTAGTCATGACTTTTCTTATTCTTATACATGCAGTGATCCCAATGAAGTTTAAAAGTCGACCGATATGTGGTTAGCGCCATTCTCCAGCATAGTTTGCAATGTTGTTCCTCAAGGAAGTATCCTAGGTTCTATCATTTACATGGCGTTTTCGACTTCTTCAACATTTGCTAGATAAACGTTTGAACCTTCCAATAAATTACAAGAGAATTGTTTACATGACAGTAATTAGACCTATTTGGACATATGGAGTTCAGCTTTGGGGCTCCACTAAATCATACAATTCATCTCATATTCCCCCATTTTGATTTTGGTAGTGTTGTGTATAGAGGTCTCTCGAAATCTCAAGATGCAAGATTAAAGAAGATAGTGAACTGCTGTCTGAGATTCGTTCTAAGAATACCACTCCACGAACATATTTCCCCCAACTTACCACTACACCAAATTAAAATGGTTATTCCTTCCTTCCCGCCGACAGTACTATCTTGGTTCGTTCCTTTACAAATCTCTTTCCTCTCAGTCACATTCCTATATCATCACTGAGTTCCCGCAAAACCAGATCCCGTCCCTCAGACCTTTACCTAACTCCTTTCAATACAACATCCTTCAAACGTTCCTTTATATCCAGAGCCTCCAACTTCTGGAATTCCCTCCCTTCCATTATTCGCCATTCCTCCTCTCATAACAGCTTCAACAGACTTTTCACCTACCTGTTAGATATTCAATCTAATAGTCATATAGATGTAGAAATATCTCTTAAAATGAGATATGAACATTCAAGAATATAATATTGATTTTGTACAGTATCAGTATAGTACTATTGCACTAAATTTCTTTTGGCATAATTTATATTATTTATCACATAAGACAAATTATCCTTCCAGATAATTGTATATTTCTCAGCTTTGATTATTTTATTTGATTTCATTCAGTTTTTGTTTAATTTTCTCTATTTTTGTTTTCGTAACTTATCTTAGATTCTAACCTTAAGATATAATTTGTTTTTTGTGTGATATTTTAAAATACGTAACATTACTTTTATATTGTAATTCGAATTTCTTTTAAATTCCTTAATTTAATTTTTGATTAAATTTTCCTTGCTTTTATCATATTTCTTAATTATATATACGGTATGCTAGGTAGCCATTTATTGTTTAATGTAATTATTCTTAAGGGGCAAAGGCCCTAGAATAAAATTTATTTTCATTTCATTCCATTTCATCTCTTATCTAATCCTTACAATCCAAAATCCTTCAAAAAAATCCATAATGCTCGTTACTTTGTCACAAATAAACATCCATAAAGACCCTGTTGTTTCATATGTTGCTGATTTAGCCCAAATCGGGTACCTTTCCTTTCATAGTAAGCTCCTAAACCATTCGAATCTAATAGTGTGAGACGAGATGGAAAAGGGCAGCGGAGAGTAGGTTAGAAAGGAAGAGGAGGCCAAGGTTCTGCAAGAACCATAAGGTGACATAAGATGGTGATTATATAAGGTATACAGTTGTAAATATCAATAAATAGTTTTTGTTTTTTTTAAATTCAGTTTAATATATTTTCAGTGCCCTCATATCATTATATCTTCTTGTTTGCATTTTGTTAAAATATTGTCTATATTAATTTTTATAGGGCCAACACCTTGGCTGTAACCCATATTTCCTGACACAAGGGAGAATAAACATCCTGTTGAGCCAACAAAAATATACACGGTTTGAAATATATAAAATCGTGGGTAGTAAATTAATTTTGGTCAAATAATCTTAAATACTTTACAGACTGAAGGCCATGTGGCATTAATATAGGAAAAGGAAAGTACCAGAGGAAGAGAAAGACGGGAACTTGATGGGCAGATGGTGCAAGATGTCCTGAAAGTCCGTGACTTGGCGCCTACTCTTTAAGTACGGCCCACGCAGCAGCATTGTAATGGCGTTTTGTATTGGTTGAATTGAAATAATGACAAGAAATAAACTAATGTATAACTAAGGATATGTATCGTTAGAAAAAATCGATATTTACATCGAAAATGTTTTTGTGCTCTGAATTCATGATATATCAGTGACCACAAATATCCCTACATTTTTTTTTTTTTTTAATAAAAAAAATCTACACCAGAAGATCTCTGGGCCATCTTCTTTTCAGACGCCTCGGAGGATTATCCGGAATTGAGTGAGAAGCAAGTCGAGAAACTAGGGGGATTTGAGTGGTTATGGAGCTTACTATGAAAGGATTGGTATCTGGTTTGGGCTAACTCAGCAACATATGGAACATCAAGATCTTTGTGGATAAGTTTATTGGTGACAACGTAAGGAGCATTGAGGATTTTTCGAGAATTGGATGGTTTAGTGGAGCCCCAAAACTCAACTCCATAGTTCCAAGTAGGTCTAATCACAGTCACTTATGTGTGTCTTTTGTAATTAATTAAGGAGCTTCGTCTATCTAGTAAATGTTTAAGTAGTCTGTAACGACGGGCAGTTCCTTGTCGTTCTAGTCTTGTATGTGGATATCAAGTCAGATGTTTGTCCAAGTGAAGTCCTTGGTAACGAATCTGTTCAACAGGGATTAGTGGAATATCATTAAAGGAAACTGTAGGAAAGAAAGTCGTAGGTTTACGATTCAGGGTAAAGGGTATTTGGGTGAGATTTGTTGCGATTTGTTTGGATTCTCCATTTTTTTTTACACCATTCTTAAAGTTTAATGATATGGGATTGGACTCATCATTAGAACTTCAGTAAAAAATAAAAAAAAATCTGCACCGGAAGATCTCTGGGCCATCTTCTTTTCAGACGCCTCGGAGGATTATCGTGAATTGAGTGGGAAGCAAGTCGAAAAACTAGGGGGATTTGAGTGGTTATGGAGCTTACTATGAAAGGATTGGTATCTGGTTTGGGCTTAATCAGAAAGATATGGAACATTCAGATCTTTATGGATAAGTTTATTGGTGACAAAGTAAGGAGCATTGAGGATTTTTCGAAGGATTTTGGATTGTAAGGATACGGGATGAATAGGATGGTTTAGTAGAGTCCCAAAGTTCAACTCTGTACGTCCATACAGGTCTAACCACAGTCAAGTAAATGAGACTTTTTGCAATTAATTGGGAGCTTTGAACGTCCCTACATTTAAATGTGTTTTATCCAGTTATAATAATATTGTTTCATTTCATCTTTTTTGGTTAATTTATTTAAAAACTTAAAATGGAAACAAAATTATTTATAATTTTTATTCTTTAATAAAAAAAAAAAAAAAAAAAAAAAAAAAAACCTGTACCTCTTACAACCCATGAAGGGCCTCGGGTTCAATACTTTGGTAGGCTGTACTGTTTCTAAGCCAACGGTTGTGAAAGGAGGTGATTTGGCCAGAACTCACGCTCAACCGCCAGGTTTTTTTTTATCCCCAATTAAGGGTACCCACTTTTTAAGAGGCTGGGTGAGCCCCAGGAGGGTCTCCCGACCTCGAATTCGATCCACGACTGAAATAACAGAATATAAATTTTCTGCCTTCAGTCGGACTCGAACTCGGGCCCGGGAGCCTGGTAGTCAAGCGCCTTACCCACTGAGCTACCGCGCCACCATTCTTTAATAAAGGAGTATATAATTTATTAATGAATTCGCTTTTTCGGCATTTACTCCTCAAATTTTCTTTTCTTCGCCTTCTTCGAATGAACCAACTATTCGTCCAGTCAATAAACACATTGTAACCTTGGATAAATTTAAAAATGGTAAAGCACCTGGTCTGGATGGTATTATGTATGAGTTCTACAAGTTTGCTCCTAAAACATTCCTAGAACTGCTGCTAGAACTGATTAATAATTATTTTAATAAAGGGTCCATTCCCGATAGCATGAACGAGGCTGTTGTACTACCATTGTTTAAGGAAGGAGATCCAAATCAGGCTAGTAACTATAGAGGAATAGTGTTACAGGATACCATTAAAAAAGTCTACACGAGTTTACTAGCTGGAAGGCTAAAGTCGTGGGTAAAAGAGAAAAACTGTTATGTGAGGAGCAGGCTGGATTTAGGGAAGGTTATTCTACAATGGATAATATTTTTGTCCTTACCAACTTGATTCAATTGAAATGGAATGAAGGAATCAAGAAAATCTATTGCTTCTTTTATAGATTTCAAATCGGCCTTTGATTCAGTGGATAGGCATGCTCTCCTGTTTAAACTGTCACAATTGGGGGTTTCAACAAAATTTATCAGAGCTATTGCAAGTCTATATTCTAGCACCAACTTGTCAGTGTGCAGTAAACGTGGCCGATCAACAACTTTTCCAACAATATCTGGAGTCCAGCAAGGTTGCAACTTAAGCCCTCTATTATTTACCTTATTTTGTAAATGATATTAAGGATTGCCTGAGCGGAGGAATATGGCTTAGAGGGTACAGAATAAAAACTCCTACTATTTGCAGACGATATAGTGTTTTTTTCCGATAATGCCTCGGGTTTGCAAAACATGATAAAAGAGCTTGAACAGTATGTTAAAGAGTGGAATTTGTTAGTGAATTTATCCAAGTCAAATATCATGGTTTTTTAGGAAAAGCGGAGGAAAGCTTAGTGAGCGTGACTCTTGGATACTTAATAATCAACCAGTCAAGGTAGTCAACCGATATAAGTATTTAGGGATTACATTGTCTCCAAGTTTTGACACTCACTGATCACTTTAATCAAACGGCTCGCGCCATGCTTTGCTTGGTCTTAATAGTGTTTGGAATAATTTATTTTTACTGACAAAACATATTCCTCTTTCAGCAAAAAATGAAGTTTTTAAGTCTGTAACCAGATCAATTCTTACATATGGGAGTCAGGTTTGGGGCTATCGATATGCTAATAAAATAGAAGGTGTCCAGAGGACCTTCGTTAAAAAAATATTTAAATTGGCAAAAAAAAATACTCCAAATTACATGATATACTTAGAGGCCAAAATTTCACCAATTCATGTTTTTACCTTTCAATTACAATATAAATACATATTAAAGACCCTAGATCTAGATGGAGGTCGTTTAACGAAATTGGTTGCAGAAGAAGTGACCAAAAGAAAACTATTATAGTTTAAGGAATGGATAAATTGGTCCGAGAAAGTCAAAAGCAACTTTAACAGATCTTTCAATACTGCAGAACATTTGGGGAAAGATTTGAAAATCTGAAATCTAGCCTAATTATCTATTATGAAACGTGTTATAGGGAAAGAGCTTTAAACGGCCAATATCGCCAAATCTATAAACAACTATCTTTTTGACATTGATTATATTAATTCAAATTTACCAATATCTGATATAGGCGTCATAATTAAAATTAGAGGCGAACTTCTCAACTTGAACTACAGACCATTCATCCAGGGACAAAATTACATTTGTTCCATGTGTAATATTGGAGAAAATGAAGATGTATTCCATTATTTAGGACGTTGTAAAGTCTTGGGGGAATGAGGAAAAAATATTTCGGTATAGTTACTATGACTGAAATTGATATGGTCAAATACCTAAATGGTGAAGACTGGGCAGCTCTAGTGAGTTACTTAAAAGAAGCCTATTTCTACCGTTCCTTTCTTGTTCAAAATTTTTAATTATTAATAACCTGATAATTCTTTGGATGTCATTGATTGATAGTGTATGTTATAAATAAAAAATGATGATAATTAGATATTATTGAATTGTATAATAATGGGTGGATATATATTATTATGTGAGATATAATGGAGATATTGTTATAGGATATATGATAATTATGATATTGTTGTGTAAGATATAATTAATGATAAATAATTGATTATATAATATGTAATTAGATTGTATTGTATTTTTTTTTTGGATTGTATTGTTTGTGAATAGATTATTTATAAAATCAATAAATATTTACATATTTAAAAATAAATAAACAATAATGATATAAAATCATTTTTAAACTAAAAGCGCTCCTGACAGACAGCCGTAGCTATGTCAGTAACATTACTTTGAACACTTTTGTAAACACAAAATTCTGTAAATATTATTAATAAAGTATTTTTCTATCTATCTATCTATCTAAACACATTGTAGAGTGCAAGAAATATCCGATTTTCTTTTTTACTTCGTCGCTTCGTTAGGAATAGTTTAGAAGGTAAACATACTAAAAGTCCCTGCCCCTGTAGTCTAGTAAAATAAGGATTTGCCGAAGAAAAAACTGCGGAACTTTTATTCTCAACGGATCTTTATGTTTTTTAGGGTGCTGAATCTGAATCTGAAGTTATATTTGTTTTTTTTATCTATAACACGATAACGAAGCTTTTTTCGAAGAAAAGTCTTCAAATATTAATTGTAGCTGGAACTGATACCTACATAATGAAAAAAAGAAATCCGAAATCAGACCATTTTGAATCGGACAAATAATTTCAGAGTTATAAAAGTGATAAATGTGCCGAAAAACCATGGATTTAACAACAGTACGGGTTTATATGGCCTCTGGGATATTATAACTCCGAAAGTATTTACGCTATGCGTCCAAATAGGTCTAATCACAGTCATGTAAATAAGTCTTTTGTAATGAATTGGGAGCTTGATCGTTTGTCTGGTAAATGTTGAAGTAGCCTGTAACGACGAACACGTTCAACCGATTACAATAGTAATAGCATCACATGGAATCAGCGTAAGTTAAGCTTTTTTTTCCATGCAATTACTATAGATTTTAGTGCACAAGAACTGATGAGAATAAAAAATTTCCATGGTCAACTGTAACTTAAGATATCCCAAGAAGTTAAAATTTGGTTTCAAGCATCGGTTGTGAAATGTGTAAGATGGCCCAAATTATTCATGTTTTTTCAGAAATTGACTGCATCTTTACCTTCTCAAATCCTACAAAATTTTAGGGATAAAATATTTAATTTTCGATTTGGACAAAATTTGGTTTTTACAACGTGTTTTTTTGAGATGAGGAGTATGAAAATGATTTCAGTTTTTAGTTTAAAAATTTTCCTCTCCTTTATTGTATAAATAAAAGGTTTAAAAAAATTGTTTTTTTTTTCTATAATTATTTTAAATTTTACACACTAAATTTCAAATAAGACCATTTTTTAAAAACATAGATTGGCAGAGTTTTGTTAACCTGATATTATTTTCAAATTATTCGTCAGTCTACGGGTTTCAAAGCTATTTGAAATAAAAATATAGGTTATTCATAAAAAAAAAAAATTCCACTGATTTAGAGTTTTTGAGCACCCTAAAGCCGGGGACGTTTTGAGCGTAACGAATGTATGTTTATTTCAACATAGCATACAAAACTTCAATTTAAACGGGAAAAAAAAAAATACAGACATTTCTCTATCTTGACTGAGAGCTGAGAAAAAAAAAATTAAAACGTATTTTTTCATATTTATATTTTTTTTCTTTGGCTCCCAATGCTCATTGTCGGCTATAAACTCTAGTTTTTCACTATTATAGGTCCCTACTACTTAGACAAAAAATTGGCATTCAAATCTTTGAGTTACAAGTCAAAACGTCCCCTTGTGTAGATATCAATACAGTGGAGTGCCGCTTATAAGACTCAGGGATCGACTTGAACGTTCCGGGACGTATCCAAACACACACAAAAAGTCGGTTATAAGAACCGCCACTCCGGATATAAGACTCAGTTTCTCCGAAATGAAAAAAAAACAAAAAAAAAAACAGTAACGTTTCACGACACTGTATTGGGCCAGGATTTTGAAAAATAGACCAGAAATCGAAAGTGAAGCATTACAAAATAAATCTCAGAGTCGGAAAACGGAAAAGGGGGTGGAAAGAACTCTAATGTTGAATGCTCGTTAAAAGAATGGTTTCTAAAAATAGGGATAAGGATGCTCGCGTTTCAGGAACATTGCTTCGCCAAAAGACAGCCACCAACCCCTGCGCGCGCCCAGAATACCTGTTTTTAGTTATAGGTTTATAAAAGGTTATTCTCCTTCATTTACGGAGAAACTCTCGTATTTTAGGCAGTTCACATTTCACTAAAAAGTATCATCATCAGAAACTATGGATTCATATAGAATGGCATACGTGAACCATTCCTTTCCTCATACTTGAATATGTTGTACAATTACGACTTGATGTTAAGCCATTATCAATTTTATTTCAAAACTATCTAAAATATTCTGTCCGAATTTATGACAATGAGGCGTATTCTGAGGACTTTTATCTGTGAGTCTGTCATGAGATATGCCGGGAGCAAGTGCAGTTCGTCGAATGTCACGAACGATGACGAAGTTGACAAGCAAGAAGTTGATGAAGTGACGCTTCCCACCTTTACACACTCTGAGTTTCTACGGGCTCTAGGGTGTTGAGGAGAGCTGTCCACCACCAAGGGACCAATTTCGAAAAGCATTATGATTAACGAGCGATGCATTCCTTGAAAATACTAGAACATAATAAAAAACAAACGTAATTTTTTGTAAACCAAACGTAAATTATGTTTTGTGCATCATCTTCAACTCATACACGCTATATAATATTAACTGATAAAATAACGTTTTTTTACATCGTAAATAAAAAAAATTTTTTAATATTTATTTTTTTCTTTCCGCCTAATTCCGCCTATAAGACTCAATCCGCCTTTTGTGGATCCCAAAGTGAGTCTTATAAGCGGCGTCCACTGTATATGAAATGTGAGTTCATATGTCGCTATTACTTAATGTTTAGGTAATATTCTTCTTCAAATTCTCCTTTCCAGCCTTCCAGAGACTATAGACTTCCAGCTTCTCGTGGTTATAGTTCATCGATAAGCTTCCTGGCGTATTTTTGGTATTCCTAGTAGATGCACCTTCTTGTTGTTTGATATTTTTGGTCAATTCATAAGCTCTTTCCATTTTTACGGATTGTAGATTGAGGTTTAGATCCTTAAGAACCAAAAACTAATTCTAACTGGGTAAGGAGAAGTGGCCAAGGATGTCCTTCGGTCTACAAAAATTCTTCGGGATCCTAGCAGATCTGAAAAAACTACCGATTTTTGAGTAAAAAGATTGGACGGGAAAAGGGTCGTTAGTGTTGAAGAACTAAACTGCGCAAAAAATATAAATAGGTTATATTGCTAATTTTGTTTATTTACTATGCCTACCATTTTTATATTAGTTTTTTTGTTAAACTGACATTAATATTCATCAGAAATTATTATTTTTTTTTGCTGAAATGAAATACAATTAATGGGTTTTAAAAATTAAAAAAAAATAAAACGTTTTTTGATGCATAGTTTGTTTTTATGAACATAGATTAGTTTTTGGAAACAATTAATCTCTTGTATAATGTCCTGTGTTAGCCAAACCTTGTGTGCACCTATTAGGCATTTAGCTTTTAAATAATGTTGTCACAGGTTTTTTGTGGAATTTCACCCCCAGAGATGTTGCAATGCTGCACTGAGTTGTCGGAGGTCAATTAGCGGCGGATAATGATTAAAAAAAGCCTTCTCTGTAACGCGCCCGCACTCGTGCTCAATACGATTGAGGTCTGGAGACAATGGGGGAAGAGGCAGACGGGAAATTACCAGTTTTCTAAAACTTGGACAACTATTCCTCTATGAGGTCGAGCGTTGTCTTCCAGGAATCGAAAATCTCTCCCAATGAGATCCTTAGTTGGAGGGAGGTATTACTCAATAATTCATGTGTCCTCCAGGGTAAATGCCAACCCAGACTATTACACCACCCCAATCCTCCAAACTGCACTGAAGGCGCAATAAACTGGGACATTGTACGCATTTCTTGTTCTCTATAGACTCTTCGGCGTATGCTGTCACTAAACAGACAAAAACGCGACACGTCAGTAAACATCCACAGCATTCCAATTTGTGTACTCTTCTAGTCGCTCTCTGTACCACATTCTTCTTAGCTGCTGGTGGAGAGCTGTTGCTGCAGATCGTCTCAAAGTGAGAAGATGATGTAAGGCCAACTTCCCACAAACGATTACGAATCGTTTGTGTTTGATAAAAGTCTAGGTAAAAACACGTTTCAATTTCATTGAGGATCTGGCGTGCACTAATGAAAAGGGTTTCTCCTGGCAGTGATAAAATATTTTCTATCCTCTCTTTCAGATGTAATACGTTTCGATCCTCTGCCTGGCGTTCTATTGGCACTCCCAGTCTCTCGGAATCGATCTAAAGCCCGGGCGACGACACTCTGGGAAACACCAACCGCCTCTGCAATATCACTTGTCGGTGACCTTGATTAGGCATTCTCACTATAATTTTGCGAACTTCGGGTTCAAGATGATTGTCTTTCCATTTTTATTGAAAGTACAACTGGATTAAAATACGAAGAAAAGCTGTTTATTTACAAAATGATAAATCTTCATATTTACTATTCTTAAGAAAAATTTACTTGTTATAAAAAAAAAGATTAACATATGTTTTGTCTTTGGTTTGTATTTTCTATTTTGTTGTATTCTACTAATATTGAAATATATTGGCTAATTTAATTTAAATGACCGGATAAGGGATAAATAAGGCATATCCCTATTCATTTTTGCGCAGTTTATATCCAGCCTCCCGTAAATATGCGTTAACAGTGCGGAATAACCTTCCGCCATTTTCAAATCGTTAAATATTCTAATATTAATAAATAGTCTCCTTATAAGGACAACATGGTGGAGTATCCTCGGATAACTTAAGAACTGTTAAATCCTGGGATATTTCAACCCCCCCGTTATTATCCTTAAGGACGAAAAAAACTAATAAAATCGTTAAATCTTGGAGAATAAAAAAATAGAATCCTTAATGACGAAAAACTAATAGATATATGTCGCACAAAGATGTCCTTTTCGTTTCCGCCATATTACAAACAGTATCCTTAAGGAAGAGAAAAAACTAATTCTAATTGTGGAAGGAGAGAGTGGCGAAGGATGTCCTTTGGCCAAATCAAAAAACCCTGGCAGATCTGAAAAACGGTATCCCATATAGCAAGAGCTATCTCTTAATCCCGCCCCCTTTCCCTTAATCCTTATATTCCCTTAATGAGGATAACTTAAAACCCTTAAAAAAATCCTGGAATATTTCTACATATTATCCGCAAGGACGAAAAACTAATAGATATATGTCTCCCAAAAGATATCCTTCCGCCATCTTAATACAACATTCTTAAGACGAAAACTAATTCTAAATTGTGAAGGAGAGTGGCCAAGGATGTCATTCGGCCTCAAAAAATCATCAGAACCTCGCGATCTAAAAAACAGAATATGTTAAAAAAAAAAAAAATAAGTATTGGGGTTTTTTTGATTTGATGTTGCTTGGGATTAAAGCTTTGCTGTTAAAATTCTGATAAGAAATTTAATGGAAATGACTAATTTTAATTTAATTCTTAACTTTGTTTTACTGTAGGAACTAGATTCTATTAATTTTAAAATGTAAATCTATTGTTTTTCCAAGTCAGGTATCAAATTGAAATTTTTTATTGATATTTCTTTTTATTTAAATTACTGTCTTATCCCTCGTTCGTTGAATTAAAATTAAGGTCTACAATAAACTGAATTGAATATACCTTATATAATAATTATAATAGTAGATCTAGCTAAATATATATTGAAAAACGCGAATATATTTAAAATGTATTCAGTGAATATTAAATTGTTCCCCTGCTGTAGCAGCCAGATCTGTTTTTATTGATGGCAGTTTTGTTAATGTCTTGACCTTTTGTCATTTTATGTCTTTTATTTTATGTTCTAATTGTTGCGATTAAATCGAACTCGCTCAATGCACATTTGCGAAATCGATCAACGTTACCGGAATTTGTGAAGGGTTAGGATGAAAATATCGAAATGTATGCCTCTGTCGATTTTATTCTTTCTGGAAATATTTGTTTTATATCTGCATCACAGCAAAACATCCCTCAGGCTTTGCTCACGCCGAACGACGGCTTCATCGTCTTGGACGGACCCGCGGATCTCCTTCTCGACGGCCAGAAACCATTCATTGTACCTTCGCAGGTTCATACTCGAAGACTGGGAACTTCGCGGCGGAAGTATAATTGGGAGGTGGTAGGGAGGAAGTGGCCCTACTTTGATTTTGAGAAGAGTTAGTCGGAAATAGCTCAAGGAACCTTGATTCATTATTTAGTAATAACTGATAAATTATATATTTCATATTACAAAGCGTTGTAAAATACATACAGGCTTGATGATTTTCATTAGGTTACTCTTCTGTAAAATAAATTATTTATAATTAATACAATATTTTTTAATGTGGGTTTCAGTATTATTCCTTTCCTATAAAATAACTTTTTTTTTTTTTTTTTTTTTTTTTTTTTACTTATTTATTGAAATTTACAAACTATATATAGGTACAGTGTAATATATAATACATCAAGTAAATGTGATGAAATAGTTAAAAGTTGTAGTTTTTAAAGCAACTGCCCATTGGTAGCACCTTATAAAGGTTCTATATAATGAAGTACTATATTATGAGGTCCCGAGGCCATCTTCTTTCAGGTGCCTTGGAGGTTAACTGGAACAGAGTGAGAAGCTATAAACACTACAATTTTACGTGAAAAAATTATTTCTCTATCTTGACTTGAAAATATAGCTCATTGGTCTGAATGAAAAAAAGTCACGTTTCGCCTACATTCTTTACTTTTTTTTGGCACGCTTTCAGTATGGTCGAAAATTTGTTGACAGTTTCCTCATTTTAGTCCAGTAAAATAACGGTTTGCCGAAGAGAAAACTGCATCTTTATGTTTCAATGGGGTGCTGAATCTGAATTTGAAGTTTTGCTACCACGCATAGTGGGACGAATGGCCTATCTAGGAGGAAAAAAGTCATAATGAAAATTAATAAAACTATTGTGATAGGATTAATGAAACTATAGCTAAGTAGTTTATGGAACATTATCAAAGGTTCTTTCGTTTTTTGGAGGCGGATTTCAAGGTAAAAAGACAACGATCAAAGTAGTACCTAACTCGACAGGTCAAATTTTGTTAAAACTATTCAGTCTTTCAATCTAAATTTGTGTATCATCGTATGATATTTTTTTCATTATTATTTTATAATTAGTGAATATAGACGTTCGTAATACCAGTACGCCCACACAGTGGGGCAAACGTGGAAAAAAACCCTAAAATTCTCATGATTTTCTTTTCTTTTTTTTTTCATTATTTTTGTATACCTAAATAAATGTAGCATAAGGTTTGTGAACTGATTTTTCGATTATTTCATTACCAGGATCTGGACACGTCCTGGAAAGTTGCCCTTTTTCTGGAGTTGAGAAATAACACGGTTTCTGAAGTTCTGTTAAAATAATTTTTTATGAGGCTGAATTTTTAGCAAACATTTTGTATTACCCTTTGAACTTCACAATTGATGTTTACTGGTTTATGGAAGATTTTTAATTTTGTAAATGTAGCCCCAACCTTAACTGCCAGGAATTTTCAAAGTTAGCTATCTCGTAAATCTAACTTATCTTCATTTCACTTGGTCTTTCAAAAAAAGCTACACCGAACTAGGCTCTCTTTAGGGGTTTCAAATTGAAGTACAGGTATCTGAGAAACCGTGTTATAAATATAAATCCCAGCTTCGGCATATTGTTCAGGGGATGAATTTATGTGTTATTTTTCACTATACAGAAACTAATTTTTTTAGCATAATTTTTTTTTTTTTTTTTAAATAGGATGTGAAAATTGGCTTACTATATATATATATTTGTTTTTAATTAGCTTGTCTTATTTAATATATATATATATATATATATATATATATATATATTTTTTTTTCTTTTCTTTTCTTTATTCATTGTAAAATGATCAGATATGATTTCTTGTTTTCTAACATAAACACATAACTCTTCTTGAGAGGCATAGTACCAGAATATAGCAGAAAGAATAATTTTCTTCAAATAAAAAATCAAAATCAATTGGAAATAAAAGTTTGGAATTTGGATGACCAATTTATGGGGTTATTATTTGTATCATTGAGTTCTAATTATTGTACACCTTAGTTCTCTCATGGAGATTATCATATTTATTTATTTTATTATTTTATATCAATGGCCACTCCAATCATTTTCGATATAAATGTCTTACTAAATTCAGAGATTTAAAGTAAAATGTTTTTAAAAATGTGTTTCATTAATATATAAAATCACATTTGGCTTTTAAAACTGAATGTGAGCTATAATAAACATCACAGAGATCATCATTCAAGAAAGTGCTCTTGAACAGCAACAAATGAAGATGTTTTTCATCTTATCATGGTGACTTCTGATCCGGTGATAAGTAATTTAAGAAAGTCCGCATTTAAAAAAAAGAAGTTCCCATTAAATTATAAAGCTTCTTATTTACTGTTATAGAAAAAAGGAACAATTCGAAATCTTTTATTTCTGTACGTAATATAACGAGTGAATATAATCTTTGTCATATAAGCTTGATAATTGTAAATAGCTGTCCAGTCTGTTAAATAGAATTCAACTGAAATTACTTTGTAAAACTTATTGCATTTTTAAAATTATATTAAACATTTTAATTTATTTTCAAATATAACCTAATAATAAATTTTTATCCTAATTCAAGGAATCTTGGGTCTGTAATAGAGCTATATAGTAAATTTCATTCAATTTCATTTAATGCCCGAAAACGCCATCCTAAATCCTCCGTGGCGAGATTGTATCTTCCCAGAAAATTGGAGGTCGAGGTCTAACCAGCATTTTTAAGGCATGCCGCGAGCAAGAAGAAAATCTCCGCGGTTACTTCAAATCTAAGGTTTCCAGAGTTTGCCTCCACCATTGTAGAATTAGATAAAAAATTTACTGCTTTGAATTTGGCATCAACAGAAAACCCTCTTGTACCAACCCAAGAAAATCTTTCTAGATTCTTGGAAAACTAAAGAATTACATGGAAGGTTCTACCACTCCATTAAAACCACTAGAACTGACGTTGATGCCTCTCTTATGTGGCTGCGTAAGGGAACCCTATTTCCAGAGACTGAAGGATTCCTATTAGCGATCCAGGACCAGGTGATTGCTACAAACGTTTATAGACGTCGAATATGTGGCGAACAAATTAATGAACTATGCCGGTTGTGCAAAGCTGCAGCGGAATCGATCCAGCATATATCCTCTGGCTGTCAGGCTCTGGCAGGTAAAGAATATTTGCTGAGGCATAACTGCTTTGCCAAAATAGTTCACCAAGCTGTGGCCAATAAATACGGGATTTTGGAAAAAGCGGAAGTACCTTATTACAGGTATAACCCAAAGCCTATAATTGAAACAAAGCATATAAAACTATATGGGACCAAGCTATTTTGACAGATCACACTATCCCTCACAACAGACCCGATATTTTAGTTACTAACAAAGAATGAAATCAGCAGCTATAATAGAAAATAGGAAGTGCCAACGGATGATAATGTTCATCGCACGGCTGCTGAGAAAATGAGGAAATATTTGGATCTTGGCGAAGAGCTGAAACACCTGTACCGTCTTGAAAATGTGAGGGTGTTTCCATTGATCATTTTCCTAGTAATGGCTTGGTCCCGGAGATCACAGTCAACTCAATCAAAGAACTGGATCTCACGAATAAAAATTCTACAAGATTCGCAGAAGGCAGTCCTTCTGGGAACAGCCAGTATCATCAGAAAATTTTTAAACATCAAAAAATAAATAAATTCCGTGCCTAACCCCTTGACTTTGATCCGGGTAGTGCTATTTTTCCGGAAAAAAAAAAAACGAGTATAGGAGATAACAATAATAATAAAGCGGGGTATCTTTCAAGGAGATTCTCTCAGCCCGCTTTGGTTTTGTTTAGCCCTTAACCCACTCAGCAGATTGTTGAACGAGACTAGGAAGGGATATGCCATCAGCAGAGACAACAAGATCACTCATTCTTTTTACATGGATGATCTTAAAATATATTCAAAGAATGAGAATGAGTTGACTTCCCCTGCTAGAAACGGTAAAAAAAACATACAGCGAAGATATTGGAATGGAGCTTGGAATCGAAAAATGTGCTTTACTAATCGTAAAACGAGGAAAAGAAGGCAAGACTGTAAATATACAGATCCCGAAAGACGAACCCATTCGGCAACTCCAAGACCAAGATTCATACAAATATTTAGGGATGCATCAGCTGTTGAAGTTGAAGCCGGATATAAAGAAATATTTTGAAGATCAGTTTAAATACCGAGTAAAGAATTTATTTAAAAGCTATTTATCCGGTGGAAACTTGGTTAGTGCGTTTCAATACTTGGGCTGTACCAATTCTAGCTTACTCCTTTGGAGTTTTAAATGGAGCACTACAGATCTTGAGGCTTTGGATCGCTACGCAAGAGTCCAAATGGTGCTTTGCAGAAAACGGGCACCCCATGTCCTCAGTGCCCAGGCTGTATCTTCCTAGAAAGATTGGAGGACGCGGGCTGACTAGTTTGTTGAAACCATGTCGAATGGAGGAAAACAATATTCGCGACTATGTGCTATCTAGTGACTCGTCTTTACTATCCCTGATTGGGTCGTTAGATAATAATTATACGCCCTTAATTTGTTAACAGATCCACCCCAGAAATTGTTACTGAAATTGTACCACCTGGACTGATTCCTGGAAAAATAAAGCCCTGCACGGAAGATTTTATCATTCTCTAACGGACGAGGGAGTGGATATCGAAGCATCCCTAACATGGATGAAATATGGCAACATTTTCCCGGAAACCGAGGGATTCCTTTTAGCTATCCAAGATCAAGTTATCGCAACAAAAGCATACAGGAAGCATATATGCGGGGAGACCATAGATGATCAGTGTCGCCTTTGCAAAAATGCCGTAGAATCGATCCAGCATGTAACTTCTGCTTGGAAAGTACTGGCTGGCAAGGAATATTTCCAAAGGCATAAAAATGTAGCCAAGGTTGTGCATCAAGCTATGGCCCTCAAGTTGAAGCTGTTGGATAACAGCTGTCCCTACTATCATTATCATCCACAAGCCATAATTTCGGAAAAAGGGATACAAATATTTTGGGATCACCCGATAATTACTGATCATACGATCATAAACAACAGGCCGGATATAGTGATCATAAACAATGTAGGGAAATCAGATTTTATCATTGAAATCGGTGTGCCATCAGATGACAATATGTTCCGAGTTTTAACTGAGAAGAAGAGGAAATACTAGGAGCTGGCAGAAGAACTGAAACAACTACGAACTGAAACAACTCGTATATAGACTCGATAAGTGCAGTGTCTTGCCCATGATTATATCTTGTAATGGGCTGATTCCGAAAGACACAATTTGTTCAATAGAGAAGTTGGAGCTGCCAAAAACAGTGCTACAAAAAATGCAACTAGCAGCATTGTTGGGAACTACAACATAGTTCGGAAATTTTTTAATTTCCAAATAAACATTCATGGTTGACCCATGTTTGGGTCCCCAGAATGTTTGCTACCACTAGTTTGTGAAAACAAATAAATAACATAATAATAATAATAGCTCCTTTATTTCCATATAGGCTATTTACAAAATAATAAAAGAAATTTACATTTTTTCAAGGAAAAGTGGCCCATGTTTTGGACACAAGCCTCTCCCAGTTTTTTTCCAAATGACATTTAT
This sequence comes from Euschistus heros, assembly GCA_003667255.2. NCBI lineage: Eukaryota > Metazoa > Arthropoda > Insecta > Hemiptera > Pentatomidae > Euschistus > Euschistus heros. The sequence continues at coordinate 16,933 of RCWM02000207.1, read as the reverse complement.
CATGTGCTGACCGGTGCCATACACACCCGAAAATATCTTCGATGTCCCGTCCCGCCCTCTCGAGCTAGGTCTTCCTCTCTTCCGTGTTGAATGGACAGGATACCATCTGTGGTTCTTTTGGCCCATCTTCTACTGTCCATTCTTGCTATGTGGCCTGCCCATTTCCACTTAATTTCTAAGAAGGTTGTCACCGTATCTTTCGTCTTGGTTATTTGCGAATCTTCCTGCTTCGGATTTTATCCCCTAGCATGCTCCTTTCCATCGCTCTTTGGGTAATAGCTAGGCTATTAATTATATGTATGTTTGCAGGCCAAGTTTTGGCAACCGTAAATTAGGGAAGGTAGAATGCAAATATCGAAAACTTTTTTCTTCAGGGCGATAGGCATGCTACTTTTGAATATATCTTTGTTTTACCAATATTTAGACCAAGCTATTTCGGTTCGCCTTTTTAATTCTTTTTTAAATCTTCCTTCAAAAGATATATATTGCCCGAGATAAACGGTTTTCTTCTACCCATTCTAACTTCCTATCTTCTACGTAAATTTCTTCTTACCTTGTTTCTGTTTGTCATTAGGAAAGATTTGTTATAGTTGATTTCTAGTCCTGCTTCTTTCCCTTCTTCGTTTAGTTGCTGCAGCAAGCAATTTATTTCTTCAATAGATTCCGACATCAGGACAATATCGTAAGCAAATCTCAGATTCGATAGTTTTGCTCCATTGATAGTTATTCCCATTTTTTTTCCCAGTCCAGTTTTTCGAAATACTTCTTCTAGAACACAATTGAAGAGTTCAGGTGATAAAGGATCTCCTTGTTTTACTCCTCTTTCTAACGGAAAGTCAGCGCCAGGTTTTCGAGAATTATACGGGCTTTACTATTGTTATACCAATGTTGTAAAATACGGATTATGTCAATGTTGATAGCTTGTTTTTGAAGACTTTTGAATAGGAAATTATGCTTTACGGTGTTGAATGCTTTGCTGTAGTCAATAAAAGGAAAATATACTGGTATTTGATATTCGTTGGATTTTTCGATAATTTGGTAGATTTTGTGTAAATTGTCAATTGTGGAGTACCCTTTGCGGAATCCAGCTTGTTCTGGAGGTTGTTTTTCGTTTATTTGGTTTTTTAATCTAATCTCTTCCGGAGGGCTTTACAATAATAATTACATAATAGTAAATAAACAATAAATACAAATAGAGGAAGAGTTTTTACATGTTATATAATTATTATTAACAGAAAAAGCATTTCTTCATATTATAATAATTTATACGAACAAAAGATTTTTTTTTTTTCTTTCAAGCTATAATGATATGGTATACAAACAAAGAAAAATAAAATGAAAATAAAAATAAAACATAAATTTTTACAATTTATTGATTGATATTGATTATAGTCTAGGGTCACAGAAGTTGTAGCTGCAATCGCAATACAATCCAATATTTTATTTAGTTAATTAAAAAAAAAAAAAATTACTTTTTTGCTAGCATTTAAAACATTTAAAATAAATAGGAAGACGTTATTTATCTTTCCAATAATATTCTAGTATAAAATATTTTCCAAAGATAGACATTCATCTGTTTGAACTATATAATCTTTTAGGTATGTCTTTCGACAATTATCGTGTCTTTGGCACTCTAATAATAGTCAATGAGCGCTGAAATGAGGGGTGTAGAGTGCATGGAACATGCGATAATTTTTGACTTCATAGCTTCGTTAGGAATAGTTAGAAGGTAAACATACTAAAAGTCCCCACCCCTGAGGGGTAAGCTAACAGTGGGGGGGGGAGGGAAGAAGTTCCATTTTTTTGTTTTTTCCATAATATCTCGAAAACTGTTGACTCTAGAAAAATATGTTACAATAAACATAAAAAGCTAATTAAATTCACTATAAAATTTATTAAATATAAATTTTTCGTAATTCTATCCTTTTACGAGATATACATTATTGAAAATAGGTGATTTTCGGGAAAAAACAAATGTCACCTCCGTGGGGCACTTTTTGTCAAACTTTATGCTTCTATTACGTTCCACAATCGTTTTCTCAGAAAAAACGTCAGAATCATAATTGTAGAGCATTAAATTGACTTTAATTTCATATGTAAATTTCTGGTATTTGCTTTAAATGGTAAACAAATAGTGAGGTAAAGAATTTTTTTTATTTCTAAAGTTGTCGATTTTTACTAACGTTTATCTCGAAAACCGTTAGAATTTCTACGAATACGTATATAACTAATTTTATAGTAAATTTAAAGAGCTTTAATTTTGATCTGCTTTATATTTTTCTAGAGTCCACCGTTATCGAGATATAATCGAAAAACAAAATTTGGACCTTCTTCCCTCCCCCCACCTTTAGCTCACCCCCCAGGGGCGGGGATTTTAATATGTTTACCTTTTAACTATTCCTAAAAAAAGCTGGGATGTAAAAAATTATCGCATATTTCATGCACTCTACACCCCTCATTTCAGGGCATTCTTTATCTGGTGTCGCACTTCTCTGAAAAAACACGTTTATTGATACTCATTCCAAAACTAATGTTTGGATCCAAAAGTTCTATTTTATATATGAATGCTCCTTAAATTTACTATAAGAACCTATAAATGAAATTTTGATCAAGTCCCATTAAATACCCATACCAGCACGTTAAAAACCGCTTACTATTTTAAGTCCAAGTTTTTTTTGGCATAGTTTTCACCATAAAGCCGAAACTATTAGTCAAATCTAAAATTTATTTTTTTCAACTAAGATTTGGTAAAATTTACTATCAGGCTTTATATATATGAAATTTTGATTATGTCACGTAATACACCCAAACCTGAACGCTAAATATGTATGTTTTGGCAAAGTATGACGATATTCACAAATACAGTGGGCTGGTTTGAGTGTATAACGTGACATAATCAAAATTTCATATATAGGTTCTTATAGCAAATTTAAGCAGCTTTCAGATAAAAAAATAGAAACTTTGGATCGAACAATTAGTTTTGGAATGAGTATCAATACACCTGTTTTTTTTTTTCAGAGAAGTGCGACCCCAGATAAAGAGTGGCGAAATGAGGGATGTAGAGAGTGCATGAAATATGCGATAATTTTTGACTTCACAGCTTTGTTAGGATAGTTAGAAGGTAAACATATTACTAAAGTCCCCACCCCTGGGGGTGAGCTAACGGTGGGGGGAGGGAAGAAGTTCCATTTTTTTGTTTTTTTCCATAATATCTCGAAAACTGTTGACTCTAGAAAAATATGTTACGAATAAACATAAAAGCTAATTAAATTCACTATAAAATTTATTAAATATAAAGTTTGTCGTCATTCTGACCGTTTAAGATAGATACGTTATTAAAAATAGGTGATTTTCGGGAAAAAACAAATGTAGCAGATCAAAATTAAAGCTCCTTAAATTTCTTATAAAATTAATTATATACGTATTCGTAGAAATTCCAACGGTTTTCGAGATATACGTTATTAAAAATCGACAACTGTAGAAATAAAAAAAATGTTTACCTTACTTTTTGTTAAACATTTGAAGCAAATACCAGACACTTATATATGAAATTAAAGTAAATCTAATGCTCTACAATTTTGATTCTGACGTTTTTTTCTGAAAAAACGATTATGGAACGTAATAGAAGCAAAAGTTTGACAAAAAGTGAGGTGACATTAGTTTTTTTCCCGAAAATCACCTATTTTCAATAACGTATATCTCGTAAACGGTTTAGAATTACGACAAATTTATATTTTAATAAATTTTATAGTGAATTTAATTAGCTTTTATTGTTTATTCGTACATATTTTTCTAGAGTCAACAGTTTTCGAGATATTATGGAAAAAAAACAAAAAAATGGAACTTCTTCCCTCCCCCCCCACTGTTAGCTTACCCCTCAGGGGTGGGGACTTTTAGTATGTTTTACCTTCTAACTATTCCTAACGAAGCTATGAATTCAAAAATTATCGCATATTTCATGCACTCTACAATGTGTTTATTGACTGGACTACAACAGATGTTTTAAGCTATTTACGATGAATAAGCTACAATATTCACATTTTTCATTAGCTTTAATTTTTAAAGTATTATTTAAAAAAAATATTTTGAATTAGTCATATTTGGCTATTCTCAGTTGGCTAAAGGTTCTTATTTTAGTGATATTAATGTTATATTTTAAATAATCCTCCGGCTGAGGGTTATTAAAATTTGAAATTTTCATAAATAATGAGTTATACCTTGTGTTTAAGGTACGATCAATGTCTGTTGATAATAAATGATTAGTGACTTTTTCTATTATGTTATTTTTATTAGATAATAATTTTTGTGGATTGAAAAAAATCTTGAAAGTGTTCTGGGATATTGCCGTCAATTGTTAATTGGTTAATTCGAGATACCCAGTTATATTGAAAATCTAGTTTATTGTTACAAAAATCTAAAAGTCTTTCGAGGTAGATGATTTTCTGGTAATGCCATGATTTTAATTGAAAAATTTATAATTTTTTTTTTAGTACTGGAATGAATAGCAGATTCCGTCCTGTTTCTAGTCTTACAATATAATTTGGTGTACATTTGGGCCAGAAATATAGTATTTTTTAGAAATTTAAGTTGAATATTTTCGATAGTTTCCAGGTAGTTTAAGCTCCAGATCTGAGCTGCATACAGAAGTGATTTAGATATTGATTTACCCTATCAATAAATAGTTTTTTAAAAAAACTATTTTGGGAGATCAAATTGGTTTATGACGTGTATTATTATGTAAATTTATATGCAATATGACGATCTAATATTTGACAGCGCCCAGTGTGTTTTTTTTTTGTTTTTTTTTAATAGTTTTTTCTCTAAACGTTATTTGATGAAATTAGTTTCCTTCTAGCATGAAGCAATTCATTTTATTCCTTTATTTTATAGCCTCATTGTTGTGATTAAATTTATGGTTCTCCGCTCAATGTAAATTTACGATATAACTCGGAGATCTCGAAGCGTTCTTTATGAAGTTCGAAATGAAATTCTCAGGATTACTGCTCATCGCGGCTATTGATATCCAACGGAACGGCGGAGGAATTGAGTGATCTAAACCCGATGAAGGGGTCAAGCATCTGGAAGGACATTGCCAATTTTAATTTCGGTCATCTCATATGACATAATAAATGTTATAACGGAACTGGTGATGAAACAACTTAAAAAAAAACAAAAAAACATTAGTACCTTGCTTAATTTATTATCTCAATAACAACTATACACAAAATTGCGAGTCCTGTAATGGAAAAGGTGAACACGATCAAACAACAGCAAAGCCCTGTGATGGCAATAATTAATAATAAATATAATATATATTAAAGATTATAAATGTAATATAAAAGTTTTTTTTTTTTAATTATGTTTTATATCTTTTTGGGATACTAAAATACTGCTTATGTTAGACACACCCCCTTGTAAATACGTTAAAATATTGTTTGCCTACATCTCGGACTCCACGGAAAAGTTGGATTATCCTGATATCATAGCGGAAACGACATGTAGTTCAGTAAAAATATGTTTTTGCCGAAGAAAAAACTGCGGAACTTTTATTCTCAACGGATCTTTATGTTTTTTGGGGTGCTGAATCCGAATCTGAAGTTTGCTACCACGGCAACCATCCGCTTCATATTCAAAATTGCAAAAAAAAACGTTAAGTTTTTTTCGAAGAAAATAACATCAATAGCTTTTGTCGTTGGCTCCAACTCCGTAGAAAAGAGTAGCTCATCTTTCATTCTTTCGTTTTCAATATACCGAACATAAACAATTAACTGAGAACATTTAACATATGTCTTTTAAACTTTAAAATTTTAGAAAGACTACCAAAATTTAATTTAATGTTCAACTTATCTCGTGCCCCCCCTGACATGTTCTCGCGCCCCCCCAGTTTGGGAACCAATGCTCTACACAGTGCATACAGCTGACATCCCGACCCATCCCAGCACTGTCCTAACCACTTACGCTGATGACACATGTTTGTTTTCAGTAAATAATGATCCCTTCATAGCATCCCAGACACTCCAAACCCACATCATAAACCTTCAAGAATGGTGTAAAAAATGGAAAATTAAAATAAATCCCATCAAATAACCTTTACCCTCCGTCGTAAACCTACGCCATCCTGCCCTACAGTATCCTTTAATAATATTCCTCTACTCCCTGTTGAACAGATCCGCTACCTGGGAATCCATTTCGACCAACGTCACTTGGAATCCACATTCAAGACTAAAACGACAAGAAACGGCCCGTCGTTATAGACTACTCCAACATTTACTAGACAAACGATCAAAGCTTCCAATAAATTACAAGAGACTCATTTACATGACAGTTATTAGACCTATATGGACATACGGAGTTGAGCTTTGGGGCTCCACTAAATCATTCAATTCTTCTCGTATCCAATCCAATCCAAAATCCTTTGAAAAATCCTCAATGCTCCTTACTTTCTTACGAATAAACTTATCCATAAAGAGCTCAATGTTCCATATGTTGCAGATTTAGCCTAAACCAGATACCTATCCTTTCATAGTAAACTGCACTCCCACACGAATCCATTAGTCTCCCAACTTGCTTCTCATTTGATACCTGATATGAAAATATGTTTAGGTACTAAATTAATTAACATAAAATTGTTTACAAAAAATGATTTAAACATTTTTTTTCTGGGATCAATGCTTAAGAAGATATAGTGGGGGAATATGGAAAATGTAAAAAAACACTTTTTTATTGTTAAAATTAATATATTTATAGTTAAAATTCAATGTTTATTGTTACAAATGAATAGTTTATTATTATTAATTGAATGCTTATTGCTAAAAATAAAATTATTGTCATTAAGCGTAATATGCGTATTATAATACTTGCGGTGTCACACTTTTCCTCAAAAACACGTTTGTCGGTACTCTTTTGGCTATAACTCCGAAACTATTTGTCTAATCTCGAATTTCTTTTTTTTCATTTTAAAACTGGTTAAGTTTTATTATCAGATACAATATATTAAATTTTAATTACGTTCCGTGAAATATCCATTCCACCTCGCTGAATTCTGCGTACCGTTGTGAAATCCTTATTTTTTCGGAACATTTCTCGTTATAACTCTAATAATATTTGTTCGATTCCGAATTTCTTTTTTCCATCTCAAAGTTGGTTAAAACTGCTATTAGATCCTATACATCAAATTTTGACTAAAACCCGTGAAACACCCCCCAAAAAATTTTAAATTAAATTAATTTATTAACTTAGTCATAATACCGCGCGATGAGGTACAAAGTGCGCCAAATCGAACGGACGCACATAGGGGTATTTAGCTAATCTAGGCGGCCAAAAGTCGATTTAATGAAATCCACTGAAGGAAAAAAAAAAACCAAGCTATTTATAAAGTTGGATAAACATAGGACCTTATGTGACCCTTGTCCCTTCCTTCCCTGCAATACCTAAGTCGTACGATTAGTCGAAACTGCCCCATCCCGTCAGGCCAACGGATCTCTCTCTGCTTTCAAAGTGTAATCACTTCTGTTAAAATTGGTTTTCTTATATTTATTGATATTCTTCATAAATAGTGTTATTGATCTTGCAGGTGAGGATACACACTTTTGAAGTGGTTATTATTTTTTTGATCAATTAATGTATCGTACCATTTCGGCTGTTTAAAAAATATCCTATTTTTCGTTTATTTTCAACCACATTTCAGCATATTTTAGTGTTTTTGTTGTACTTCAGGGTGCGTCCCGGCTGTTATTTTTAATTTCCCCTGAAAGATTAGACTTTTTGTAAAATAGTAATGACCAAATCAGCCGCACCTAGCCGCACCTTTTCGATATAAGTGGTACCAAACATGACAATGAGAAAATTACAATATATTAAATTAAATAATAAAATTCTTTTAATGAGATATTAAATTTTTTTGATATTCGTACATTTGTTCTGGAGTGAGAGGAGTGACCCGAAAATCACAAAACGATATTATGCACGATCAAATCTTTCCAATTTTGACGTAATATAAATACTTGATGGCATTTTTTTGATTAGTGACCAATAAAAGAACATGAAGTACCAATTTTCCTGTTTAAAATCTAAATTTAACCCCCGTTTAACGGGCAGGCCGGGAATTTTTGAATATATTTTTCTTTTTTTTTTTTCCCCTTTGAATGCCTATAGCTACGCTAATCCCCAGACATGTATCATGAAATTCAAGGATTAAAGGATATTAGACGAGAATGAGTAGGATAATGCGTCAGACATTATGTCATTTATTGAGCAAAAGGCATTAAATATGTGTATCATACAGGATACATTGCCTGTTAAAGGGTTAATGAGAGATTAAAAGAAGTTAGTAAACTGGAAAAAAAAATCCTTTAAAAAAAAGAGAATTGGCTGCTGAAAACATTTGAAATACTTATTTTAATTTTTTTTTTTTACATATTTTACGCCCACATTGGAGCACTTAAATCAATACATTTGAGTATTCTACTTAGACTTCTTCTTTCTTCTGCTCCCAGAACTTTCTCATCCTCTCCGACCTGGCTGCCCTCTGTGTCCGTTATAGTATATTGTTTCCGTTTAACTGTTTTTTAGTTTGAGACTTATACTTTTATTCTTCAAAATCCTCTTCTCTTCTCTGTCTTTGATTTGTTGTTGAGTAATATCTAATTCTTTCAAATCATCCTGAACTTCTTTGAACGAATTATTATTTATTTTATTTTTCAAAAAGTATTTAAATAGTTGTTTCAATATCCTGGTTTCCGGTAGTCTTGATATGTGACAAAAAAAGGAAATTCTTCTTTTACGCATTGTAGTTATTATTTACTCAGATTCACTGTAGACTATGCTGTTAGGCAACAATCTCCACTGCCCATCAACTTGGTGTTTTTTGTTAATAATTGTTCTGATAATTCTTCTATCAGTTTTCTGTACTTTGTCTGTTGTAGATTTAACATTTAATTTGAATAACGTTTCACTAGCACAAGTTGCCTCTGGTTTAACTCTGGAATTATTGTGTTTCAACTTAGCATTTATCGAAAGAGATTTCTTTTTATAAGTTGGCCAGGTAAGGCTTTGTGCTTGCTTCAAGTGTTCTATTGCTGCTTTTTCATTTGTGTTCCATGTTATTATTTCTCCCAAGGTATACTTATTTTAATTAATTAAATTCATTCAAAAACACAATATTGACACTGGAAGACAATAGTTATACTGTGAAACATTAGCTGTCATTTACTTTAATTGACGCAAATGTATGTAATGCTGTCACATTACCATTAACTATGAGTCCTACTATGCTGTCACATTAATATTAACTATAAATTTGTGGTATAACTTTTAAAGAAATTCAATCATTTGATAAAAAAATTAATAATTATACCGATGCTCTTTCTTTTGGTTTATCAATATTGGACGCTAGGATTGCTCTTTGTTCGAAAGCATATTGCATCTTTTATATTAGCTCCATGTAAAAAAAAGTTGTACTGGGGTCGTGGGGTAGTGGTTAGCATAGCGACCTACTAAACCCATGATCGCGGATCCGCAGCCCGGCAGATGACCTTAGGATTTTATAAAGGGATTAAAAAAATCCTTAGCTATGCCGTCCTTCGGAAGGGACGTAAAATGGGGTCTCGAGCCTGTGCGATGTCAGGTACTCGTTAAAGATCCCTATCCTAATTACACCTGGATAGGCAAAATTTAGTACTCCCACTGTAGCATCGTCCGATTAGCCATAGCTTAAAGTGACGTTAAACAAAATAAACAAACAAAAAAGTGGTAGCTAACAACAGATAGATACTGACAAACCAATCGTTATGCAAAGGAAAAATGAAATTCAAGAATATTTCATACAAAAACATAATTGATTGTGGATGTACCTAAAGCTGGATAGGGCAACGCTAACAATGGTAATGCCTGCAGAGGATTTCTTAGATGCAGATTGTTTGCAGATTTCTAGTGTTGATTTCAATTTTTTATACCGTTTTAAAGTCAAAATTGAAGTGAAATCAAGTGGCTACAAAGTTCATTTACAAAGGTTTGAAGACTGACATTATATATCAAAATTATCCTCCTAAGATGCTTTAAATTTCTTATTCACAGTGCAACTTTGATGGAAAAAAACTGTCGCCAAAAGGGTTGGTCTCCGAAGAAGCCACTGAGGCACACAAGAAACATTCAAAGCTTTTTTTTATTTTATTTTTTTTTACCAAAACAATTCACAAGAGTCCCAATAGCATACTGAGAGGGTACCTTGAAGGAAAATTCGATAGGTCAACCCTCCTCTCTACAGGTAGCCAAATATTAGAAGTGGCGCACCTTGTGCGCCCGGCGCGCGGACTTAAGGGTTAAGAAAAAAAAAAAACTTTTTTATTACATTTACAATCTGTCATACATATTATACTAGCATACCCAGTCACGGCTTCGCCCGCTCTTATAAGTAAAGAACTTAGATAGGTTTAAGTAGTAATTGAAAATTTTATTTTTTAACGACAAAAAAATCATATCATTGCAGTTGAGAATTATTTTCTCTCAATATTTCTATATATCTTCACTCAAAGCTGTAATTTTTACATGGTTGAAATTTACTGAAAATCATTATTGGATATTCAATTCTAATCCGTGAGTTGGTAATTCAGATGGGCAGAGACTTTTTAGGAAGAAACTCTGGCGGATAATGGACTGCATTATCAGTGCTTACAACCCTATCAATAGATATATTTTCAGCTGTCACAATTTACTTTTTCAATAATAATGTTGTTAATATTCTCTGCTATAGGATTTGCAGGTAAAATTACTGCTCTTTCACACAACCAATGGTACAATTAATTAAATAAACCTGAAACATCAAAAGAATTTGAAAACACTGAAATTTTAATAATTTTACCATTACAAACTCTGTTGCAGAATGCCGCTAACCACATATCGTTCGATTATTAAACATCCCTAGGATCCACACGTCAAACTTAATATTTATTTCTTTTTTTTTATAACAATTATTTGAATTAAGCCAATTTATTATCAATTTCTAGCTATACAACAACCCATCCTCCTATAGGCCCATTAGCTTACCCCCAATTTGCTCCAAAATTTTCGAAAGATTTTTTTTTTTTTTTTTTTTCTCTTATTTGTTTTAATCCACACCTGTCACTTAACATGTGACAACAAGCAGATGTGATAAATTGTTGTATAAAAGATAATTGGCATGTCAGGCATGAGGGAGGACAGCACCCAGCGGTACTTACTCCTAACATGAACATGATATTTAATCAGTTTTAACGGAGTAGATCCCTCAACCAACTCCTTTTTAGTCTCCTTTGGTATTATCTGGCAAGCTTATGGAGGCCATACTTTGTATTAAATTACTGATATGTCCGTGAAGTTTGTCGTGAAGTCTTTTATATAAAGTCTGGATGTGATCTTGTACCATGGGTATGTGTAAGTCTGTGTGTAAAGTTTTGTGTTATTGACATACCAGGGTGATTGTGTAATGAGCCTTAAAGTTTTTGACTGGAAAGTCTGTATTTTTTGGATGAGTGTTTTTTTAGCAGCTCCGTAAATTTGTGAGGCGTACGTCCATAGAGGTTTTAATAAGTAAGTATATGTATTTAGTCTTTGCGTAATTTTCAATTTAGATCGTTTATGTAGAATTGGATATAATAGTCTCAGTCTTTTGTTAAGGCTTAGGCGTTTCTGTTTCACATGTGGGCCCCATGTCATCCTTCTGTCGAACATTAGTCCTAGGTATTGAACAGTGTCAGTCTGTTTAATTGGAACATTGTTAATGTAAACGTTGGGGCAGGTGGGAACCACGGTTATGTCGAAGTGCAAAAGTTATGTGCTGTGATTTGTCGTTATTTAGTTTAATTTTCCATTTGTTGAACCAGTCTTGTAACTGTTGTAAATAGTGTTGGAGAGTCAGTGAAGCCTGATTTATGTCTGAGTGTCTAGTCAGAATTGCAGTATCATCTGCGTATGTTGCTATTATAGTGTTAGGGTAAGTGGGTATGTCGTGTGTGTAAACAATGTATAGCAGAGGTGCAAGAATCGATCCCTGCGGTACTCCAGCCCTAATTGGTCGAACAGAAGAGATATACGAACCTTGTCGAATAAAGAAAAATCTGTCAGAAAGGAAAGAGAGAAGGATAAGATAGTAAGTGGAAGGAAGGAATGATTTAAGTTTAAATAGTAGTCCATTGTGCCAAACGCTGTCGAATGCTTGAGCTACATCCAGGAATACCCCAGTAGCATATAATTATTTCTCCAATGCAACTGAAATGTAGTCTGTGACACTGTGAAGCTGGTGTATGGTCGAATGTTGTGAACGAAATCCAAACTGGTCGAAAGATTAATTTACAAACTTATTCTTGACATACTAACTGACAAACAAATACTGCCAGAACATCAATTTGGATTTCGTTCACAACACTCAACAATACACCAACTACACAGAGTCACAGATTACATTTCAGTCGCACTAGAGGACAGACAATATGCTACTGGCGTATTCCTGGATGTAGCTCAAGCGTTTGACAGAGTCTGGCACAATGGACTACTTTACAAACTTAAATCCTTTTTACCTTCAACTTACTACCTTATCCTTCTTTCATTTCTTTCCGATAGATACTTTTAAGTACGTCAGGGTCGGGATGTCTCTTCTATACATCCGATCAAGGCCGGAGTTCCGCAAGGATCAATTCTAGCTCCTTTGCTCTACATAATATATACACATGACATTCCAACTAACCCTAACACAATAATAGCAACATACGCAGATGATACAGCAATTCTGACAAGACATTCAGACATCACTCAGGCTTCACTGACCCTGCAACATTACTTACAACAATTTCAAGACTGCTTCAAACAGTGGAAAATTAAACTCAATAATGACAAATCTCAGGATATCACATTCGCTCTTAGACATGACCCCTGCCCCGCAGCCTATATAAACAGTGAACCCATTCAACAAACAAATACAGTTCAGTGCCTAGGACTTACTTTCGGCAGAAGGATGACTTGGTGCCCTCACGTGAAAATGAAACGCCTCTGTCTAAACAACAGACTAAGACTACTATACTCTATTCTTCACAAACAATCGACTCTAAAAATCAGACAACGATTAAATACTTATACTTACTTACTCAAACCTTTATGGACCTATGCATCACAAACAGCAAAAAATACTCACATTCAAAAATTACAAACTTTTCAGGCTAAAGTTTTAAGAATCATAGCTCACCCTGGTACTTTAGCAAAAGAACATTGCATACAGACTTGAACATACCTACTGTACAGGACCATATTCACACTTCCTACAAACGATTTTATGACAACTTCCAGGACACTACAACAAACTAATACAAAACATGGCGACTTTGGATATGCCAGAGACAACACGTCGAAGGCTGAAGAGGAGCTGGTTAAGAGATCTCCTAAGATAAATCTTTTTAAAAAAATGCGACTGGAGTAGGTACCGCTGGGTGCTGAACTCCCTCATGGTCTGACATGCCAATTTTTAGATAAGTTCTTATATCACATCCGCTTATTGTCACGAAATGTGTGACGGGTGTGGATATAATAAATAAAGTGAAAAAAAAAAAAATAATTTCTAGCTCTATATAAAACTATAACGTTATAACCTCTCTTAAATGGTACTTGCCACATATCGGTCAATTTTCAAAAAACACTGCGTACCACATATTTATCGCTTTTTATCAACTATTTAATAGAAAATATGTAAATTTTCTTATTGCTAAACCTTCCTTTAACTATGAAGATGGTGCAGTTATGATTTGGTTGAGATTGGTTCAGCAGTTTTTGCAGTTAGTGATCACAAACGAAAAATGGCTTGTCCTTAATAGTATAGATATAGAATAATTTAGAACATATGTTTTATTGCTAATTGTTTACAAACAAAAGTATTATTTATAAAAAACTAGCTGAAAGGAGTAGGAGTAGCTCCGCTACGGTTTAATATCATTAGGATAAAGTACAACTTAAATTAGTAAAAGTTAAGCTTAACGTTGATAATAATTATTACTTAAATAAAACCTAAAGAATTCCATTCTTAGAATAATTTCAATAAGTAAATTTGACAATTTGCAAAAGTTAATTTTATATTATTTTGATAGTCCTCCAATGAAGCTTCGAGGCAGCACTACCATCTTACCCAGCTCTGATACCAGACCATCAGCTTTTCTTATGGCATACTTTAAGTGAATATAGTCTCAACTTCTCAACTTTTTTGATTTTTTCGAAATAAAGTTTAGTCTTTCTGTTTTTATTTTTGCTTGCATATCAAGCATAAATTGGTTGAGGAGATTACGAAGTTAAAGTAATAAGGTTCTTCACCTCATAACATTTAGGCGTAAAAATTAGCTTCAGACACGGTTTCTTAAGTAGTGTATTGGTGTGTGGGTCACGCTGAGGGATGTTTTTAACTCTGTACCCATCTTCTCCATGGTAGAACATGAGACCATACTGAAGAGAATCATACACTTGATAGAACTCACTGATTCTTATCTGTTTTTTGTCCCTGCTGTGGAGAACAATGTCTCGCTTTTCAAACAACTGGCCAACAATCAAGACAGCAACTTCGTTAGCGGTAGGAGTATTGTAACGTCCTCAGTGAACACTTGAAGGCTTCTTGTCAGCACTGACAACCACCTGGAAATGTAGTAGATCTTCTCCTGTTTGTTTACAACTATAAGGAACTTAATTTTTGGTCAAAGTGTGCGGCTTAAACATCTAACCTATTTTTTAACTTAGCTTATCTCCAAATCCCATATGACAATTAAATCTATTATTATTCACCCAATAAAAATTGTAATCGCATTTTTCGCGAATTAGCCGCGATCTACCAGGCCGATTTTTTAAAATTCCTTTCTTAGCGAGCACCTATGGCCCTAGAGGAAGCTACATATCGAATTTCGTTCCAATCCGTTCGGTGGTTTGTGAGAATTTCGTGTTTTAATGATTGAGTGGTATTTGAACAAATATATAGTAGATTAATTTACAATAAATAGAGAAAATAATTTTAAAACCACAGTATAATTATAGTCATATCATTATATAGGATCTCATTCCCTCCTTCGATCGAATACCAACTTCCCTACTTTATTCCTAAATTGGTCACCCTATAGCTTTCCCTCTCCTCTGTTAAAACCTATTTTTTAATTGTATAAAAACCCTTTTTTTTTTAACAGACCCACCGGAACTGGTTATATGAACGGAAACAGACTTCAGTGGAATCCACTAAATGAAGGCCGTAAAAAATAACCTTGCTGTTTCAATCTCGAAATCGGTCGTCCCCCTCCTACCTGGAATCACAACCACATCAATATTAACCTTACACAAACCTACGCAAGGCTGGCAATGCTGTACTCGATAGAGTAAACAGAAAATCCACTCTTATAAACCAAATACAACCCAGCCTTGTCTACAAAACAATACTCAAGGCCCTGTAAATGATGTATGGTTTGTGAAGTGTGGGGAGCCTGCATCCTCTACCAAACGGAAGAAACTACAATCTTTCCAAAAACAGGTGCCTCAGAATTTGCAGGCAGATGCTCACCTGTTTTGTAATAAATAGCCAGCTACAATCGTGAAGTTAGAACTAGAATCAAATTGACGATTACATCAAAAAAATCCTTCAGCACACACTCTTCATAGAAAGTTACCAGCGGTTTTTAGAGGTGCAGTCCTTTCAACATAAAGAAGCCCAAAACCACATCGCCGCAAATAATTTGAAACGCAAGACTCCAGCAAGACGTCCTGATGTAAAACACCATTAACGTATTTTAGTCCGTATTTACTTGCCGTCCTTACCACACCAACTACTTTTTTTTTTATTTTTTTTTTTATGTTGTTTTCTTTATTCCTACAATTGATTGTATTAATTCCTTATTTTCTTACTTTCACTTATTTGTGTTTTGACTTTATTTATTTACTTTCTTATAATTTTTTTGTTTTTCTGTTTTTTTTGTGTTAGTATTATTACATGTGTTGTATAAGTAACTGAATATTTGTCGACGTGGTATAACTATTAATTTTTTTTTTTTTTCCTTCTGTATTTATTTACCTTCCTTTTACTTATTCCAGGTATTTTTATTAATTTTTACTTGGTATTTTTTGTGTTTATGTATTGTTATTATTATTTATTTAATTTTTTTTTAGTATATACTGTACTAGCGGCCTCTAAAATTACAATTATTCCAACAACATGATTACAAAAAACCTACCTGTTTATGGTGTTGTCTTCTTTCTTGCACGATACGATACCCGACACATACTTTCCGTCCATATCCAACACGTAAACCTCCCTAGTAATCCCTCCCCGCATTATGTCCCCAATTTGAGCGATGGAATGTGTCATTGTATGGTGGACCTCCCTCCGATGGTTCCTTAGAAAGATAGCCTAAAAGCTGATCCTGAACTGTGTTCATAAGATGTTTGTTTTTTTGAAACGTCGCGACTCTTCCCTCATGTTGGTCCCCCCATCTTTTACACCTAGTTTAAATTGGGCTTTTTCCGCCTTCCCCGTATGAGATTTACTTCCTTTGTTTCATTTTTCCTCCTTCCACGTAAAACTGCACTCCCACCCGAATCTATTAGTCTTTCAACTTGCTTCTCATTCGATACCTGATAACCCACCGAGGCGTCTGAAAAGAAGATGGCCAAGAGACCTTCTAGTTTAGAACATTTTTTGAAGTGCTACTAGTGAGTAGTTCTTCACAAGTGATTTACATGTCATTATAATCATTTCTTCAAATTTATTTGATGTATATTAATGCACAGTTGTAAATATCAATAAATAGTTTTTAAAAAAAACAAAAAAAAAAACTTTTAATTATTTTAGTTTATTATCTAATTTATAATCTCTAGGCCAGATATAACTTAAGTTCTGCCATGTAACTATTATTCTTAAGGGACTTTGTCCCAGAATAAATTTTTTTATTAT